>OZ012684.1:57483903-57501403 GCA_963942565.1 Maea johnstoni | reverse complement strand
AAAACATCTCAAAGTTTCGAGTTCGCTGCCACGTGATCCAATAAAAGAGAGAATTTGATACGCGTCTCTTAGTCATTCAAATGATTTATAGCTACAAATAATCCTTTGTTGAGTCAGCGACCTTTTCATGTCGTGCAATTTTCGAGATGATCTACGCCTAGCGATAAAGTGTAGACTTGAGTGATGAAGCTACAGAATAGACTGCAGGAAAGTGGACGCCATATTGAATAGAAAATTGTGGTAAAATGGCAATTTCTTGTCGAAGTATTATTCATTATTCAGGGAAGCAATTGTAGCATTTGTAGCTTTGTGTATCGGAATGCTAGCATTTGGAAGTTGGTACATAAACTTGATCAGCCATTCCTATAGCGTCAGCTAATTAGGTGCATATAACGATGGACGGTAACACTTTGACATTTATCATTGTTGGACACAAGAAGGACACACAGATTAGGTGACATGGAACTGATTGGCCATGTAGCATCATTTTTGATAGTTTTTTTAACAACTGAAAAATATGACATCATTTATAAACATGCATGTAATACCTAGTTACACTACTTACGGCTTGCACTACTGGTACTGCTGAAAGACTTTAAGGGAGTGGGTCAGCTCTTCAGAAAAGGTATCCTAGACTTATTTGTTTGTATGTTTCAACTCTGTGAATGGATATTTGGTGGCAAACAACAAAGGAGTCGAAGAGAGAGAGAGAGAGGCACATGCATTGTTCATAAGCCACGTCACGAGGACAGCACAGTTGGGTTTATGAGTAAACTGCACGAGGCCTGGCGCGACGTTAGGCACGCCATCAATTGCCCAGCAAGAGATTACTGTGGTTTGTTAGTAGACACTGTGGATGTAAAATTGAGTGATTACATCAACTAAAGAGGATTTATCCCCTAGTGCGTGACCCGTCCATACTCGTTTTTTTAGATTGACCCTCATTTTGGACGAAGTATTTTTAGGCGAAGGCGTGGATGGGAAAATGTTTATCAGAACACTATCAACAACTTTCCTTCAAACATTTCCTAACATCCTTCTTAATTGCTAAGCTTTAGGCAAAATATCCATAAATCCAGACGCCGCTTTTTAGAAAAAAAAACTCCTAAGCAGGATTGGGTTTTATCCACCGTGGAGATCTTTTTTTCTTGTGAGACTCATTAATCTAATTACTTTTGTGATAATTAATTCCTGTAGTAAAGTACATGTCGACTTGACACCTAGTCTACCAGATGACATCTAGAAGACATCGGAAGTCCAGATGACATACTTCAATACAATGCTAGTTTCGAATTAAAGCTAGTTTCCAACTATGAAGAACTTGGACAAGAGCTTGCCATGAACACCAAATTTTGGTCTTAACTTGTTCTTGCCCATTTTCGAGGTGCAATTTGGCCACGCCTTCCACGAATTTTGAGTTTTTTTCCGAGTTCTTGATAGTGGTGATAGTGGAAAACAAACTTTAGTAACACATATAGAATTTGTCATAAGGGCAAATTCACAGAATCTGAGAGGCTTGAATCAAAGATCAAAAAATGAATCAAGTGACATTTCAAATGCTATATACTGCTATATATAGTTTCCAACTCTGCACCGGTGCTACAGCATTATACGTTTTCGTAGAGTAATACACTAATAACATATTTCATTTTGCACAATTCGATTCAAGAATAATCATACATGGGTACGGATATAACTCTACTTCGCCGTGATGACATATCGCCTATTGCTTCAAATGCTGAACAAGTGAAGATTTATTGCATTCCATAAGAGATACATTGATATTGGTTTTATTTAAATTAACTGTAATAGAAAAGATCTGGTAGAACAATTAGTGCTACAATTGGCTTTCGGTAGACAGACTTCTCTAATATATTTGGCTTTTAGATTAATTTCATATGGACTGCTACCTTGATTAGTGTACGATAGGAACTATCATTTTCCATGGCTACTTTTTCTTCGATTAAATGCATAATTTAGGGTTGCCAGTAGTCATCAGAGAAAAACTAATGCACCGTGAATAATAATCTACTAACCCCAGGTGGCTGGAGAATGTGTTGCATATCTCCAGTGGGAATCGAACCCTGGTCCTTTTGCATGTAGACACAACATGTGGAGCAGTCGGTGCACCATGCTATAGAACTTTTGGTTATTGGAGCTGTCGCTTTCACAAGGCGCTGAAAGTTATTTCAAAGCTAATCGCTACAACCTATCATTTTCTACTAGACTGTCCATACCTGATATTTCACGAGTGGTATCATTTAATACCTACCTGCCCATTGGGTTTCGGTCGTTATTTGAAAATTTGATGTCCAATTTATTTGTTGAGCTGGCTCGTTTTATCTGGCACATGCTGCATGTTCCATACTTTGCCATTATAGCTTCTTCTCGATTAGCTTCGGAACGATACATACAGTTAGTCTGTCATGAATAATGTGCATGCTTGACACCAGGATCACCGAAGTAGGCCTTTTGGGGTAACTAAATGCTATGGCCAATGGGCAGCTTGTAGTTTAGTACATATATAAACATAACTCAGAGAGAGAGAGAGAGAGATGCTTTCTTATACAAATGCATACAGCTAACGTGCTTTAGTGGTTAACCGGAGAGAAAGTCGGTCTTCCTAGCTGCTAACCAACTTACTTTTCCCTTAATTACCTGCTGGATACTGTATTCAGAATTACATTTAGAATTCACTCAATCAAACGTTTATATTCGTAATCATTTATGACGTAAAATAGAAAAACAAAATTACTTAGGGTGATATATTTCCAGATAAAACCACATTGATTTCTTACACGCTGTAATGAATAAGGATTGATAACGGAGAAGCAGCAGGTTTGATTATTTAAAAAATGGGGGTCCTTAGCTGAAGATTACGTTTCCTTGTTCCATCCATCACAATGTTAATGCCCCATAAATATGTGCCATCTGAGACACATATGCACAGACAGCAATGTACATCTTCATTTAACTAAACGGAAAGTGACATATTCGTCACGTGTACCGTCGTGTTTTTGCGCAGTTGTCTAGGTGTGTGGTCGATACTTTGAAAGATATTTTGAGCAAAAAATGAATAGCATTTTTATCTGTTGCTGCTATAAATTATCGTAATATTTCAGCGTGTCACATTTTGAGTTGCATTATTTAAGTATGATATGAAATAATACGCATATATTCCATTACGACTTTTCAAGCTGTTTTCCCTGGACTAATTACCCCGAAGACATCAAAGTTACTTTTGTTTATAGCCACTACCAGAAAGAGATGGGTATGGGTCTGCAGTTGGACCACCTCTCTCATTTGAATCGGACTGTGTGAATGGCGTTTAAAATACTCTTTGGAATCTCTCACCAAAGATGGGGAAATTTGTCATCAATATCTCAGCCTTATTTTCTCATACATCCATAGTTTTAATCTATGCATATGATACTTATTTCATTGTAATTCATTGTGTACTATTTTTGTTTTGAATCAATTCCATGAACTACATTTATCTTTTTTTCTTATGTTGAAATATGTTATGAAAACATTAGAATACATCCAGTTTTTGGTAAATCACAAAAGGGAGAAGGGAAACTATACTCGACCCTACATACATGTCCCTGTCTTGTTGCGTCACAAGCCGACCCATTTTCGCTGTTGCCCAACCTCTCGCATTTGGACCCTGCTATGAAAGATGAGAGAACAATTAGCGAGTCGTCAATCAGCTCAGCTAAATGGTGGCTGTATATGTATTCAGATGTTGCCCGCAGCTGTCAGTCACAGGTCGTTAGCAAATGGCGTCAGGACATATGGTCCACTCGCTAATTGGAGGGGCCAACACCCCACGAATCTATGGAATTTGAAATTCTGTTTATCATCCAATTTGTCTTTGGTTCCAGACTAAGCCGTGATTGGGCAGTATTTAATTGTTTTTTTAAAACTTTTAATGCAATCAGCATCCGTTGTGCCCTTGATCTTTATTGACCTAAACACAGTATTCTGTAGATTGGTTCTACATGCAAATATCAATTATTTTGTTAGATGGTATATTTACAAGGTGTATCATGATAGAAATGTAAAAGTAACACACATACGTGCAATATATATGCAGAAATTTATAAAGTATATTGCTTTTTATAACCAGACTTGGATTTTTTACATTTCATGCCAGACTGGGGCCAAGGATCTTGCGAAGTATTTTTCGATGTTGAATAGTTCTTTCAACTGTTAAAGTACCTGGCTTAGTTTTGGTGGTGATCTTCTTACTTGGTTGTTAAATATTACAACTGTGGTTGTTATAATGATGTTGTTAACCACCTGATCAAAAATTGGCTCCCCTAGAATTATAAGGTATTCACTGGATAGTTCATTGGGGTTGGTTCGTGTAGTACCCGCTAAGAAACACCGACTTACAACAGCATATTGGCAACTTTATCATATTCCTCAAGCGTCACATACAGCCAGGACGATACGCAGTCACACACACGCAGTGAAAAGCAATTACGGAGCGCACTAGATCACTCAGCTGTAGAGTCGCCCCGCGCTCTAATCAACGAGGCAGCATCCCTGTATATCGTATGTAGACCGTGTCGGTAGAAAATCCATCAAGCTGCCTGACAAGATACACAATTCCGGCGGCAGCGCGATGTGCATGCAACTTTGGCATTCTGCAGGCCAGATTTAGCGGACGACTTGAAAGGGTGTATTTAAGGAGAGCAAGGGTTATGTTGCACGGTAGGTGGCATATAGCGGTCTATTAGCTGGAGTTATTACTTCCACTCTGCTCTCTCGGGAGAATCCTGAGTGTATTCATTATGTGCTATTCGCCTCACTTGTTTCCTCAGAGGTATCCACTTTGGACAGGACTTGGTGTTCCTGTATGCAAGGGAAGGACTCTCGACATGTCAGACATCTCCTTGAGACAGCCCGGATGTCTATTATCAGAGGTTTAGGTATTGATCAATGGGGAACACGGGAAGAGACGCTACATGCACGTAATCTAATCTTGCTTTTCATTAGAAAAGATTAAGGAACTATCTGCGACTGACTGAATGGAATTGGAATTTTATTTTGTGCAACCGTGGAATCCTACATCATTTTTTGTATTTGAAGTATTCGTAATCAAGCTTATTTTATTTGCGACATGAGTGAAGAAGAGTGTTAATAGAGTGTTATTAGAGAAAGTCCGCAGGTTCGATATTGATAGCTGAAACTAATTTGTCAGTCCAATAACCCAGATACTCACCGCAGTCTTTCCGCGTTAAGTTCCGCCTGCTTGATGAAGTGAAATTAATGGCTAATGATGGTAATAACCTGATAGGTAAAACATCATGGACAAAACTAGTGTGTGTGTGGGGGGGGGGGGGGGGGGGGCTTGGAATATTGAAATAGAGCGATGGGATGATCATGCGGCTAGTAAGAAAAAGTTCGATTTGATTAAATTGATTAACGTATCACAATCACCTAAGTACTCGATATGCTTCTAGGGAAATACATTGAATGGGGGGGGGGGGGGGGGGGGGGGGGGGGAGAGTTCAGTGACATGTTACCTATCTGGGTAATACTATGCACATATATAGTCAAGATGTACTATAGTGTGCTAAATTACCGCAAACACTTGGTGTGATTCTCTATCTCAAATATGCCGTACGACACGGCGACGAGTATTTTCATCTATATAAATCACTTCACAGTTAGGCGTAGCACAACTGCAATACATGTAGGTAATCGTACTTTTTGTCAAAACGATATCAGTATTTTACCTTTTGTTTGATGTACCAGTTCTTTCTTGACAGAACCTAGTGTGTATTAAGTTGTTTTTGAAACAGTAACGTACTATTTTGTAATACCTATTACAGCAAATAAAAGTACAATACAATACAAATAAAGCCAGTCATACGGTTGTCTTTTGCCTGCTCAAAAATATCAATTTTTCTAATCATGAAACAAAAACGTTATTCATGAACAGTTTCGATAAATTTACAGGAGGGCAAGTTTTGCATTTGGTTTTATTTCACCCTTTTTTAAACAGAAGAGTTTTATTTGTATGGTTGTGATTTAAGTTTCATCATAATTTGCCTCGGAATAATTGTCACCAATGAGAAAAAAGAAGAAGAAATCTACATTCACATTTTCCTAGTAATCCCTCCGCGGGATATGTAAGGCTTCACAAATCGCTCTCGTCTTACCTTAATGAGTATGCTTTTAAATACCAAGGTCATAACCGTGTTCACGTATGCCGGTGTGTCCTCAGGTTCATTGCTTCATCATTGTCATTAGGAGATTCTCTCTACACCATTTATTTCATGCCTCTATCAATCATACCTTACATCTTTTGTCGCTTCTATGTATTACTACTTTTATCTGCAGCACCAAAAGCTTTTCCCAAAAGGAGAGTCGTTATTAGATTTGTACCTCAAAAGTAACTTTGAGGGAGTTTTTACACAGCGGTATAGATAAGATAAGATGATGAAACAAGACGTAAGGTGTAATATCCTGAGACAAGTTTCAGATGAGCAATTTTGTAAAGGTATGGAACTACAAAAGGGAGAAAAATTCTTTGCTACATTTGTTGTTAATGATCTTGCGCACATAAAGCCTGTGAGATCAATCGGTTAGTTATCATATTGTCAATTCTTAAATCTCAATAAAACACTTGTAAGAACGATCTTGCACACCCAAACAATACTGATATGAGCTGTGGGCTGTTTTCTCACACCCTAAGTCACATAACCCAATTCAAGTATGTACTATCTGTAATTAAACGAAGCGAATTGTCTACTTAGTTTCTGCACTATTAAGAATGACATTGCACGTTAATGGCGCAGACAATAACAATTTGATTTTGCACAATGTCCACTTTTAATGTTAATTCTTTCATTCTATGCAACGAGTGCTGTAAAGAAATGCGCAGATGACGGAAAAGGACCTGACATTGATAGTCGGGTGATCAATTTCAAGCATTGCTTCTAACTGCTCGCTGACACCTTATTGGCTTGTTTAATGGTGCGCATAAGGGGTTGGCACCTCCCGGGGAACCCTAGGCTAATGTGGCACCCAGCTCACCTTTTAAAAGAAGTATGGTGTGTGCATGGATCTGTCTATGAATACCATGCATCTAAAAGATCCCTTGATCCTCTTTGGATCTGAAGGCTCAGCTTTGTCATTGTTCTTCAACAATGACAAAGGACCACTTTTTGGTAATGTTTTATGGCACTAAAGGGGCTTCGTGTGCCGATGTGCCGTAAACCCTCATCCATATGCATATCGCATAGTCAATAAACATACATACATACATATATTCGCTGACTCGCACCACTCAACAATTGCTCAGGGAATGTAAGAAAGCTACCTAGGCCGTGAATTATCCTGGCGCTCCTCCACCATCCATAACTGGTTAGTCATGATTTATCCTCTTAATGGCAGAAGAGGTGAAGATAAATCATATCCAAATTGACTTACTTATAACATACATTTCATAATAGCAGGGTGAGTAAATCCTGGTATGCGGCGGTTCCTCAACATTTGTTTAACGGGTAAGTCCTTATTTAGTCCTAATTTGGCAGAAAATGTGACGATTGATAACATTTTGATTTTCGAAATTGAAACACAAAAACGATATGAGATTGCGCAATGTGTTCTTATGCCGGTGCGAAGGCTAGTTTTGCCAGTGCAAGTCACACGCAACAACGTTATGAGGCTACGCCATTGCAAATAAGGCATTTGGTTTTGCAGATGCAGGTCACACGCAATATCGATTTAAGGTTACGCAATCTGTTTTATGCCGTCGCTAATCATGGTATTGCCGATGCAAGTCACACGCAAAACCAATATAAAATTGCGCAATGCCTCCTTAATCTACCGTAATTTCTTTCAAACTTTGCCGCTGGTGCTCTAAACAATCGTGCAACTATAAAGGTTGGAGGTATCACAATGAATTGTTCCTCTTCACTAATTATGGTGAGATTCTGGGAAGGAGCCTAGTCAGCCTTTGAGACGAAAGACGTCCGTAATACGCTCTGAGCCACCTTTAAGTATCATGTGCCTCAAGAACACCGTAAAACACCACTTAATATTCCACCTAACATTCGCTCTAATGAGCAGTGCGCTGGGATGCCACCCAGGCAATGACCAGCCCAAATGCTCTACTGTGTTCTACTGGCATTAAGTGTAACAACTATATGCACCGTCTACTATAAACGGTCTTTTCTGAGCAGCAGTCATTACCGACTAATTCTCATCCTCATTCATGTGGAGGTATTAAGAATAGGCTGTAGAGACGCTGCGAGGGTCGTAAGAACCTCGGCGGCACATTTTTAGTATCATGTGGAGCATTGTATACGGAGTGTATGCTTACTGACTGTTCACAACTCAGCGTCGCCGAGAAACTGAACTGTTATAGCCAATATGGTCGCAAGCACCGATCCCGGTTTAGGTATAAGGTTGTCCTGTTGATGCGTTGCACGTGTCAACAGAAGGTCACTTTTACTGTTGCGCTGCCATCATCATAGCTCAGCATGGCAGATTGATAAGTACACGCACACATGATAAAAATGACAACACTGATGGATATGTAATATCACCCGAGGCTGGACAGTAAGTACACGCCACATGTACAGATGTGCAAGCTGCATGGTACATGTAATTCTATAGGTTTTCACGCGGTTTTCTATCGTTATGTTTACCATCTCTACTCCAGAGACATTATTCATCCACCTTTTATACCCACGCACTTTCTCTGATTGATGTGTCACGAATATCGTATTACTTTATCATTAAGGTTGACACATTTTCGTGATAATTTTAATCGAGCAAATGATGAAGATACGTGTAGCAGATTATATAATCACTATAGGATAATCTTACTGCACCTACAGTTATGTCTATGTATATATATATAATGTATGCATGTATGTACTATGCATGTTTGTATGTATGTACAAGTATGTATGTATGTACATATATGTATGTGTACTTGTATGTGTATATGTGTGAACGTTTTACGTATGTATAGATCTATTAATGTACGTATAATACACGTGTTCGTTTTTCATTGTATGCATAAGTACTAGTATATAAAAGTTAAGCAATTAATAAATGTTTATCTACGTCAATAAAATCACTTATGCTCAAACCCCGAATCTCATTAATCCCTATTTATTTTTTTAATGAACCAACGCTATACTGTAGCTATATTAAATGCTTGACACTAGGATGGGCCTCATTTCATTAGTACCCTCTTTGATTCAATCACCACTGATTGCCATGCTTCGCCAGCCTCAAATAGGATTGAGTGAACTTGTGTTTATCATTGTTGTCCTATTATTTTAGGGTAGGTGTGAATGCAAGTAGTTACATGTACTAGTGTAGGAAAGCAGAGAGCCCATGTGAAACAACCCACCTATGCAAAATGACAAGCAACGTTCTCAAGCCCAGTCCTTGAGCAGTGGTGAGCCACAGCAGACAGTGTGTGGTACATTATGCCGTTCGTCAAAGAGATCATCCTTTCAATCATCAAAAACAAAGTCTTTTTTAGTAATATCACATACTATGTTGAAACGTTGAGTTCATTGAACATTTGCAAGATTTGAAAGGTTGGTAACCAACGAGATCAAAATTCGACGATTGAACTACTAATCGTCGGCATTTTCCAGCTCCTAATCTTCTGATTGCTCCGCGTGGTTATTTGCCACAGGGGTCGCGTTATTGGCGCAGTTAAAGAAGAGTAGGTGATCTATATATCCTCTCATGTTTCTACCATTATTGACGTTGTTCAGGATCGACAAACACTTGATGTAGGCTCTCCTCTTATAGCCAGAACGGGGAGTTAAGACCAGGTGATTGTGATGTTATTTGTCGCCATTCATTTAATCAAGATTCATGTACATACAATAACAGTCCATCAAAGTATTATGCATACTGACAAAAGAGGAGTCATTCATTTTATCAAGATACGTGTACATAAAATAACAGTCTATCAAAGTATTATGAATACTGAGAAAAGAGGAGTAATTCATTTAATCAAGATAGATGTACATTGGATAACAGTCCATCAAAGTATTATGAATACTGAGAAAAGAGGAGACTACATTATTGCTGCCCGCGGATGTAATGTACATAGGAGATATGTGACTACGTGGTACATAGACATTAGGTCTTGTCGCGATATGTAAAGTGGCAATTACCCCCTTCCTCAGATGTACATCATAGCCTAGACTCTCCATTATAAAAGGTGCAATGGTAAGTGTCACTTCGTCTAGACCCCAAAAGGATTTTGAGGAAAAGTAGTGGCACACTTACGTGCACCTGTCACAACATAGTACCAGTCGGCCTCGGCCAATACCATATATAAATTTGGGAATCCTACTTCTGATAAGGCCAAGAACATTTTGACAGATACCTGAATTTATAACAAAGTTATGCAATTTGAAACTCCTATTTTGTTTATTTTATCATTTTGGTGTAATAAGATAATAATAAATCATACATACAATATACAGTGTGAATGAAATAAATATAACATAATTTTATCATAATTTTTATTTTAAAACATAGTTTTATCAGCCATATGTTTCCTTATTCTTCCAGCCGCATGTCATCTCGATGCCACAACTTCAACTTTTTACCTCTTGCGTCATCTGCTTGTATGATTACGCTTTAACGAATAAAAGATAGATGGAAAAGTAAGCTACAGCTGTTCGCGTGATTTATTGGTACACGAAAATCCATTTAAACTAATGTTGACAGCAGTTAGTGCATCCATTATCCTTTCTATCGATTAGAAACATATGTTCCACTTTTCACGTTTCCCCTGTCAGTGGTCAATTAATTTTCTAGACAAAGGTAGTATTCAGAAACTGCATGTACACACAGGCACTCACACGTACCTACATACCTACTCCTACAGACATACATGCATACATACATACATATATACACACACGCACATGCACATGTACATATATGAGTATATATAAATGCATACATTATGGAGGTATATTCCAGGTATTTACGTATGTGGGGTAATGCTCATATTCGATTTATGCTAATATGCATGTTCTTCATTACAGATTGGATTTGTAAAATGTACTTCAGAGACAGAGGGAAAAATGGGATAATACTGTATTAATACATGTACATACATACTACTGTTAAATCATTTAGCACTGAATACAACTATGGCAAATTTGACAGTAAAGCATTTATAAAGTTATTAACATTTCACACGTAAAATTTAAGACATACAATTCTAGTACACACACTATCTAAAACATACAATTCCCGTACATACACATAATTCAAGTCAAAGTCAAAGTCCATATGTAATCTTCATCGTAAATTTGCTGTCTCAAGTCGCAGATAATGTCCTGTAATCTTTATCTATAACGTTTCATCATTATTCTTATGAATTATTTTTGTACTGTGAAAAAATGTGCTTTATACATTTTTGCAAAACTTGAAATTTTCAATTTCAAGTATGAAATCTTAATGGCATCTTACATTGTTCTTAACTTATGTATATTAGATATTACAGCAACCTTTAATACTCAAAAGACAGTTAAAATTTGTTTCTTTTGATCAGGTTTGAGTACATGAATCCTCACACTCATTTGATCTTAAGAATTATAATCATTGGATGCTGATACGTGATAGCGGATAATTTCAATAACTTATGTTACCATACATGTGTTTAGCGATAACCTGGAAACTAATCAGGCGCATGCAGTTGGTTTTAGCTGATGGTCGTAGAAACTTGAGTGTTAGGGGATGTGCTATTAAGTGCTAATCACCACGGCAATATTCCAACGAGTTCTTTCCATAAGCACGCATCTACCTTGAAGGAAGTCCACAAGGTATTATCATTGGTTTTTACATCACATCAGACTTCATCCCACTCTAGAGCAAAATGGCTTGCCCAAAGCTTCGGTGTTTGCGCAAATGCTATGGAGTTATTTCTATGTTATTTTTTATATCTCTCGTTAGAACGATGCATGCAAATCTCGTAACTCCAGTAGGCCATGGGCCTTCCCCTCAGCCTCGCAGAGTAGAAAATGAGTTCCATCACGTTTGGTATAAGAAACCTTGCTTGGTTTATCTCTTTTTTTAAACTGCTAGTTGAAAGTTTGATGCTATCAAACTTTGCTCTAACTGTATATAGTTAAGCAGTCTAGGTAAAATGCGTGTTCATTGTTTAATAGGAATACACCTTGGGCTATACCCAAGGCCGAGTAGTCTGGGACAGTATGCATCTCATTCAATTTATAAGCAATTGCTAGAGCCTTGTAGGTTGGATTTTTGGCATGCTTGGAGTTTAATAGCAATAGTTTATTTTTGTTTGTTTGGCTATATGGCGTTGACGTGCAATGTCATCAAGCGTTGGGCTGTCTCTATAGACCGGCAATAAAGTACAATCTCCCGAAGACATAGTAACCTTAGCGTAGAATAGATATGATTATTAACTATACATGTATAATAGTGATCCTGACATGATTTTAACTACTAGACATTGTTCATAGGTAGCCCAGTAGCGTGCGACAATCATTGCGGAAAAACAATTTGTATCTTAATGATGATTTTGAAATTATGACCATTGTCTTATGCTGACAAAACTAACAATTTTCAACTATTTCAACTATTCCATTATTTTTTTACTGTGGAAAATTTGCAGATTTAGAACGGCGTGTGTTGATTCGAAATTTGTTACATTTCAATTCATTGGCGCTTGCTACTTCAAAGAGAAATCTAAGTTTGTGTTGTAGCTTGTCATACTAGAGGTCGATCGAGCTGCGTGAGCTCACATGTTCGGGACTTCGCTGAATCACCATAAGCGGGTTGGCTTGGTCGCTATATACATGTGTGGCGTTGTGGTGGGCTGTCTATATATTCTCTTGTCAATTGGCCATATTTCTCCCTCTCATAGATTAAGGAAAATTCGCGCCCTTCTGTACACACACGTAAATGTTTCAATCTATCATCCTGCTAATGAATATATCAACCTTAATTAAATACACCTTTGGCGAGAACGGCAATGCTGTGTTATTCATGAATTCCTGGCCAATTTGTTCACTTTATCTCCTAGATTACTTGAAATCATCTTATAATGAAACTGCAATGAAAAATGCATTTTTGATTAAGATGCTAAAAGGTTATTGTTGAAGAATAATGAGAATCGTGTTATCAAATGTCGCGCATGTGTTTTTGAAAATAAATCAACTATCATGTGCAACAGCGCGTTGATGGATTAGTTTCAGAATCGCGTTAATTGTTGTCTTAAAGACAGATTCTTAACAGCAGCAAAGACTTTTCTTCCAAAATTAATTGAAATATTTGGAGATTACAAGTTGTGAGTGCCACTTATGAAGATAATCTGCAGAATGATTTAGAGTAGGAGATTAGACATGAAATGCCTGCTTTCTAACGGATTTTAAAAATGTAATTGAGTTAATCTGCAAACGTACTTTTGTATGCTATAACTCAGGAATATATTTAAATTGTATAACCAATCTGCATCTGCTGAGTGGACAGGGTGGCACAATAACTTCAAAACTAAACTTATTGATGATTATGAAAAAATATTGTTATTTAGCATCTATGACCGAGTTATTGTTCATGCTAGGTTCAATAATCCCTCTTCAAATATTGATCAAATATTACTTTATGGGATGGTTTTTATTCACAGGTGTCAGACCCTTTTTACTCGTCGGATGCAAATGAGTTAACATTAAATAAATTGCTGTCCTTAAAATTGTATACCAATACCAGTAATACTAGTAATTCAAAAGTATTGGTGCCAAGCAGATCTAAAAAAAGACCCCTAAACGATGTAGATGTATGATTACTTTCATAATGTTTCCATTGACCATGGGGTGCCCCATGGTCATGGGAGCACCATGAGCCATCATGGTGCCCGAGCCGTCACCGAGCCATCTAGCTTCATAGCCATGACTTTATGTCATTCAATTATTCATTTCATTTTGGTTTCTTTGATTTTATGGCTACTCCAGTTCCTACTACTATTAGTTTGTTACGAGTTAGGCTTAGACTGGCAGGATATGGGTAAATAGTTGAGGTGCGCTCTCTGCCGCTCACCCATTCTTAGCTAACCAACTGACCCCATGAGGCACTTTGGAATGTTGAGTAGGCCATGTCTATTACACCGCTCTACTCTTGCATCAAACGAGCGATGTTTTTGTTTTTTTCTCGCCATAGCCATGATACTTGATTATACGTAGAACCTCTTTAAGTGGATGTACATGTACCACACATCCTTTGAGCCATCACCATTTATAGTGTGGCATTAGGGAAGCTATTTAAGTTCATCTAGCCAGAGTCCTAATCTACTCTTGAAACAAACGAGCGATTTAAAAAAATCACTATAGCCATGATACTTGATTATACTTGTAACCTCTTTAAGTGAATGTACATGTACCACGCATCCTCTGAGCCATATACCTGTCAATCTAAACAATAACTCGTACGCCTAAAGCATAATAAGAAGCAACAGCGTCTATAAAAGACCAACATTGTCAGTCATGTTTAGCGGAAAGTTTACTTTACAAGTTTACTTGGCTATTACTTTTTTATTCAGTACAATAGCTCACGTTGAGAGTGATTATCAAGTGTATGCATAGAGCTATATAGAAATGATACTGGCTACTTGTCGACCAACTTAAACACCAAAAAGGAATGTTTGATTCATTGTTAAGTTGCAGGCCCTCTTAGGTATCAGTATTAAGACGAAGCACTGGGATACATGTATATGAAGATGACGTTTATTGGATTATTGATCATACATTCCACCAGAAGTCACATTTGACTATGTTATTGTGTTGCCCTCACTAAAAGAACTGTATTAAATGTACGTTTGAACCATTCGCCCAGGGCGAGTGAAAGATGTTCCTGGCATGCAGAATTTTCATTTGATATGCTCGTCCAATACTGAAGACTTAATGGCAGTGTTTGTCTAAAAGTTGCATATAATTTGGCCATTTGCCTATCATTGTTATGTTGCAGGTCTTCTTAAATGCGATTTTAAGCTGTGTTTTCATAGTTATATGCAGGTTATCCTGAATGCGATTATCACAAATCATATCTGACATATTTATTGTTATGTTGCAGGTTACCCCGAATATGATCATCGAGAATAAATACGTGGATGTTTGAAAGATGAAGCTTACCGCTTCGCTACAACAAAATACGACAAAAGTGCGGCTTCGACCAATCACCATTTGTAGTATGGCATTATGGAAGTTCATCTAACCAGTGTCCTAATCCTAGTGTTATCATCACTCGCCGCCAGGGGGCATGCAACAGGGTACGATTGGAGGCACACCTATCCCGTGGGGTACGGGCCAGTCACGGATTGGCACAGCGACTGTGGGGGTCATCTAAACGGAACCAACGGAGTCATTACCTCCCCGAATTTCCCCAATAAATTCCCCACGCCCATATCGTGCAAATGGCTGATCATTGCGCCACCCAAAAAGAAAATCATCCTCTACTTCACACAGTTCTACGTCAAGGAAGGCTTCCGCCTCTCCGAGTATGATATGTACGTGACTGATAAATTTTACGCTGGAAAGAATGATCTCGGTGAGATCAAAAAAGAGTTCCCCAATTTCAGTACGTATAAGAGGTACCTCTTGGTTCGGTTCCGTGTCAGGGAGATTGGGAACATCCACTTGCGCGTCCATGATCTCCATAAGGATGTGTACGGATTCAATATCACCTACGAAATAGTCAACGAGGCGGACGACGTGAGAGAGGACGCCTGTTCAGCACCGAAATGCTCCTACCTAGGCGAGTGCATCGCCTCGGCAAAGTTCGAGACGTATAAATGTAATTGTTACAATGAATACTGGGGCGCAGAGTGCGAATACGGGCCCTTCTGCGACCCCACGAAAGGCAAGAATGTATGCTTCAACGGTGGACAGTGCAGGTGAGTAAGATGTTTATGATTATGATATATATAGAATATATATAATGAAAATATATATTTATCATGTGATTATACGATACTTTCAGGTACACTCATTTACAGTATTATATAATCCGCTCACCTTTGATACCGTCACCACCAAACCCATACATATCTTATACGAACTTATGCCATCCCAGGGCTGAAACAAGACAGGGAAGAAATGGATGTATTTCTTTTGTTAGATATAAGAACGCATTACCATATGTCAAATGATGATAATTTAGAAAAAAAGGAATTGGTCTATAAGTATTTATAAATATAAGAACACATGGAAATAGGTCAAACTAAGGATTTTCCTTAAACCATCCCGTAAGAAACATGCTACATTTTCACTCGAAAATAGCTGGATTTTTGATAGAAAAAACTTAATGAGAATATATGGTATCGCCTACAACACATGCAACCTTTCTTGACGTAAACATCATTCCTTATACAAAAAATCCCAATAGGTTTAGTACCAACAACGCTTCTTACTTTACTAGCCGGAAATAGTTAGGATAAAACAGCGGGTTTCTGCGCTTAGAAACGTTATATTATATATATAGGTAATACTTTCGGCGTACACTATGCCCCTAGATGATTAGTGATGCATGTTGCCCATTACAGTTTCTATCAGGTTTTAAGTACAAATACAATGGGTTTCGGTGGCATCGGTTCCTATTGTGTTTGACGTCACTAACCGACCATTCCTGAATCTTTCATTCATAAAGGTCATCCGCCAAGGTCACCATATTAACCTAATGGACATTTATCTTGAATTTCAAATGTCAGTGTTATACCGATTTATGAAAAAGATATTCGTGAACATAACCACAAAATAGCATGCGAGGTAAGCCGACAATCGAGTTGTCCAAATTTGATATTACTATACATTGAAGATACAGAGTCAACCAACAGGGAAATTGAAATAACATCTGTTTCACAGAGAATAGAAAGAGTTGACCAAATTTGAAAACGAAACTTCGGTTTGTAGTAAGTAAACATAATTAAAAGGTAGGATAACTGAGCGTGTTTATTGCGATTTGTATAATGGAAAACAGTATGCAAGTAACCATGAATTGTTATTTATAACAAAATGTAAGTATGTTGTATGATAACGTTTTAAACTCTTGTTTCATTGGCACCCAAAATTACCAACCATACTTAATTGACGTTACTAAGAATATAGAAGCTCGGTAGGAAAGTTATCTAGAGAAATAAGGACGGACAGTGGCACTCAGAATATGACTAACTACCGGTACAAACCTCAAATCCAGCACCGTTCGGTAAACCTGCTATATATTAACGTTTGGGTTTGTTTTGCTTCAAAGGTCGGGCATTGTATTACACCATGTCATAACTTAGCTCAACCTCACAAAAAAAACAAAGTTTCACACCAAAGTAGAGCTACTACCACAATCTAGTGTTACCTACTGACAATAAATAAGCGCTCTAACACGATATATGCCATAAACTCACACACTCTTTGTAAGTTTCGAAAATGTATTTGCTATAAGCCATCTAAACCTCCTGGAGAAACCTGTGAGGTCTAGTCGT
>OZ012684.1:57466403-57476403 GCA_963942565.1 Maea johnstoni | reverse complement strand
GTGGTAATGTTGAATTTCAAAGGTTGCATATTAGATCTACAAATTGTGAACGGCTCCAGGTCAAATACCTATTGACCAATCAGCATCGATAATCACAGTAGAGTAGGTGATGACGCACTTTCTCGACTCCTTAAACGGCATCAGATAGGTAGCATTGTCATCAATTGCACTCTGATCCTAGCAGCTGATTGGTTAACGTACTTTTTTCTAATGTTGCTTTTAACAGTTAGGATATCAGTATTATCATATATTGGGATCCTAAATGCATTTCACAACGTTCTTTATTAGGACCCGAGTAGATTTATACTATTTCCGGTACTGCCATGGCAATCGCCTTTGGACATGTGATAGCAACAGAGGGATTTAAAAATGGCGACCACAGCTAGTGGCATCGCCACTAGAAATTGTTTTAGGAGTTCAAAACACTATTTGCGTAATGTAATCTGCCAACATGATGTATATCTAAAAGATAAGGTGGCAGGAAGTAATCACGGTGGATTTTGGTGAGAAATCTGCCTTTGTCGCCGAACTTTGAACTTGTGCTTATCGTAATTTTATCAAAATTTGTGTGTGGGGGAGCTGATGATAAATTCGTTAGTCTTTTTGTGAAATGGTACACGGCCGATATCTGCGTTCGGCTAGCGATTCAGCCTGGCTTCTCGCAACGATCTTAGCGTATACGACTTACACAACAAGGATGACTTATAACATCAACTGAAATACGTTTGACACTAACACGCATCGAAGAGGGATGACCGTCGCTAAGTAATCAATCAGTGTTTATACTACTTAATGGATCTAATGAAGATTAGGGGTACCATCATGAATATACGTGCCACATTAGGTAATTGACGTTTAAACATTTTTCTCTGTATTAGTTCTCGTCTAAAAGATGGATCCCCGCAAATGCCTAAAATGTCAAACTAGCTTGCAAATATCCTTGATACTGAACCCCTTTTTGTACAATTTATGGTTGTATGGTGGTTTATTTGGTTACGTTTTTGGCGGAGAGTTTTTGTTTAATTTCCGTATTTACCATGCTCTTACATTTACTTGTTTGACATCAAATGTGTTGATGACTTCATTTTCTCAAAACTATTCATTTGTCAGGACTTTCTAATGTGATCAATGGAATTGGTTGTCTCACTGAAACTAATGGCAGGTCACACCTTCTGACCAATAGGATTATTTTATACTTGTACCTCATGGGTTCATAATATATATTTTCTACCTTTTTATTAATAATAATGAATCATACTAAATGGAAACACGATAAAGCAGAAATTCTTAAGTTTTGATCTTCTTTGACATGTCTATGCTTTTCGTGCTACTGTGACATACATTCGTGTGTAGAATGTTCGGTTTTCCGGAAATTTTCATTTTTAGATTTTTTTATGATGCACCCTATTTTCTTAATTTTCCCATAGTGGATGAAAGTTATGAAAGAAAATATTGTATACAATCAGCCTGTTTAACTATGCGTTTCCTATTTATCCAGGCAACAGCAAGGATAAATCAGGAAGCTTAGGTCAGGGAGATGAGAAATGAACATACCCAACGTGTAGCTGTATACTAGCTACTTAGCCTAAGTCCATAGATATCCACGCATGCTAGCTCAGGGACATATTTTCTTTAAAAATTAGCCTTTAGCACGCAAATGCAGCATTCCTAGATGAGACACTAGGGCAGGTTAGATGCCACGGTCGTTGAGTAAAGCAATAGGTCAGATGTCACGGATGAAGATCGGAGATCACATGATTAGACATCAAAAGTCACTGTGATGGATGTGATAAGGTCAGATACCAGCAATATGGGTTGTAATCCTAATTGATGGCGGGTAGGGCCATTTCCTGCCTAGCCGAGTGTTATGAATAACATAGGTGGATTGCAAGGCTCTTCTCAAGGCTACTCTTTTGTGGGGTCCAATTCCTGCTAAATTAACCACTTCGTGAATAAGATAGGATTTCTGGCAAGTATTAATGTCCATAGAAGGGGAACAGCAACTCGAATGGTTTGGCATTTAAGCACCACCGAATTCCAAATGCATTATGTTGTTTCATTTATGTTGCATTTCCTTGGACGCTGTTATGTAATACAGACACATATACTAGTAATCAAACAACACAGACAAATGATCAAGAGACAAATAATATTTACTGTATCCACTAATAAGGGTACAGGGTATGACTAGAGGAAATATGATATTTCTTTTCTCTCATCCAATACTTCCGAACTGATTTGCAACGTGATGATGTTTTGATGTGACACACATATGTCAGTGTGAGCGTAGATATCGGTGAAGATCATGTTTGTATGTAAATATACTCTTTGAATCATCACAAGAAAAACCAGACAAAGAAAAGAAGATCAAGGGAATGATCATTAGTGTACTGTAGCTAGAGCTACAGGTAAGAACCTGTTGTGTGCCATATCGGGTGTTCCCTATAGTGTTGGGGACAATGCACTATATTGCGGGGGTATTCACCCTGTTCTTCGGTAAACACGTTGGTGATGTAGATTAAGGCTCGTGTCAAATACTTCAGCCATTGTTAATTTTGACGCAACGTGGCACCACCATTCCATGTTTATCAAGTGGGAACGGATATCGGAAATTATAAACACACACACACACACACACATATATATATATATATATATATATATATATATATATATATATATATATATATATATATATATATATATATTATATATATATATATATATATATATATATATATATATATATATATATATATATATATATATATATAAATAGCTTGTATTACCCTAATGCACATATGCATGGTTACAACTTGCATTATATCCATATTTCGTTTTTTGTTTTTATAGTGTGAAACGTACAATGCAACAAATCCGTCGAAGTAAAATAGAATTCCGGATTATATGTTTTCCATCAAATATCTCAATAGCCGAGCGATCTGACGAATTATCCATCCCCTACTCATTGGACTACTTTATAATGCAATCGGGGAAAATATGATGCAGTATCAATTGAAATAATGACGCGATTGAATATGCTGTTTTGAGCCATGAAAATCTTTTGCACACATTAGAATTGCGCTTTTGTACATACGTCATGTTTATGTGTTTTGTATCAGCAAAAGAAAAACGTCACTACGCAATTGCGCAATACACAACTTTGAAATAATGTATTTCATTCGGTTAACCATTATCAGCTGATGATAGCACATGTTATATCTCTTTTGCCTTTTTCAGGTCGTATGCGATTTACCTGTCGTATCCTCGTGCTGGGCTTACGCACTTACAGACCTCATTCCAACGTCACTATTCTATCGCGGATATTTTCTACTAGGACAATTAAACGACAGGTATGTGCTTTCTCCATTGTCTGTTCATAACTTCAATTGCTGTCAGGTATGTTGCAAAAATACATATTGCATGATAATACACAAGACAACAAACACGCCACAAAAGATATGATATATCACACGAACACGGAGAGGAGATTTTATTCTCCCTCAGCAGTATAGCAGTAGGTGTCTAATGAAACAAGGGATGCAATTGAGTATGTTTGGTGGAAATAATGACCCAACTGCTCATCATCAAAGAAGCGAATTGACGTCGTTATTTTGTATTGGGGGAATGGGATCCATTGCATTTTCAACAATACTGTGGAATAGAGTATAGCTTCTTATGGAAAATATATTTTGATCCACTCAATTCCATCCCTATCACAGAATTGTTGCATTTCCATATTGTGTGCAAAAAGGAAAGGAGAATTCTTACCCTTACCTAAAAGTAGGGTAAAGCAAGATATTATTTTGAGTGTTTGCCAATTCCAATGTAATGACTGTAATGAGTTTCTACATGTTCCTAAGGCCCTAAGACATCCGGCTTATAATCTTCATAACCAAACCCTCACACAACTCATGAATATTGCATACTTTCTGATAGATAGTCAATTAGGCAGATTCGAGACCAATGATTGACGTAACTGTCACTGCACCGTCTGGCATTTGAAACGTTAATCACGTGCTTTCACTCACCCATCTAGTTGGCTAGACTGATAGATGCTGACAATAGCGATATTAATGATGACGATTAACGTCAGCAGCGTGGAAGGTAATCTCACTCAGATGGCTAATAATGGAGCGAGTAACTCATGCTGTACTTATTTACCTTCAAATATTATGTAGTGTAGCTTTTAAAAACAAGCGTGGGAAAACTACGATTTCTAAATAACACTGATCTTCCCTATAAATAGAGTTAGCGGTATTTGCTTAGTTGTGCAATGCCTACAGTTGTAGTCCTGCCTCATATACATGTACTAGAAATTAGAAAATACACTTTCTATGCAAACACTTTTACGATATTTTGTAATACCATCTTATCTTATCTGAGAAACAAATGACGGTGTTTGGCATAATAGAGTTATGAGTTTCTTGCGTATTTGGGAGAGATGGCGTCTTAAATATAGGTTAAGGGGGCTATACTTACGTCACCTTGCGCGCGGTATCTACAGATTTCCGCTGCATTTACCAACATTTGTACAGAAGTTGGCCGCAAAAAGTGTATGGTATGTGATATATGTCTGTCAGATGTACCGCACAGTTTTAACTCTTTGGTCTTTAAGCTGCCTAAACCAAAGAAGTGTTGCTCAACGTTATATTTCAACAGTTCTCTGTCATTCATTATTTAGCAAGAGTGCTTTTCGTAGCCTATGGAGAATAGATGGCTGTCAACTGTGTTAAACGATGAATAGCCACCTCTGGTTTGCGGTGCATGTAATGTCCTTTGGGGTTACTTGGCCTCTCCTCGTTTACAGCTTGGGTATATCACAACAGCGGTCTAATGGGATCTGTCTATCACGCAATATGATATACGATCTGGCAACAAAATGTTACTCCCGGTTCATCTCTGAATTGCCTTAAGCACTACTGAGTCGTATTGTTGAATGATGTATGGGCCGTTCTCTACTGTTTGTGGGGCAGCCTAATGGCCGACAGGTCTAATATATTATGTATGGATACTTCACTGTGTCTCATCACTGCTCTTTGACTTGGTGTGAATCGGTGTTTTTTCCGGGCACTGTGGTTTCAATCGTCATAAACTATTGGCTGTTCACGGTTAATCCTTGTATAGTATATTTAGAACTGTTGACGATGTACAAAGTGCCTATGTGTGATTGCGTTCTTTGTGTAACGCCATCACGCCTCACAGTCGAAATAAAATCCCCTGCTGTGTTGTAATGACCTAACATCGAAGTGGCCAATTTGTGGAATATAGGGGAGTGTGCTATCCGGTACAAGGCCGCCGTATGTGAAGGTCATTTTTATTGTTCGGTACAATAGAAATTGCCATTTTATGATAGTTTGATGTTTTGTGACTGTGCTTAGCTTCTAAATATCTAGCCCCAGGGCGATTCGACCTCATTCGTCCTAATGATGGAAATCTGTGAAACGTGAGCCAATTGACTTTAAAGATTTACGTCTATGTATCTGTCGTGTTTTTCTATAGACTATGAATGTTATGTCTGCGCGAAATTGCGCCGTATAATAGGAAAGCCTAGGTTTGACGTCTGGGTGCCCGAGCAAATTAGTTTATCGATCGAATAGAAGCACCTTATCTCCAGGGATCCTTTAGTATTATCCCGAAGACTGAGGGCACGGAAAACGTAGGCATGCTGTATAAAAGGCCTACATGAACTAATATAAAAGTAATTGGCGCAGCTATTAAATTTAATAGTATTAACATTATTAGTCTTTAAAATGATATAGCACATAATTTAATATACTGTTATTAAGATTACAAAGAAGGACGTGTAAATTGGTTTCCAAAATCGTGCATTCAGTGCGGATCACTTGTTAGTGTACAAAGAACACTGGTCGATCATGCATATTCCGGTCGACCGACACATACTATTCATACAAACATACCATAAAGGGCAAATAACACTTCCGGAATTCATAAAGGTTGTATAGTTAGCAAACCCGTGAGTATGTATTATATAGGCGTTCACTGAACAGACCCTGCACGTTATTCGACCGGATTCCCTGAGTGAAAAAATAGACAATAACACATTCTATACACACATGACACTCTAATTCTAATTAAGAACGTTAGTTACTTCTCCACACAGATGTCATTACTTATAGACTATATTCAGGACACCCTTTGGATAGTATGAACGCATGATATCTAAGATCTCAGCAGCATAAAAACCTCAAAGCCTGTTTCACCATGCCTGCCAAATGTATTGACCACCACATTTACTGTATAACTGGTTAATTTGGCGTGGTTTTTAATTTGGCGTTTTCTGGCGAATGCCCGTCAACGCCAAATTAAAGACCACATAAAAATATGTCTACATAAAGATGGCGTTGTTCTTACTGCTCCAGACGCCAAAATAAATACAGGGAAAATACTTTTTTGAAAAAAACGCCAACTTAAGTACACGCCAAATTAACCAGTTATACAGTAATGTATTATGCACATTTGATTGGGCTGAACCCACCCTCTCTAGGATGTAGTTAGAAGAGATCTGCTAAGACAATGTTTTCGCCCGAGTAACCAATTTTGTCAACCCAGTATAACTTAATCACGATTAACTTAATTACATCTTGGAATCCTCGAGTGATGGCAGCAATTTAGGTATGCTAGCAAGGTTTAGGTTGGAGGACTGATTGAAAGGGATTGCTAGAGCAGTATCATACACTAACACTGAGTGCAATCAGCTGCGTTTTGCTACCTCCAATTATTTGCCAGTGAATGATACTGGCAATAGCCACTGGCGGGTTGGAAATGTCTAATGGGTTTATGAAAAGGAGAAGCCTGAATCCCATGTCCCATGAAACCGGGGATTCATTTATAATGTCAGCTGCTCGGAGTCCCGAGCGACTAGCCTGTGAATCTTTAAATGGTGGCATGTTGTGGATGACTATACAGCTAGGTCTAATGGGGGGAGGTTAGTACGGGCCACAGGGCAGGGCTATTGTTATGAGTGACAGATGGTACGTTGTTGAACTCTGCGTATACCCAGAAGGATACCCTGTCAGGTACAACCATGATAGGTGCATTAACAATTTATCTATCAATATTCAGCCTGTGTGTTCAAATAGAATAATTCGTTTCTCGTAAATCCTACCATTTTGTCTGCGTAACGGAGAAACGTGTATTTCAATTTGAAATAAAAGTTTCTTTCTAAGTATTCAGGATAGCTGTATGAATGAGACAACCAGAATGATGAGTATTGATTTGTTTGCCATCAATTGTATGCCATTCTAGTCTATACGTGAACACGTCAGTGGTTAGTTTCATAGGAAACCTTTAAGAGAAGCGGCAACCAGTGACTGAACAGAAGTCACTTTTTCACACTCAGGAATCATCGTCCGAACGACGGATGCAGCAAGTACCTTAAGATATTGAATTCCTGTACCAGTGCAGTCGACCTGTCCTCTGCTAGCAACTGGTAGAGGGGTTGCCTGGGCAATTTGTCTCACTGTGCGGTCGAGAGAACTTGGCAAGCAAATGTGATTTGAATGCCTAAGCATTCTGTGGCATTTAATTGGCCCCAACGGCATTCTGTGGCATTTAATTGGCCCAACGGACAGGCGAGTGGCTGTGTTACACGTAGAACCTTTGGGAGGTATTGGGGTTGCCTGCACTACGCAGTCAACCCTTGAGAGGTATGGGTTGCCTGCACATTATGCAGTCAACCCGATCTTTGCCATCTGTGCACATGTATTCTGACAGCTTTCATTGGTTGATCGGGTTGGCTGTGCCGGGCAGGTGCTGGGATTCTTTCAAGTTGGGTTGGCCGTCGCCTTACTGCCAGCTCCAGTCATTCTGGCTGACAACTTCGCCAGCGTGTGACAGGGCTCTCAGGCTCCCTATTTGATAGTAGTTAAGGCGCTATAATTAGTTTGGGTAAGGGCTAATAGTCAAAATATTCTTTAAACACTGGTTTTATCGTGTATTCTTATTTGATTCATATTGTGTAAAACAAAATTGCTGCGTTTTATGATATCAAACAATACTATGTCCTCTTACTGCTGTCCGTTGTTTTAGGGGCTAATGCATGACCAACGTCATCGGCATGCAGGCCAACGTTGGCTATAGGGTGTTCTTTCGTGTTGAATGGCAGCTATGCCCGCTCATTTGGTGCAGGAATTAAATTTATCTACCGCATTGCACTACGTAGGATATAGAGGCAGTCCAATAAGACACATAGGGTGTACTTTTATTTAATGATTTCTTTACTTTAAAAATACAATGCAGCCTCAGGATAATACTCACTACGAATTTGTAAGTACCCAGTGTATAACAAAGCATCCTCCCTTGACAGAACTGTTATCAATATATCATAATGATAGATAATTTAGGGTTCCCACGGGAATTACAAGTTATGGATTGATTGAAACCAACGCATTTTTTCTTCACAAGTGGTAATTGAAATACGTGATGTCACTTCTAAAAAAAATGAACCTCAGTTTTTCTCTTGTAGTTACAGATGGCAGCAGTTTTCGGAAGCTGTGGCCAACCACTGATTAAAGTTGGCACATTTTTCTTCACAAGTGGTAATTGTAATACACTTTCACTTTCCTTAAAGAAAGAAACTCAATTTTTGTCCTTGCAGTTAGCGATGACAACAGTTCCAGATGGCTATGTATAACTATTCTTATTGATTCACTTTTTTCAACATTATTTCACAGATAAGTAAAGTTCAAACTTTTTTTCAGGTGCAAGCAGTTTTCAGAGGCATCGGTCCAATAGATGGATTAAAAATCATAAAGCTCAGGTAAGGTTTAAAACTGGAACCGACAAGGTACATGTAATACTGTATTTTGTACCAGCCGGCATCATGGATATCTGAGTCAAAAAGACATAGAAATTAGCTTAATTGTCAGATATCAAAATAGATAATGGTTATAGAAATCTAAATTACGTATATGTATATTCCGCAGTCAAGTCCGTTTCTTTGTTTGATCACATCTAATAGCAGAGATCATAATCAGTCTGCTGCAAAACAAGTTCACCAAAATACCAATCAGGCAATAGTCAAAACTGTTTTGATCCTTTAAAAAAAATCTCTATAACTTGCATTTTTCCATTTGGCACTCCACTTGGAATGCGTATGGTGATTATTCATATTTCCCTAGGAAATGTTTGCTCGCATACGGCGTATTATTTCTCTTCTATATTAATATTCCGAGAAGCTACTAGTATTTGACTATAAAAAAACTGAACTATTTTTTTTAAATATATTCTACCGAATCTTTACTGCTTCAGTCCATTGTAAAATAGAAAATAATACCTCGTTTCAAATTACCTTTATATATGATAATGTTTCAATATTTGAATATCAATTAGCCTGTTTGTTATTCGACCGACACCTGTGCCATTATTTTCTACTGGCATATTGAGAACACACCGGACAGCTAAAATGTCACAAGATAGGAAAATATCATCAATTACACCGAGATTATCAACCTAGATAAAGATAGATATTTTGTTATTTGTGATATCGTTTTTCCTCTCCGCATGCATGGTTCGTAAGATTCGGCTTAAAGTTCACCCACCTTATTAAGGGCATTCGTATATTTTTGTATTTCCCATTTTATCAAAAGTGCTTAATTGTTATTGCATACCTCTTTTGATTAAAAAAAAAGCAAAATGCAGTCATTTGTTTCCTAATATAAAGTATTTCCCTTTATAAATCAACATTTGTTTTATCAACGAGTTTGTTTTATATCAAAATATTTTTGAAGATAAAGCAATACCTAGGCTTAAGTATTACGTCACAAACTGGTAACTATCAATAAAGTTTAGAAGTCATGCTGGCGAAATTGAATATATTACATTTCTTATAACTTTCACGGCCTTTATATAATATTCGTTTTATCCATGTATTCTTCAATATTCATATAGGAGCAAAGCATTAGAAAATATTTTTACGTATTTCATCGACTATGTATAATATCGAATGCGTATTGTACACATTGCAGACCATATCGTA
>OZ012684.1:57456403-57461403 GCA_963942565.1 Maea johnstoni | reverse complement strand
CACTTTCCCCTCCCCTTTCAATTTTCATGTCGTCGCTACCCTTTCTTGCGGAAATACGAGAAAGTAAATGATTTTCGATATTTATAATATAAATTACTGGCAGAGAACGAGCCTATTAGTAGTATCCGGTGTGTTGGTAAAGATATCTCACACATATACTGCCGTGCGTGTTAGACAGCGGTTCGGAATTGCGCAGGTTTTAAACGAAATTGAGACTAGGGTCACTTTGATTTGTATCTTAAAATGGGAACGTACTTTTAAAGAATCTGAAACTTCATAAGTGTATATAGTGCTTATGATTCCGATTTCTAGAGTCCTATTTACTACCCACATTTCAATTACAGTCAGATTACCTAGCACTTATACATGCAGGACTTTCTAACAAATCGTTGACATAAATTTGAATTTTAATGAATTGGACTCATTTCTGAAGTTAAATATCTTAAAATATGGTCGATATCTTTCCAGGACTGAAATGTTACTTTAAGAAAGAAGTAACGCTGAAATGATATCTACATAGTTCTCTTCCTTTTTGTTCTATCTAGAGGTGCGCTTCGTGCTTTCAATTTCTAACTCTTTAAGATTGTGTTAAATGAATGTTTTCGGTAAGTAAATGTTTTCCCTGAAATCACTGTTATGTGTGGAATCTTTCTCTTGCTGCGAGTGTAATTGGTACAAACTAAAAGAACTCTGCCTTGAATTCTTCAAGAGTTAAATGTTTTTCCTTACTTCCCATCTTTAAGTTATTTTCTGTGCGAATATGTACTAGCAAAATCTGTTTGTGCTCTTCTGTAAGTGCATTTTTGATAGTTAGTACTTCAGCATGGTTGTTATTTTAGTTATGCCTTTTCCTTTATTAATTATCTTCTTGATTAAAAGCATTGATTACTGAATCGATACTTTCATTACGGTTCGGTAAGTTAACGTACACTGTTCAGCATGATTTAACTTTCCTTTCCTTGAAATTGAAACCCTACATTACCTTTCCTGTTTTAAATACAATTTGAATAAGACTCGTTATATAATATATTATTTATTCTTACCTTTTCTCACTCCACCTATCTTAACCATATTAGGAATGATCACCGGATGGTTTGTCTTATTGCGCTTGCGCAGTCACTGCAAAATCCAAAACAAAGGATGTTGATGAGATTGTATATTAGTGGAGCGGACCGCCGCGAGGAAGTATACTTTTGACCAAATGATGAAGTAAACTGACCCCCAGGAAAGACACGTAGAGAATGGTATGGGGATGGACAGTTTAGAAATAGTCGTAAGGATGATAAAGAAGATTCTTGGTGCCTCAATCCATGTAATGATTATCGAAAATGAAGAGCTCGGTTAATTCGAATGAGTGTCCAACTATGTATGCTTGTTCAACCAAGGTATGCATAGCGTTTCCTATAGATCCACTTGGTCCATTGGTCAATTGTTCTCACGATTTTCAGTTATGGAAAAAACAAATATAACAGCAAAGATGGTTTTCTCTTTCAGGTACGGACGGTGCGAATATGTGCAAGCCGGGGAGGTACCAGCGGATCCACTGGGGAGTCACCGCTGCTAACGGCACGGACAGGCAGCGGTGCCCCGTGGAAAGCGACGGTAATAATCTATGGTCACGTGGTATGTAGTGTGAGACGTTGGCTGTCTTGCTTTCTGGCTTTGCTCTTCACCCATCACACCCATCAACCTTCTCTGGTTCTTAAATGTAGCTCACCCTAGAATATTCGTAGATGTAGAGATAAATTCAACAATCCATAGTATAGTAATTAATGGTAATGGTAATATGATGCGGATAATTAATTAGAGGTCTTGTGGTTGCCATATTTAACTACTAATATATCATACCATATTTTAATTTCTGCAATTACTGGGCATTTATCTAAAGAATCACAGAAAATCGTCTATACCTATGCGGTCATTCTAAAATAATACAATTGGTTATTCTGTATCGTAAGGACTAATTGCAATTAATCAAATGCAATCGTGACACATGCTAAGGTATTTATTGAAGCATGACTACATAATAGTTGTACTATAAGCGATTATTTACCGAAATCTGCTGCTTCACAGATAAAATGAGTGGATTTTCAGATCACGCGGCATTAAAATCGTACAGGCACTGCAATACAAATCAGCATGCGGCAGTAAGTCAAAAGCGCGTTAATAAAAGCCCCTATGTGTCCTGCTGAAAATGTACATAGGTTGTAATTGCCTTACCTCGAACAAGCAAGGTTGCCTAGTCGCTGTATAAGCGTGTGGCGTTTTGAGAGGATGTATCTGGTCACCAGGCGAAAAGACCCTCCTTAAACATTTTGTTGACATTTAACAGTGAATATTCCTGGCCTTAGGGTTTCATCTCGTCGCTGTATGATATAACCAATAGAAGATTCGTAATTTAGAAATTCATCAGTATGGTTTATTAAGCTATACTAGTAATTAATGACAATTTCGCTGTACATATAGAGTGATGAAATTTAAAACGTGAATATTGATGATATTCGTCGTAAACACTCGTCTTTTTTCTGGTAACTCTCTCTTGTTTCACACAGTTTTGGCTATTTCAAAATTCCGAAGAATATACCACATTTTATCCCCTTGGTCTCGAGTGATTAGGTTTTTTTTATCAGAGCTATCCGTGTAAATGATCTAAGACAGGGCCTATGGTAAAGTAGAAAATGAAGTTACGTTTTTAAGTTTTAAAAGACTCGCGTCTATCAGCGAACAATGTATCGCGCATTTCTACCATAATTGGCAGCAGCTTTCTCCCCGTTCGCTTTATGCACGCAATCTCTGAATATATGTTATAGCGTTCTGCGCATGCTCGCACCCTCCGTCTCGCACCCTATGCGTCACCCTTACCAATACTTAAACATTAATCTCAGTAATATATATATATATATATATATATATATATATATATATATATATATATATATATATATATATATATATATATATATATATATGTATATATATATATATATATATATATATATATATATATATATATATATATATATATATATATATATATATATATATATATATATATATATATGTATAGATATGTATGTATATATATATATATATATATATATATATATATATATATATATATATATGTATATATATATATATATATATATGTATATATATATATATGTATATATATATATGTATATATATATATATTTGTATATATATATATATATATATATATATATATATATATATATATATATATATATATATATATATATATATTTATATATATATATATATATATATGTATATATATATATATGTATATATATATACATATATATGTATATATATATATATATATATATATATATATATATATATATATATATATATATATATATATATATATATATATATATATATATATATATATATATATATATATATATATATATATATATATATGCATATGTATATGTATAAATACATATACATATATATGTATATATATATATATATATATATATATATATATATATATATATATATATATATATATATATATATATATATATATATATATATATATATATAGATAGATATATAGATAGATATATATATGTATATACAGATATAGATATAGATATATAGATATAGATACAGATATTATTAGTTACGCCCTGTTGGAAAGTGGAATCCGGCCTGATATCCAGATCTCACCAGGCGGGGCCAAGTGGGATCTGGATGACTGAAATTGGGGTTAATTTTGCTCCATATTTTCCTATCACCATGTTGTAACCACGTTGTCAAATTCTATACAATCAAGTGTCGCTCTGTGCAACTGTCGAAGATCAGCCGGCTTGAGGTACACCCTATGGCCGAGCGGTCTTACGCAGTGCGCGCCCCCCTTTTACTATCCCAGCACTACACAAAATCTCAGGCATGGACTATTGCTGGAGAGGTCACCAATGACAGGATAGAAAAGGCGATGTTTTGACCGGGATAATCTGGTGTCAGAGTCTATCATTTACTAGTGGCTAGTCACTATTACGCTTCAATGGCAGAAAAAAACACCGATGACCAATACAAAATGTTTCATTCATTCCATTGATATGAATTGTTGTTCTAATAGTATTAGGCTCAAACTCTTTTGGCATTTGGCTACGGGACGTGCATACGATAAAGCGTGCAACAACTGCGTGCGCATTCAATGCAGAGATTTTGAAACTTTAAATGGCTTAGATTTTGAACACTAACAGAGATATGTGGACTTCACTTGTCTGCCATTTTAGACTTATTAGTTACTAGCTGATAGCCATAGAAGTAGGATGTCAGGGCTCCTACTGGTAATTGCTTGTTTACCTCATTGGTAGCTTTGTCATATTCGCCAAGGATACATTAATTTGACATACAATTTCTTCCATAGAAAGTGAATCCATTTTTTTTAATATATGAGTAAATGCGTTGACTTTCCGTGAATAGAAACTTACAGTTTCGTTTCTGAGAATATGATTGAAAACATGTCTAGGATGTTTTATACTAAAATCAATGAGTTGTGGCTTTGCAAAAATCTGCGAATATGACAATGAAGATTTACTTTGAATATCGCCGTTGATAAAGCTGAAAAAAAATGAACAGAAAATATCAGTCTACATACATACGTGGAATTAACAGGGAATGCACATTCCTGTTCCTCACGCGCGAGTGGCTTCCCCACCGCCCAGCGATCCAGCGCACTGCACGCCGCACGCAGCCCGCACAGGGCCCTAGGCTCAACTCCCGACGGACGCATGTCAACACTTCCCCCAGTGATAAGGGGATGTGGTCGGTAACTTTCCCCGGTTTATCCCGTTAACAACTCCTCATTTCCTTCGCAACTAACCTTTTGTAAGTCAGACGTCAGCCTAGAAATGACAGATAAGTGACGACAAAAAGGTTGGTTTGTCAAAATTAGCCAAACACTCTGAGGGATGCATGCAACGGTTTGTTTTATCTATTCCTCTTGTTAATTT
>OZ012684.1:57447281-57456203 GCA_963942565.1 Maea johnstoni | reverse complement strand
ATATATATATATATATATATATATATATATATATATATATATATATATATATATATATATATATATATATATATATATATATATATATATATATATATATATATATATATATATATATATATATATTTATATATATATATATGTATATATATATATATATATGTATATATATATATATATATGTATATATATATATATATATATATATAAATATATATATATATATATATACATATTCATTTATTTATACAACAGTAATAACTATAGTCAGATGACAATATATATATATATATATATATATATATATATATATATATATATATATATATATTTATATATATATATATATATATATATATATTTATATATATATATATATATATATATATATATATGTATATATATATATATATATATATATATATATATATATATATATATATATATATATATATATATATATATATATACATATTCATTTATTTATACAACAGTAATAACTATAGTCAGATGACAATGTCGATTGTCATTTGTGCATCTAGCACTACTGACGTGTGTGAATTTGACTAAAGGGTCTGTTAAGTGTAGTATTCTATTCATGCCGTTGCTAAAGCATGCTATTCCCCTCGTTTGTTTCAGGAAATTCGAGTCCTTGGATGGGAATTGGGATATGAAAAGCTGTGTTGTGACTGAGCTTGGAAAGAATTTTACCAAGTGCCTCTGTTCAGAACCAGGTCATTACGCTCTGGTTGCACCAATGCCTAAAGTAGAGGTAAATTTTGATTGTAAAGATTATTTGAATAAGCATGTGTTAGATGGTAAACGGCGTACTACGAGATGCTTTTTCATTCCAACTCATCATGATCTTGATAGAGCCTTTACAAAAAAGACTGTAGGACATTGATAACCAATACTAATTGTTTTGAAATATAAAGTGTGCCGATTAATATTTTCATTTTGTCGACTACGTTAGATTGACATAGTTTTAGGAATGAAGCATAACACTTTATTGTACAATGCGTTTTCGAATACAACATGGGCGCAGTATCTTGCTCTAGTCCAGAAAATTATATAACTATAATGCCAATCGCTTTTGCATTCTAAACAAGTATATCTGCCACACTGCGCGCTTTTTACCTTGTTGCACGATGTTGTCTGTTAACATACAGACCACGGTGGGGTGTTCGAAAGAAATAATTCAATCTATGTAGTATACTGATAGCAATGGGCATTCCTGTTTTGCATGTTGATATTTCTACATAGGTTGATGATAAGTAGTTGTCTCACTTGACTTTCACCATTTCTTTGCTTGTTTTGCTTGCAGCCAGTAGGAGTTGAGGTCAAGGTTGTGAATGCAGGAACTGTGATAAGCTGTATCGTCGCCCTCTGTGGCTTCGGGGCTACCCTTATTGTACATATCTTTTTCTGGAGGTAAGAAGCGTAAAGAAGTTATTGGCATTTCTTTCCATAACATCATGTTAACTCAATGACGTTGGCGCCATCTATCAAAACATATAACGTCACATCATTGCTACTTGCATCTTAAATCTAGCAAAAGACTACTACTTCCAATGAAGTTCACTTTGAAGATCATAACATATCACAAACCGTAAATGATGTTGGCCTTGTAGTTAAAGTACGTCAAGGACGTTTACATTGTAAGTAGTCAAATTCAACTACACATCAGTGTCGCTGATAGTATAAATCATAACAAAGCACCAAACATGTATAACAGTTTATATATTCTAAAGAACATAGAGGCTTTTTGCGAAGTAGGCCGTTTTGTCAATTGCTCAATACATACTTTTCTCCAAGTTATAACATGGGTATGTTTTGATTTTGCTAATCGTATTTTCAAGACACCTGGTACATATTTAGTATAGTCACACAAATATGAAGGTCATAACCAACAAAACCATATGCCACAACTTTTCACGACGGTGTCTCGTCAAAATGATAATGTAAATGTATTTAAACAAGTGGTTTTAAAAGTAATGTGCAAATAGAATGAAACATAAATAGAATAATTGTCTTAATTTTCAGGGAAATAAATGGTGATATACGAGTATTTCCTATCAATATTTGTCTCATCATGATTGCTGTGAATTCCCTATTCATTGGAGGACTATATCAAAGTGATATAGAGGTAAGTAGCTCTGAAGACAGACATATGTATTTACAGCTGTAATGGTACATCTTTATGAGTACATACCTTGTGCATTCACCGTCGGTACACAACGCATATGCTAACTTCTGAGTATTAATATAGATCAATATAGAAATCAACTACTGGATATTAACCATCCAAATAACTACTGAATCCATTTTGTTTAATGCTAATATTCAAATTCATTATAAAAGAGTGACGATAATCACATTTCAGTTCCGCTCTGATCCGCTACATCGATGATTTTGTAGATCAGGGATGTGGAACTACACGATACGTTGATAGAATGGCGATAGTAAGGGTCTACCTTGTGTTTCAGATTCTTTGCTCAACGGTTGTGCTTCTAATACAGTTCTTTTACCTGGCAGCCATGTCATTCCTGGTAGTGGAGATAGTTCGTATCTATATTTTATCAGTTAGGAATATCACACGACATATCCAGGTCTATAAGTATGTGGCCGGTGGTTGGGGTACGTATCTTACTTTGATTCTAAGTGCCGTTATTACTAAATCGTATGTGTTTTATCAAACAGATAGTATCTTCATTGCACTCAAGTAAATGTTTTAATTACTAAATTAATTATTAAAGGTATATTTCAAAGCATCTTGGTTCAGTCTTTGTACCCATCGTATATGAATAAAAGTGACCTATCACTACTTATTATGCACATGCATGTACATGTATGCTAAGTTGACTGAATTAACCATTTGCGATAGATCACACAGTTACACGCACACACATACATACATACATATATATATATATATATATATATATATATATATATATATATATATATATATATATATATATATATATATATATATATATATATGTATATATATATTTACCTTGTTTCTTTTAGTTTTTCCTTTAGTTTGTTTGGGTCTCAGCATAGCGGTGGCCGAAGGGATCGGGACGGATAAGATGGGCCGGAACCAGTGAGTAAAGCATTTTGTTTCATTTTAACATAAATCAAACTATTCAAAATCAATAAATTGAAATACTAAAGCAGTTTTCTTAATCATTTCTAACATATCTACTAACTCAAGTACGAAATCGAGTTTAGATAAAAGTAAAAGTATTCACATGAATGCCTTCATGAATAGTGTTCATGATTTATAAGTAACTTTTAATGGTTTGGATGTGAGTGCAATCTCACATTCGAGTAAATTTCTTTTGGAAAACTAGTATTTAAACGTTCATTAACTGAAACGGTTTTAGGTAAGGCATCACAATCTATATCAAATCATTAAAGATATATATGAACACTCAGACCTATTTCCTAGGAAAATTCAAGTGTGAAATGATGGCCTCGTTAGTGAGTGATTCTAGCTTGTTGAAGTCTACCGGCTATTGACTGAAAAAGAAAACTTTCAGCCATAAAATCTGCAGCAAGTGCGATCTCGGAATTCTCGAGACCATAAACCACTTAGTCATGCAGTGCCCCTTCTACAGTAGTGAAAGATACGAGCGGCATGCCTTACTCGAACGAATGAATAGTCAACTTGCAAATAGGATTCTAAATGACTCAACGAATTGCTTTTATATTCTTATGGGCAAACAACCAGAATATGCCTCCTTTCAAGACATGGTACAAAGTTGGTTTGTGTCTGGCGATTGTATAAGTAGGCTCTACGGGAGGGCCCTAATTGGTAGGCAGGAATCCGTTCCTGCGCCTTATGATATAGCACTGATGTAACCGCAACTTGAGTTAATTCGCTATATACATTTAGTACAACAATGCCCTAAATTGCTGGAAGTAACCTTAATCCACTGAGTGCTCAAGTCGTGTATTTATGTACTATATGTTTCGTATAATTGTTGTTGATTTAAATACCTTAAAGTCAGCTTAGATTTAAGTTTTGCTATTGTAAGTACCACAAGACTATCAAATGTATGTTGTATAATGTTCTATTATGTGTACATGTCTTTCCATGTTGATATTTTTTTGTTCTAAGAGTTATACAGTTCCGGAGAAAATGTGTTTTGTAGCCTGTATGCTTTTGTACGATTTTTTGAAGTGCAGTCAATATAGAATACACTTCAATACTCGTACTTAGGTCACAACAGTGATGTGATCGATGAAATGATTGGAGAACATATCAAAACATTTTTCTTAAATAAGTCTGAACATAATCGTCGCCAAAAACGAAATATAAATCTACGGCATTTTCTTAATTCGCCAAATAGTTTGCATGACGAATACATTGATCTCACTTTATTCTAAACAATATGTCTCTGGAAACTTTAGCAGTTTTAGTCAAAAAGAAACGCTAATTCATTACTTTGCTGACCTTTCGAAGTACTAGTATTCAATTGATATAGGTGTCCGATTTATGAGCTTACCGGTATAACAGCCGACTGGACTGTTTAGACTTAATGGTTGGGAATACGTACAAATTATATCAACATAGAAAATCCTTTTATTTAACAAAATGTTCTTGCTTTCTTTTTAGTTGCTGGCTGCGTCCAGGTACTTATAGTATCTACGCGTTTATCGTAGCAAGTGTTATAGTCATACTGGTAAGTGCTTCATAAATACGCAATCTAAGAGTATGTTTTAGAGGATAACAGTTTATTGCCTTTGTTAGATACACTCAGAACGAATACACCTTGAGGTATAGTAAGTATTTACCAGCCTATGATGATGTATAACAATCATAAATATGAAGTCTTTTCTTTCAAAATTAGATCTCCTTGTTTTGTGACTGAATTCACTGTACGTAATGATACGTGTGTGCGATTTGCCTTTACGTACTAACTTATTCATGACAAACACATTGTATATATTCATTTATTATAAGCATGGGAATAGAAATTTAATGATAATGGATAAATCTCAGCAATCATGAGAAATACTAGTACGAATTCGATTCAAAGAGTGAGTTTCACAAATACATTTGATCTCAACTTACATGATGTATTCTAACAGATCTTATTTTCCTCAATTTTTCAGGTTTATTCACTTTTTATAGGATTGGTTTTTCGATATATGATATCGAATAGATACGACCATACCAGAAAAGATCGGAAGAAGTTATGGTAAGCACTACTATGTAGAAATCACGAGCAGATCTGCTAGCGACCATCCTTTAGGTTGCTGTTTTTATATGGAAACCCTCTAAGGATAGATGTTAAACATCGATACCTCACACCATGTAATATTGCCCTTCTCTTACCAAGTCATATATATGTATATATTCCTATTATATAATATATATATATATATATATATATATATATATATATATATATATATATATATATATATATATATATATATATATATATATATATATAAATATATATACATATATATATATATATATATAATTTATACATATATATATATGTATATATATATATATATATATATATATATATATATATATATATATATATATATATATATATATATATATATATATATATATATATATATATATATATATATATATATATATATATTATAGGAAACTCAGTAATCGTATCGAAGTTTTACACCAGCATATAAGACCAAATCCGCAAAACTCATTTTGTTGCCTGCATAGCTGTCTCTCTTCTTATTTATTTCATACATATATATATATATATATATATATATATATATATATATATATATATATATATATATATATATATATATATATATATATATATATATATATAAATATATACATATATAAATATATATATATATATATATATATATATATATATATATATATATATATATATATATATATATATATATATATATATATATATATATATATATATATTCAATCCAGTTCAATTAATACATATATACGAACCTGTTCTATCACAAATCTTTCATGTCGCACAATAAGTACTCTAGCTCACCTCTCAAACCTTCCCAAGCACTTTTTACAATTGGTGATAGATAGTTGTCTCACTGCTAGACCCTATTTGCATGGTATAAATGCACTCCACGACTGCACCACTATAAGACCCTCTCCCACACAAGGGGTGCTGTTCCACCCAACCCATCTCTCAATCTCACATGTTTTACAGTCACCCATACGAATAGCAAGCCCTATCACCCGCAAACCATGCAGCAGCATCACGACATAGATGCATCACTAGAAGCAGCCTATTTTAGTTCTTTATCCGTCCTTGTTTCAGCTTTTTTCTATGCAGATCGCTGTTGATCATGAGCTACCTCTGTGCGTCCTGCATATTCAGTATTCTATACGTCAACAATACACTGCCTGTTTACAGCTATACGTTTGCCATCGTCAATGCAGGCTTGGTGAGTACAGGTTGTAATTACGCCTAACTCAGTTCCGTTTGTTTTGCTTACCCCACTGTAGTGTGTAGTGCTGACTAGATATCCAGATATTCCCAACCCATCACACTCTGATTAGTGTATACGTATGTCTAGCAATGCGTGTGAGAGTGAAGTCAAATGTCGTATTTAGTTTCAAGATAAATTAGACCGGCTTTCTATCTGTATTTTATGTACCAAATACGTTCGGATACTTACGTGTTTAACCAGTGTTTTGTTTAATAGCACAAAGTGATATGTTTTGTTACTTCCAGAGAGTACTATGACAAATCCTCGGGAAGTATTAGATAAGTCAAAATGTGTCTACAATCCATCAATCCATCTTAAAAGAATCTTCCCCTATGTTGGCTACAAACTGTAGCACTTACTTCTGATACCGTAATCCGTAAAATACTTTTGTTGTAAAAATCATTTATTATGAGTATCATTTTGGTTTGATATTTTCAGGGCTGGCTTGTATTTCTAGTGCACTGTGTATTGAACAAACGGGTAAGTATTGCCGTTATGCTCCCCTCGCAATCAGGTGTTGTTGCATTTGAACTTTTTCATTCTAGTGTAGTGTCATGACTTAACATCACAAAAAATGTAACAGGATTATGAGAGAGATGAACACTCAGGTTTAACTGTACGTTAACATTAGTTAGTGCAATGTCATCATTAAATTTTGAATGCCTCATTGCCAGATGCGATTTTTTTTATTTATGCCTCCATGCTTATACTGCTGCTTGCTTCTTCCTCAATCAACCTTGCTTTTAGAACTTAGCTATAACAGCACATTATATTGTCAATGTCAGTAAAGTTTTAAATTCCACAGCTACATCTAGCTAGTTTGTTAATCGACAATGAATTTGCTTGCAAATATTTCCAATTCATGTACGACGTGCAAAAAGGTTACCAGTGACAATTTGGTTTGGTGACCCTTCACAGCTTTTCCTGTTGCATGCTCGTGAGTCATTACTTGTTAGCCACAATTGATCATAAGAGGGCAGGAGAATGACTAAATTCTTATTGTTATCCCCTTTACCTTCATAAAACATTTGCATGGTCAATCTTTACCAGTACCATCTTGTCTCCCATTGCAAACTCCTCGGGTTAATGTACTATCCAACATGTGATGATCTAGAATTGTGGTGCACCACAGCTGAATTTAAGAATTTATACTCTGTCACTGCAACGATATCGTGCAAAGATAATAAAAAAAAACATAAGCTACACATTGCTTTAAATAGAATAACAGTTCCGATTCGGAAATATGATTTGAGCTATGTGTATACATGTATATGTTGTTTTACTTCGCAAAAGGTTCCTTATTATCCGGGGACTGTTTAATCGTGCATAAAAAGATACTCTTTATTTTTGTTTTATTAAAGATAAGTTGGATGAAAGTTTTTCTTTCAAATAACGATTGATATTTTTGTCCGGCCTATTTCGCCAATAAACATTTTTTTCGTGTTACATAGTTAGATTTTTACAAACGTATAGAGTTTCGAAAAAAACATGAAAAATCCATTCAATCTTTTCAATACAATTTAGAGTAGTGTATCATAAGAATCTATCTGCACGTGATAATGTACGTTCATTCTCAATGAGCATGCCATTCTCTCAATTCCTTGTATTTCGATTGCATGTCTTATTTTGCTTTCGACGTTACCCTCCCTATTCTACCACGCTGCTATCACATGCTGTTTCAGGTGATGAAATACTTTCAGGTGTGTTTAGTATCAAAATGTTGGGATACAGGCGGAGCGCCGGATGTGACGTCAGTAAAGTCACTTGACAAGGTAACGGACCTTAAGGAGAGGGTTCTAACGTCTTCTAACCCGGTACAGTACTAACTCTCATACTATACGTGGCTTGCATAATTCAATGTGATTTTGTAGCAAAAGCGCATTTTCATCAGGTCATGTATGCTGACTGATGAAATACATCAAACCACATTGTCTTAAACAATCCCATTGCATTCAGTCTGTGAAAATGTACTGCCAATAGTTTTCTTTGCTCATACTAGGTAGTATTGCTTTTACCGTATGCAATACAGTATGTGGATTGCATGTCTGGTGTGGACGCAGAGTTTAGTCTGATTCCTTATGTGTAAGTTTATTGTTAAGCATATTATTGATATTAATATATATCTAAGTCAAATGTATTTCAATTTTCACAACACGTTCTATGTGGGATATCAGAGTTAACATGAACAAAACTATGGGGAAATACTAGACAAGCAACTGCACATGTATTAGCGTCTACTCATTTGCTCTTTTTATTTAGAACAATCCTTACCAAATTATTTATCGTTTTAGCATAGATAGTTAAATGCCTTCAGCGTGAGAGAACATTATATCCCTAGGTAATATTCGAACCATGTCGTCATAACATCATAATGATTTAGTAGGTAGTGTTGTCTAATTCCATTTTTATATTTTGAGAATATGTAGCCTTTCT
>OZ012684.1:57394781-57444781 GCA_963942565.1 Maea johnstoni | reverse complement strand
GCAATTTGTTCAAGAATGATGTTCTGAACTAAATAAATTACAAAATCTTTCCAGAAGGAAACACAAACGTATTACTTGCTGAGCGCTTACGTTATTAATGCTGGAATTTACACCATTTAGATTTTGATATTTTAAATTTCAATCGTGACAAGTTCCTTTAAATTTAACCATGAATTCTACCTGACAGAGATTACTTTGCCTCAAATACATATTTGCCATGAGAAAAATACTGAAGAGTCCTTCTAGAGTACTGGCCCAAAGTATTCAACTAGTGCAAAATGGTGTATGTAGTGCACGAATTGCTGGCACCATTCTTGTCCCAGTCCCCAATAGGACATTTAGATGGAATCAAAATTGAAATAATGGTGTATGCGAAAGAAGGAGTATACAATGTATATTACAACGTATTTAATAGATGATGGCGGTTCTTTTATGTGTATGCTATTTAAAAAATACGATTTCATTTTCGTATTTTCTAAACATGTGATTAAAAGCGATGTAGCTCAAAAAAGACCAGTGCATATAATATCTGCTCAAACTTTAACCTAAATTCTATTTTCATGAAATAAGTTTATCAATGGTGAAAGGGTTTTTATCTAGTGCTTCATTCTCTATGGACACACAAACACAGGTTAATAGATGTGTTACCCATACTAAGGTTTCTACCTCATTAATTTACTACTCATAAATCTATTTTCCTCACATTTCTAATCATTGATTATGGATATGAACCTGTTTTGGTTATTTTCTTCCATGCTTATACTTGCCACTAGTTGTTATGATCGCCAATAGGTGGCAGCTCTCAAATGGCGATGCTTCCAAGGGATACATTAGGTTGACCTTCATTATGACACCATATTTAATGCAAGATACAGACTGCCACGTGGCTCGTATCATTCCATTAGTGATGTGATAAAACTCAAAGTTTAAAGTTTATCCTACCAGTCCTGGGTCAACATTGTAAATAACTCGTATGGTAATATGACAATGTATACGTGTTACAATGCTGATATATTACACATATCAGAAAAATGCAGTGGTTTTACACAAGGATCCAGACAAATTATGTAATACGTTTATTCTTGTAAAGCATGTAAATACAGTTTACATAGCATTGCCATTAGAGTAACACAATGGATTAATAGAAACATAATTGACTCTTCTTGTGGAGAAACATGTATAGCATTTGATGACAATCCATCTGCTGATAGCCAAAGTGGCTAATACTTGTGGGCATATGATACAACATATATGAACATGGAGGTTTTATTTACATGTGGTTCATTTGTTCTCTTGGTTTGAATTGGTATATGTACATGAATCAGATACCATATCATCATGCCATTTTTAGAGCTACGAAGTGCTTTCTTGCCATTCCGAATCTCACAGAGAGGAATAATTTGATAATGTCATATTTAAAATTGCATTGTTTTTATGCCTTTTCAGTTAGTTTGCATATATAAATACATGTTTATGCCATGTAAAGTAATCAAATGGCCATCTTGTATTATGTGAGAAAATTGCCAGGGACTAAGCGATGGTTAAGGCATTTTCTTAGGTTTCTTAAAATTGCATTGTTTTTCATGCCTTTTCAGTTAGTTTGCATATATAAATACATGTTTATGCCATGTAAAGTAATCAAATGGCCATTTTGTGTTATGTGAGAAAATCGCCAGGAACTAAGCGATGGTTTAGGCATATTCTTAGGTTCCTCCCCCACTCACAACTGGCTAGTCACGGTTTAGCCTAAATATGGCAGAAAAAGTTACGATAGTCTAATATCAAAAGTTAGAATTCTGAATTATGTGTTACTATCATTCAAAGGTATCCTAATAATAACACTGGCTAAAACTGTTAACAATATCGTCAGAACAGTAGTACGTGTATAATGGTGCAATGTACAGTGTTGGTATAGCCAACCTGACCAAATCAATTCATTGAGACACACAGTCAACTCAAATATTAATACTGTATGCATGTGTGCACTGCTGTAATGGACATATTTTGTATGTGTTTATATCAATCATGGGGTGCTATTGAGTTATGCGTACCAAGATTATTTCTTGTAAGGGACATCTGGCTCAATTCGTTTAAAGACCTGTACAACATTTCTTTCCATGATATCTTGTACAAATACCAAACCAACCCAAGAGGTTATGCATACAAGAACTTTATACAAGAAAAGTCATAGAATTTCACTCACATTTTGAAAAGTCCTGGCATCCCTCACTTGCCAATAAACAGCACCTTTCCTACAAGGCCTCTTCTGGGGTCTATCTAGGCAGGTCTTGCTTTATTTATTATATAATGCTGTCTTTGCATACAAAGAACATTGTCATTGATCTATACCGTAAGAAACACGTTTTAAGCTAACCGACCAAAATGTTGGATTAATTCGGAATAAATACCAGGGGTGGTACGTATCATAAAAAAGAAACCTTATAGTTATTTTTCCGTTCTTGCCAATGGTATGATAAGCATTCAGAAGTGTGCAGTCATGCCTTGATATATATAAAATGTATTGATAACATGTTTTTAAAAGAATCTGACTGAACAGTGTCGTACTGCATGGGGTTGAAAAAACTTCTATATTATTCTTATTGATGGTTGTTTTCGTACTTTTTATATCATGTGTGTACTTCAGATGTGAGTTAGTTAATCATAACTGTGGGTTTATGAAAGGGTTATGGGAGTGTCGCGTTACCTTTTTTCATAAGAACACTTATTGTGATGAAGAATGTCACGAATCTCTATGGTTGCCGATGTATGTAGAATACGGAAGCACGAAACCAACGATTGATTGTCTATGTGAAGATAGTCCTTACTCTAAAGTAAGACTTGTGACAAAGTCATTTTCATGGACTAATTTACGTTTTGTGATACTTGTATTTATACTTTGTATATGATTGTGAACATTTTTTCAAAATGACATTCCTGTTGTATTGTTTATTGTTATCATCAAGGTGAAAAGCATTAGTTTTGTACATATGAACGTTCTTTTCGTCCTATTTCCGTTGTGATGCGTTACCACATATGTACTGATGTTATACTCGCGGCGCTTTAAATGGTAGCTGCTTTGAGTACACTAAATTATACCACGCTGCAGTACATGGTACCTATCATACTAATGCATACAATGCAACATACAAATGAATTTGCTTAAAACGTATGGAACTTTAAGAGCCAGTTCAATGAGAGGCTTTTGTTTGGTTAATAATTATTTAATGGGTAAAACCTCTCTTTACAATTTAGACGAGGTATATTTTTTGAAGATGAATTAGTTCCACAACCTACCATTAGGTGGCACCAAGGTACCAATTAGAAAACAAGCATGATCTCTTGTGTATCTAAAAGAAGTTTGAATTTTCTCCACCAATATTTATGATAAAAAGCATGTGTACTGTTTGTAATGAAATGGTGATTCTGTTCTAGAGGTCATCCAATATTCGGTGTGGTTTGAATTGAACTATTGGCGTACTTTTTTACTAAGATCACGTTTTACTACAAGTAACCTCGCATAACTCGGACTCGCCTACCTGGCATTTTGACGTATCCCGGGCAAAAGCTCTAGTCCCAAACCGTTCCTATCATCATAAATGTTAATGATGTAACTCATATTCCGGTTAGCTCTTGCACTTTTGTATGGTCCCTATTTGTCCGAGTTTTGCGAGGTTACCTGGACATACTGAACTAATATGGTTTGGTATTAGTAGCTTCCTATTTTATACGGAGTATCCAATACCCACAGCTACAGAGTTTTTTCCTACATGTACAACATTATGTAATAAATGTCCTTGCTCATATCGGGTACGGGTTCTACGGTTCTTACGTTTGTCTTTCGTTTTGTGTTATATAAGACATTTTCCCGCCATGCTTCAATGTGAGACAACAGAATGTTGATGGAAGGCCTACATAATAATGTGATAAGAATCAACATTAAGATAGTATGCAGGTAGTTTCACAAGTCTGCAAAAATTGTAAACATTCGTATCTGATTAGATGTTTGACTGATTTCCTATCAAACGAAAGACAGATATCCCCCCCCCGACACACAGACACACAGACAGCCAAACGGACATACACACGTTATGCAAAAACTCTATCCAAATCATAATACACCTCATATTTGATGGCACCAATTTACTTCTTTCAGAGCAGTAGCTTACAAGGTTTGACCAGTAGTATCTTTCATGTTTTCAAACTGCATCTGACAACTGAACATTTTTTTTCTAAAAGGATTCTTTGATTGTTGAATTATTAATGTGAGGCCATCGTAGAACAAACGGTTTACAAAGGTTGCTGGAATGTGAGAAAACATTTCCATTCAATTAATGGCAGCAACCTCTTATTAATGATGATAACTACTCAAATAAACTAATAAATACCATTATGTCCTGACGCAAAGTAATCGCAGTTTTATAAAGGACCGTCCGAGAAAAGATCTTGCGGTTGAAAATATTACAAAACCACACAGCCTGCACAAACCATGCACTTGTTAGGCAGTGCTTCCCTCTATCGGCCATTAGTATCACTAAACAATATAACTCTCGAAATACGGGACTAAATTATATCATACAAAGAGATCGGTAAAAGCAAATGAATTCGTCCTCCACATGCAGACACAGGGGTTTTCACCTAAATTGTATTGTATTGTATATGTATTGACCAAGCTGCAAGGGCTTGGAAATACAAAACAGGCATAAATATAAGCATAACATTAGAAACACAATTAGTAAAAAAAGTACAAATCAGACTTAATTACGGACAAAGAAATATAAGTACAAATAGACGCGAGCAAAGTACATAACAGACGTAGTCAATACACACGAAATTAGATACTGTAAATCACTTAAATATGGCGTGAACATTATGTAGCGTAAATACGGTACTGCCCTGGATAGCGTGATCTAAGTATAGCGCTGAACGGAAACAGCAGCAGCAAGTTCAAGTAAGAATTTAAAAATGACGGGGATTTTACAATAGCGCATATGGGCAGAGCGCTATTATCGCTATCTTATTGTTCCCGCTAGACTTAAGTGATTTACAGTATCAAATGATAAGGTGTATTTTGAATTAAACAAGACTTTTAGAAACGGATTTGTAAGAATGAATAAACAAAGGTAAAACACTACGAGGAATGCCAATGATAGGCGGGTACAACAAAATCTACCCACAGGCCAGCGCCCAGGCCCTGACAAACAAAGAGATAACATAGAGGTCCTGTGGACCACGCATCCCTTAAGATAAAGCACCAGGCATCAGCGTTTGATTTGGCCAGAAGTGACTTCTTCCCAATAAAGTACACCTTATGAGCTGCACATAAATCATCCTGACTTAAACAATAGTCCCCATACGTTCCTAACCTACCCTTTTCCAAAGTGCCTAGGCCCCGATCCCAGGAAATCATTAAGGCATGTTAAAACGATGATTGTATTGGGAGATGCTGCCTTAATCCTATCCCACACGGATATAACCGGAAATGAGACTCAGGATGTCTTCGTAAATGTTGACTAGGGCACGCAGTTTAGCACTAACGGCTGATCTGATTGGCTGAGAAGCTTCTCAGGGAGGATTATTTTCCTAGGGTTACCATCCCTCTGAGGGATCCATTTCATCAGGTTACCCCTACTGGAATGTCATATTTGTTTTAATATACCGAACAAATCCCACAATGATAAATATATCAAAGTTCTTGCTGACTATATCGAACCACTGTCGGTCTCGGATGCGGGGGAAAAACCCTTTGCTTTTTTGGATGAGGCCGAGGTCACAGATGACTGATGATTGACACTTTTCCCGCTAGGTGTCACCAGCAGCAGTAGGGAACTTTTCATGAGAAGCCTGCTGAGCTCGAAAGCACGGAATGATGAGCCCCAGTTAGCCAATCACAGTTTACGATCTTCACGGGAGGTATTATAATACAAGATATAACACATCCCCTCGGTAAGAGATTCGCTATTCACATCCAGCACTTTTATAATGATTATGTGTAGTACCACATTTTCCATTAAAGGAACAATGAAGTGAGCGAAGAGATGTTCTGTCAAAAACACAACGAATAAGTCACAAATTAAAACGGCACTATGTTTTATTCTGACATAAAGTATTGATACAGCGAATGTCAAAATACAGGTATAACATGGAGGCATTTTATAGCAGTACGATGGCAAAAGCTCTACCTTCTTGGTAGTAACGATGTACGTATATATAAATATATATATATATATATATATATATATATATATATATATATATATATATATATATATATATATATATATATATATATATATATGTATATATATATATGTATATATATATATATATATATATATATATATATATATATATATATATATATATATATATATATATATATATATATATATATATATATATATATATATATATATATATATATATATATATATATATATATATATATATATATATATTTATATATATTGGGTATGCATAAGGTATGTATGTGTGTATGCATCTCTATATGTGATTAAGTTAGTATGTAGTTGTATGTATGTGTGTGTGTGTGTTATGTAATGTAGCAGTCAACATATGCACCAAGTCCACAGTACGAGTTCATTAGCCCGTGTGACGAGCTAGTAAGATATACAAACAGTACAAACTTTCGAATTTACTATACAAACTCTTATAGTTCAGCAGGCAGAAATACCTTTTGCGCCTGTGATCAACTAACTGGTATAGGGCGCTGATGGAACGCCTCGCTCGCGTGGCAGATCCACTGAGAAATACTTATACGATCAAAATAACGTACATGTAGACCGTATATTTATCGAACAGTGAACGCATATTTGCCCTGCGATTTGTTACTGTATTTTAGGTAATCTACATTCGCATGTTAACTGTACACGTATATGAACAGGTAGGATGCACCTTAGTACGTGTAGGAATACCTCCACCAATATATTTGTTTAGATTTATTTACATTATATAACAGATAACGTACCTTGATGTTATAGCACGAACCACCTTGAATTTCTAAATATCTCGACGTTCTCGTTAAGGAATGTTCTGATGATCTTGAATACTTTGCAAGTCAAAATGAAATTTCTAGATTTCAACGATACATGCATTCATAAAATGGTCCTTAGTTCTAGTGATGCATGGTCATAACGGGTGAAAGTACATGATCTTTTTTTGATCAAGTTTTTTGCCTCTGCTTTGCTTTCGCAATACCCCTACTAGAAGGGTCCATTAATTGATTTATAGATACTTGCGTTGGCATACTGACATTATTTACAAACATTATATCATTCCGATAGGCATTGAGCAAATGTTTCAGTAATCTGTTCTCGGAGTTCCCATTTTACCTTTGCAGCCCTATCAAATGCGTCTTAAGCATAAACTGCTGCGTGATCAATAGTGCTTCTTTCGGAAAATAAAGAATACTGTGCAGAATACTAGCTTCGGATTAGATCTTTGACAAAAATTGAAAAAAGTTGATTTATCAATATATATATATTTATATATGTATATATATATATATATATATATATATATATATATATATATATATATATATATATATATATATATATATATATATATATATATATATATATATATATATATTTATATATACACATATCTATAAATATATATATACTAGTATATATATATATATATATATGTATATATATATATATATATATATATATATATATATATATATATATATATATATATATATATATATATATATGTATATATATATATATATATATATATATACATATATATATATATATATATATATATATATATATATATATATATATATATATATATATATATATATATATATATATATATATATATATATATATATATATATATATATATAATCAGGTAGAAAAATATGTCAATTGCAATGACCTGAGGTCGACAATATGGGAAACAAACACTACTAAGGAGTTCACTGTATTTCATATCACATGTGATACTACATTCAAGATTCACTCGACGAATTCGATTTCAATAATTTAGCGATACTAACAAACCATAGTGCAGTTACAATATGCCCTTCATTGTGCGTTTGTTATTGGCACGTGCAAACACTTGTTCCGATTTTCATAGCAGAATTGCTTTTAGAATGAGGCTATTTTAATCAAAAGTAGACGAGATTTGTTTTGGTTGTTCCCAGTTTTAACAGCTTATGTATGGACCCAAGAGCCAGACTCCCAGGACAAGGAAAACACTTCTATTTAAGAACAGGTGAAACGGCTCGTTAGGTTGGAAATATATCATCGATATCACTTTCGTGGCCACACGTTCGTACATCGACCAGGCAGACAGGCTGATGAGAAACCCAGCTTTAAGTCTTAAGTCTCGGTCGAGTACCGTGCTTCTTACACTATTACCATCCCTACCACATCCCTTATGAGAGCTGTCTTAGACTATATGTACTGCAGTGGGTGAAAATAAACAGTGGGGCTCTCGCGCCCGCTGTAATTGGATCACGCTATCCAGGGCAGTACCATAATTGCGCTATATAATGTTCACGCCATATTTAAGTCATTTACAGTATGTGTTTTCCATGAGTGTGCAGTGTTTGATAAGCGTATTTTCTTGAACTTTATGGGGTTTGTACTGTTCACTACAATTACTGAATGTATGTTACTTCTAAACAGAATGATAGCACGTGTAGGTTAAGAATGATAATGTGTGTGCAGCTGAAATGTTATCATGAGAGCGGACAGTTTTCTATTAGTTCGTGTAGGATGTGGAAAAATTGTATACGAAATCAAATAAATATATTGTATGCAATTATGTAGATAATCACATTAACTACATGTATATCAGTGTTTGATTCCCGGTCATTTCTAAATGTGCCAATATTGAACAATCACCAGTATAGATATTTTTTAATGAATGGAGCATGTATGTCTGTTTTGTATTGCTTCTTGGAATTGTCTGTATCGAGTACTAGTATTATCCTATGCACAGCACTCGAGATAAGGACTGCAAACAGCCTAGATAAAACAATGAGATGGCGATTGACTCTTGCCATCGGATACTAAGCGAGCCTTTTCAAATTGCAGTAAGTTATCACTTGCATATTTGGAATTTTGGAATTCCGTTTTTCGTCACTTTTTCAGCTTTATTGCGGAGACACCGTGACTACCAGGTGTACCCGGTGAAAACTACCATCTAACCTCAAGTCATCGACGACTTTCATACATTTCGGCCAGGTTTCGAACCCTTTACATTACACTCTTTCTGATTGGAAAGTCCGAATATCGTACAGTTACATAAGGGACTATATTAATCAAGGACACGATAACAGCCAGTGCCATGTAGAGGACTGGCAGGTGTGACCGCTCGTCCAATGAAATGCAGGCAACCAAGTGTAGAACTTTGTGTTTCATGAACAGTCATTCTTTTCACCGTTCTGGCTGACCAAATTAATAACCAGCCGACCAACTGACTCATTCACTATTGCTGATAATATACACCCAATCAATGCCACGTCATTCATTTGTCAATTCATGGTGTAATATTATTTTCCACTACTGTGTTTCATCTATGTATACAGTAGAACATTATACAGCCAATGGCCTGCTTAATAGTAGCTTACCCAATGAGACCGCATGTTATCAAGTTGCTAGTGACTTGGGAAAAGATGTTGTTTTCCGGGTCACTCCGTTATCTCTTATCATCTATCCTTCGGAATGACCCAAGATTTAGTCATGTTTGGTAGAAAAAGTAACGAGGAACAAATTTCAAAATTGAAAACCAAATCCAGCAAGGCAAACATGTTTGCGCCATCGCCCACGTCAGATTTAACCCACGGCCCGAGTTGCGGAGGCGGACGTGCTGTCTGATGAGAATGAAAATTTAAACTACATATACAGAGACAGCGAGTGAGGTTATCTAGTAATGGGACTTGGCATTAGATAATATCATCTTCTAACGTGTGGCGTGTACCAATAGGTAAATTCTCATCTAAGACTATGCACAGACATTCAGGTTGTCGTATCATGCCATGTATTATTTAACTCGCATGTGTAGACACTGTCCTTCAACTAATGTGCATTACATTCATATCGCGTTGGTGACAGTCTGATACGTTGATTGCAGAATGCCATTATACGTAGATATGCCATGCCAGTAGGGTTAACAGGTCAGAATTGAATCTCCACAAATATAATTCCACGTAGATGAACCCATAATGTGCATTACAGTAACTGTCAATGTCGTTCTAGCAATAAGAGACTACAGGACACGTGCATTTCGAAGTAACTTTGTTTTTTTTCTCTTTTGTTGGGATCTACAATGTTTTCAACAGCTTAAGACATATCGCGACGAGAAAGAAAGCAGACACTTGGATGGATGTCCTTTCTATTTTTTAAGAGAATTCCAAGGGGTCTTTCAGTTGAAAAGGCACAAAAGAGAGAGCACGCAGCAATAGAGGGAGCCACCATAGGATCCACTCTGGAGCTAAACTAAACATTGGTGTCTCTCACTGGTTAAAGAGCAGTTGCCGGTGGTGTTGTTGTCATTGTTGTTTTCGTGTTTTTATGCTGATGCTGTTGCTTTCTTGGTTGTTTTTTTACAATGTTGCTAGTGCTGCTGCCGTGGTTGTTTTATTGTGGTTGTTGGTGATGCCATTTTAGGCCTGTTCAATATGCTAGTCGTTCGTGTTGCTTTTAGTTTAGGGGGTTGTCTTTTTATGTAGATCTTTGACCGAGTGATTGTTTTTCTAACTTCAGTTGTTAAGGGTATTGGAGTCACAGCTCATGAAGGTGCAAGTCTTTTGTTGCCCTGAGATTTGGTTGTGGGTCTTGCTGCCCCATCAGCACATGTTGCTATTTTGTTGCTGTGCAGTAGTTTATTTTGGTGAGATTTTTCTTTTGATGAGTTCCAGACATCAGTATTCTACTAGAGAGAGAGAGAGAGAGAGAGAGAGAGAGAGAGAGAGAGAGAGAGAGAGAGAGAGAGAGAGAGAGAGAGAGAGAGAGAGAGAGAGTTGTGATAACTAAAGGATAAGAACAGGCAGGTACAACTAAACATAGTTTGATGCGTGATTTCTGATATTTCGCATGATTTGGGATTTTTTTTCTACAGAGACTTTCAAATGTCACACAAGAATTGCCATGAGAATTGCAAGGACATCTTGACAACGCATGAGGTGTTCTATTACCAAACCTTTGCATCAAACATATATTGAAATGTACAGTTATGCACAAAAGTCTAACTGCTGTATGAAAATAGTCGGAAAATAATAATGTAGTTTTTTACAACTATGATTCGTAAACACTTTAATCTTTTTCATACAATAAATAAAATCATTTTATCAAAAATGACTTAATCGTTAACGCTAGTAGAACCACTAAATGCATTGTATTCTATATGCTACTAGTCATCCCGTCATAGGTATGTACTCGAATATTTAATCTTATTGTGAATTTTTGTTCTATCCCTGAATCTTTTAAAGCCAGACAACATTATGGCATATCTCATGGTATACATTTTTAAATCTAATAATTATGTAAAAAATGCTTTATAGTTGAGAACATAATATTCGAATGTTTATGCAGCAAATATGGTATGTGTTTCTGTAGTGGAGCACCTACCATGCATAACGGCATATGCAATAAAACAATGTCCTTCACCACCAAAATAGCATTTCCATTTGCCAACCATGATAATTCACAAAGTGTGCGAAATAATTCGATCAGTGGCACGGACAAACCATTATGCCGGTTTATTAAAGGGAAGTATAGCCAATAGTATCGCTCTTTTCGAGAGCTTAGACTAGCTTATTGAATCATTCTGTGAATAAAGGGTTATTTTGCGATGTTATCATATGTTAAAGCCCGCACCTGTTTCCTAATAAGTAGACTAACTGTGGCAGCCTTTAAGGCAGGTCCTCGGACCATAATTGTGGATAAAAGCTCCGACTGAAATCACCAATGCGTTTTTCGTTTAACGAGTAACGGTACTTCTGTGATGATTAAAGTATGCCTCATCAGGGGCCAGTTGCACCAACGTGACCCAGGCTCAAACTTGGGCTCAAGGCTTAATGTGATTGTCTGCAACAATATATGATATTGTTGTAGACAATCAAGTTGAGCCCTGAGCCTGGAACGTAGAGCCTGAGTCACATCGGTGCAGCTGGCCCCTGATGACCTTTCAGAAAATACAAATGTAGACTTTTGCAGGCAAATAGGTCAAACAAAAATGGGGTAGAGGAAAACCTGAGTGAGAATATTTACCCCACTATATACCTTAAGACCATGTACCAGTGCGAACTTTGGGGCCTTTAGTGCTTTTCTAGCAAAAACTAATAAAAGGAAGATGAAAAGCAGCACTTAGGCCTCAGTCACACATTCACGGACTTTGAGATAGAATGCAGTAGGACACTGACCAATCAAAATTCTTGTTCATTCTTGCTCGAATTTTCACTGTTGCCCACTGGTGATACCCCCAGAAAGAGAGCTGGAGCTGAGAGACACTAATGAGATTGCAGTAAAGCAATACTGAAACAACATCAAGTCCTTAACAAGGAACTGTCAAGATTCTATCAAGACAGCATCACGAATGGGCCCAATGAGAATTAAGTGAGGAAGATTGTACTGCGACTAAAAACATACATTAATAGGTCCAATCAAGACTTCAGTGAGATCCCTTTTGGGAAATGGGATTGATCCAAGTCATAAACATACCCAAACATTTCTGTTCAGCTAAAATTTTGAATGATTGAAAAAAAGTTTGGATTTCCAATGATAGATAGATCTTGTTTGTGTTTGTCTGGTGGATATCATCAAAGTATAATATCATCACAGTTTTAACAACATCAAAAAACATTGTGTATACATGGCACCATTTTTCAGTATTTATATGATCATTGTGCAAGCTTCATTCAATAGTTGACATGCTGGTTTAGCATTTGTTGTATATGCTTAAAAATGTCTCGGTCGGACAAGATGCCAGTAAGAAGTAGCTAGTCAACACAGAATGACCAAGAACAATATTGTGAATTCAAGGAGATGGGTGAAGAATCTTATCAAATCATCATTCTTACAGCGTTCTTGCTCAAAATTCGTGTACATGTATGTGTGACTGAGGATTTAACCCTTCCAATGCTGAGGCAATTTTCGTACAAATAACAAGGTAAAAAAGTTTTCTGAAAACCCGTCTCAACCCTATCATTTTGGTATTCACTAGATAGCTCTCGATGAGTATTATCAGATGAGTACCCAGGTGCCAGGGTTTCAGTCATTTTTCAGGCTATTTGCACCATTTTGTATCGGACAAATTAGCCACCAGCAGCATAAGGGTTGAGGTATGTGGTCAAGTGGCTGGGCATCACAAATCTGTACATATACACCACCAATACTATTTGATATCAAAGTAAATATTTACATCGTATATTGGTAATTGCTTCCCACGTAACAATACCATGCGGGAAACCACCTACTATAAGAACGTACCTCCATTCATATTTCACCTAGACAACCTTGACAAAGCCATTGTTATCAAAGCGAGATTTGATCTTGCTCAAATGGTGATTTAAGCGTTTACACAATAGTTCATTCAAGTAGGACCCATCCTCCAAACTGTGTTTAGTGTCCACGTATCCCATTAGTGTCTTCACACCATTGTGATAATGTAGATATATCCTGTCCAATTATACCTGAAAGCTCGTTGCCATACGCCTCTCTCACAATGGTTGGATCCAATCAAAGTGCGAATATGTTTTTTTCTTAGAACGGGTTCGTCAAACTATTAGCATCTCAGAGATTGTTCAAGAAGACATATATGTCGTCGTAGCACGGCTATTGTTGGCGTAATATCTTCCATTGACCATAACCGTGTCGAAAGAGACAATATGCAAATTTATGAAAAAGCATACAGTACCTTCGTAATTTAAAGGTGAATTACTCTAGGAATGTATGTATGTATGTGTGTATGTATGTATGTATGTATGATAAGTATGTATGTAAACGTGCATAGATATGTATGATCGTGAGTGTGCATGAGTGATCAGTATGTATGCATGTATGTATGTATACATGTCTGTATGTACAGAATTGCACAATATATATGTATTTACATGTATGTATGCATGCATGTGTGAGTGTGTGTGTGTGCGTGTGTGTGTGTGTGAATCTATGAATAATGCATAAGACATGTATGTATGTGTGTATTTATGTACGTATGAATGTATATAATTCTGTATGTATGAATGTATATAATTCTGTATGTACAAATATACTTATGTATGTACGTGACTCGTATCCATGTATGTACGTATGCTTGAATATGTGCATATAAACGTATAAACGCATGAACGTATCTATGTACGTACGCATGTATGTATGTATTACAAATGTATGTATGTATGTATGTATGTATGCAAACATGTATATAAATATGTATGTATACAAATGTGTATGTATGTATATATGTATGTATGTATACATACATGTTTTTGTGTATGCATGATTGCATGTATGTATAGTATGCATGCATGTATGCATGGATGTCAATATTAATGTATGCATGTTTGCACGTATGATTGAATATGTACATAAACGTAGACAGACGTAGATTTGCATGTGCGTATGTATGTATGTATGCGTGTATGTAATAATATGTGTATGTGTATGTATTTATATATGAACATGTTTGTATTAATTTATGTATGTATGTATGTATGCATGCATATATGTATGTATACATGTATGTATACATGTATGTACGTATGTGTGTATTTATGCATGTATGCATAAATTGATGTATGTATGCATGGATGTATTTATCTATGTATTTAAGCATGCCTGGGTATACGTGTATATCTCTATTGGTATGTATGCAACAACATTGTCTTCTAGGCATAAATTGGTTAGGTCTCTTTCTCTCTCTGATCTACCACAGCCGTTTCGTACTTAAAGACTTCCTCTTTAATTCGACGACCGTGTATATAAAGACGTGTCCTTAATTACAGCACCCAAATGTCCACTGTGCTGCATTGCTCAGTTGTATCCGTGAGATTTCATTGTTGTGAGCGTCATCTGGTCTGTCTGTGTGCACGACATGCTGTTGGTGTAGCGATAGGAGTACATGCTATCGGCATGCCGTCGACGCGACTTGGGCCCACAACAGCGCGTACAGCACACGCACGCCGACTGAAACTCCTTCCGAAATTTGGCTGAAATAGATGAGGAGAATTATTACATTTAGATACACATATACGATAATTAGCACAAATGGAATTGTAATAGCACGTACTGCATTTGCACGCCGACTGGAACTCTTAACAAAACTTTTGTTAATCACAAAAAGAAAAAGAAGATATTTTACACGTACATATAAGTAGCACAAATGGAACTATGCTAGCGTGTATAGCATCGGCATAACGACTGAAACTCTTTACGAAACTTTTCTGAAACAGAGAAAAAGAAAACATTCAATCATACAGATATTAGTCGGAAAATGGTAAAAATGATGGAACTTGGAACGCCTTATGAGACTTTGCTGAAACAGATCTTCTCGAGAAGCAGAAAATACTGAAATAAACACACACATATAGACACATATAGTCACATATACACACATATATATATATATATATATATATATATATATATATATATATATATATATATATATATATATATATATATATATATCATCATAGTATGATGTCATCTGTATGCTACAGAAAGGATTCGTAAACCTTGCTCAGGTCTGACATGTTCTTTGATAATAGATGCCATATTCTGCTGCCAGTCACGGACATATTTCATTCACAGAGTATCCGCTTGCTTCCACAACTTCCTGATTAATATCACTAAAATCTATGCAATACACGTGAGATGAAGGAAATTGCTCCTCACGAAAGGATGCTCAAATATCAATTGGTTTTTATTCCAGTTTACCATATTAGAAATTCAAAATTACCCGACAAGGTGACAAATGTCATATAGGGAGCACCTTCTCGTCAGTCCTAGACACATATGTATTGACACCTGCGTATCAATAGTAGTTGATAATAATGATTTGCTCTTTGGTCTGAGATATGGCTCCAGGTCTGGGTGTATAGTCGTGTATATCCTTTATCTTCCCAATTTAGTTTAGTCTGCACCTTGACTGTTCGTCTAATCACTGTAAAGTTCTTTCTGTATTATTTCATTTTGTATCTCGTAGTACCAATTAATTATTTTCTGTCTCTTGTTAATCTTTTACCAGTTATGTTTAGGATTATATATTTGTATCTGTACTTTCATATTTTATCAATATGGTCAATAAACAATACAAAACAATTCACACCTGCTTCGCCTAGCCAAGGGTAGTTGCTAAGGTAACTAACTTTGTCAAATTGTTGTTAACCTACTAGGATTGGTAACAAAGTAAAGAAGGGCATCTTAACGAGGGGAATGATAATGAAAGAATGTCCAACCGATTCAATTATACCTATATCCGATGCGGAACATATGCAATTTTTGACACGAAGCAGATAGTTCTTATCAACTTGTAGGAGTAGAAACGAGAATCGTCTAGACAGAAACTGACAGCCTGAGACATCTAACTGTATTTCTTACGCGTCGAAATCGACCAATATGCGAAAACTAGAGATAGATCTCCGGATGAGGTACGACTGCAAAAGGATATGCAATTAGGTTACTAAGCAAAGGTGGAGAAGGATATTGCATTTAGGAAATATATGCATATCTTGTGGGGCTGCACGGTTCCGTAGTTGCTCGATATGTTCCTGATATGAATCAAATAAAACCACAAGCAAGCGTGACCTTGCGTTAGGCTACAGTCAGTGCAACTGCCACGCCCACACATGAGACAAAACATCACGAGATCCTGAGGGGCCTGCCCTGATAGTCGAGTGGTCTAACGTTCTGCCTTTGACTGATCACCGTGCCTATTGCTTACCACGGCCAGGGTTTGAATTGTGAGAAAGTTGCACATGGCAGAGGAAGTATCATTAATCGAAATTCTAATTTCATTGAGCCCAGCTCTTTTGAAATATGTCACATTTTTAAGCAAACACAGCCTCAAAAATGAAAATAATGGAATATCACTAACTGTTACCATAACATGCAAATAGATTGAAAAAATGACACACCCTAAATGTTTCAATAATTCATTTCGGACAAAATTTGAAAATCCCGGCAAGGCCCATTGCGGCAACGTATGAAATAATTAATGCTCATAACTCCATAGCTCCTCTTATCTCGTATCGTGTGTTTTGAAGACTTTTTCTTTAGATATTGTTTATTTATATCAGATAACCAAGACTATTGGTTAATCTAAGGTATTCATGATTCTAATCATTAGAACAGAAAACGATAAGAAATAATTACAAAATTGTACTTACCACTCATGAAGTTATAAATGACGGGATTAACCGCACTATTGAAATAACACAGCCAGTGAGAAACCAAGGCAAAGACAATGCTCCCCTGGCCTGCCTGCGCAAGCAATTCAGATTCAGCATATCTGAAAGTAAAAAGAAGATTCACTGAATCTAACTAAATTCGTTAAACGTTTATCATTGATTACCATTGTATTATTATCATTAGTAGTAGTAGTAGTAGTAGTAGTAGTAGTAGTATATCAGGGGGATGGATTTCTCCCGTTTTAGAGGAGCTTGTGCGGTTTGACTCGGGTTTGCCCATAATCCTATGTCCACGTAATTATGGGCATTTTAGTCAGTCGGCAAGAAAGGGTTACATTAATTACTTTCCCTCTGCCGTAAGACAAGAATTTACAGGCGGGAAATTTCCAGTGGAAATCGAATTAGCGGACATGTTTGTAAAACAGCGCCATCTGTTAAGAATTGACCAGTCAACTACCCTAAGCGAGGAGGAGTGGATGTAGAGGAACTCAAAGGTATTCGGTTTATAGTCTTGTATCCACCGAAGCGCTCACACGACCTTCCTCCCCTAGCAGGCCTGTATACACGGACACCATTTAAATCCCCCGAGGGATATTCAAGAACAGTTGGCAGCATATAGCGCAAAAACTCTAAGCACTGCCTTATTAATGCCCATTTTGCAGCTGGGTAGACTGAGGCAATATGGAGTAAACGGTCTTGCCCAAGAACAGAACAAAGTGCCCCGGCTGGGAATTGAACCAGCGACCTACTGATTACTAGTCCGACACCTAACCAACTGAGCTACTTTGTCCTAACTACGTGTTAAGTTAAATGTTTTGATAATCCATCTGGCAGTTAAATGCCAGGTGGTATGTTGGTGGTGTAGTTAACATATTGGGCTGCAGAGCAGGGGTTCCCAGTTCGATACCCGGTGGGCGTGCGGGAAAGAAAATGTCTACACCTAGCTGTTTTCCTATGCTTCGGATGGCACTTTACGCCGTCCATCCAGTGAGCCAAAAACTCTCACTTATACCATTGTAAAAACAACTACCGATTTAAAATAATTAATTCTTTTTTAGTAATAATCTAAGTCTATTGTATCATAGTTGTGTGTTCTTCATAGTTTCCTTAGGTAAGGCAGTATATTTACGCTCTTTTGGTGAAATGTGTAATTGCTATATACTTGATTTTGTATTCTAAACACACAAACACATACTCACACAAGTCTGGTTGTTCAAGTTTAGCATTGCTAATTATAAGTATGTTTTGTTATGTAAAACATGAATGTATGAAATACCTAAGGGTAATTCATTTAACCCTTTACCCATCCAGAATGTATCAAAGGTTGTTTAGTTAACCCATTCTTGGTCAATGCACCTTAAGCTCATTCATTTCACACTTTGCCACCCAGAATAGGTAAAGGGTTATCTTATTAACCTATTCATGGCCATGGCCAATTCACATTCGAATGAATTATTCAACCTTTTGCAACCCAGGATATGGTAAGGGTTATTTGATTAACTCATTTATGGCCAGAGCACCAGATGACCATTCATTTGACCCTTTACCCACCAATAATATATCAAAGGTTGTTAAGTTAACCCACTCATGGCCAGAGCACCAGAACACCTGAGCAAAATGTTTTTCATTTAAACCTTTGCCACCCAGAATTGGATGTTTGTGACTATTTGTTTAACCTGCACTTATAGAAAAAAATACATGATTTAACAATGACAATGGACCACTTTTTAGTAAGTGTTGTTGTGGTACTGTGTGACCTTATGGTGGTGTTGTGCCTTTAAGCCATCATTCATTCATTTATTGGATTCTTACCTGAGAATATTAAGGAGATGCACTGGGAAGTAGCAAAGTGCAAACATGACTACAACAGCAATCAGCATCTTTGCTGCTTTCTTCCTAGACTGGAGCTGGGTCTCTGCTGCCCCGGAGGGAGGGTGGTCGTTATGATTGCTAGTCAGCTTCTGCTCTGAAAGAAGTAAATTGACGTTGTTAAATCAACATGTATTATTACGATTCGGATAGTCTTTTTTGCATAATGTTATATTCATTATGATTCTTGGTTAAATGATTTTATAGGCATGTTTTTATGTATGAATGTACGTTTTCTATGCATATATGTATGTATGTATGTATGTATGAGTGTATGTATTAATGTATGTATGAGAGTACGTATATGTGTATGTATGTATGCATGTATAGTATATGCATGCATAAGTCTCTGTGTATGTATGTGTGTGCATGTATATATGTATGTATGCATGTATTTATGTATGGATGTATGTATGAATATATGTATTTATCATCAGCTCCACTCTGATAATAACAGCTGATTGGTCAATTGATATGGTGTACCGGACTGTATTACAGTACTAACATTGCTTTTCATTAATTGGCAGTGTTAGGATTCAAATACGAGTCTTCTATTACGTCACGACCTCAAGTTTACAGGTCACAGCCTCGTTTGTGCGCTTAGCGACCAAAGGAAATGGCCAACATGGTCTTTCACGGCCGCCCGGCGTTTAAGACACTATTTGCGCATTATAATATGTAGTCTATGGGCTGGGTAAGTTTTGGTGTGCATGAGATGTGCCCTAAGTTACTCTCCATATGTTTGTAGTTAGATATCCCACAGATAAGAAAAATCAGGGTAGACTCTTTGTAACCCGGCAATAAGAGAGAAATATAGCGCCATTCCTTGTCAACCAGGTAGCAAAATTAAGGTAAAATTGTGGGCTAGGGGAAACTAAAATGTCTATAACTTTCGTAGTAATCAACGCAGAGCAGGGGTTCACCATTCAAAATGTGTGTTTTGATTTCCCCTAAGCATCACTATCATTGTATTATAGATCACATTAGTAATTTGGTCACTAAAGGTCAAAGGGTAACGATAATGGGGTCAAAGTGAAAATTGTGCACTTCTCAGTAAAATCACGGTCAGAGGGTACAGGCACTTGGTTACTATATATGTGCTGTCATAAAAAAGGAAAAACGGATGCCAACAAATACAGAATTTGGGTTGCTGACTGTATGTAAGATCAGGTATTGCATGGTAATTATTGTTATACCTCACCCTATATTAAAAGTCACTTCATAATTTACCCTATCTATCAGAAAAGGTGGAATAATAGCACAAGCAGGTGAATAATTTTGCCAGTCAATAATCTCCCCTATTCCATGTTTCTATGGTGGCTGGGCGCTTTTGATTCATAAAACCGGATAAAATAGTCCGTGAGCTGATGGGCGAAACCCTCCCCCCCCCTGGGGAATTTCGGAGACCTATATTTCCAAAAACCTTATACCCTCAGGTGTTCAGATCAGCTTGTCTGCACTTATATCGCGGGTACATTTGCCCTGGAGGGCCAATTGAAGGTCGGTACCTCCCTGATTTTAGGGGTGGAGGTGACATTTTAGGGGTGGGGGTGGTATGGACACTTGGAATTCTCTGGGATACTCCAAATTTGCTATGCTGGTCAAGTGATCATCAGGTACAATTACCAAATACCTTTCAGAAGCACCGTATTCCTATCCTTGGAAAAAAATTCAAAAAACGTCTCAAAAAATGCCGTTTTTTTGCAGTTTTTTTTAAAGTTTTCACAAACTTTAAGTTTTTAGTGGTCAAATGAGTACAAAACCACCCAATATTATATACCTAAATTACAAGCAACCTCTTATCTGCTTAATAAAACAAAAATGAGCTCCATTGGTTGTTCGAGCGTTATTTTATGGGACTTTCATTTCCCCTACCCCTATGTTCAAAAAATAACCGAAAAATAGCTTAAAATGCGGAAAAATATTTTTAAAAATCTTAAATGTTCATTTAACACATATTTGGTACTAGAAATAGTTCAAACATGACAAAGACTGATTGGGCTGAAAAAAATGGATTGCCCAGTTGCCCGGGACAACCAAATTTTACCAAAATTTGGTAAAAATCCAGTTTTAGGCTAGAAATCACAGTTCAAGTAACAATACGACTACTGAAAAGGTATTTAAAGCTAGCATATTACACTGCAGGTGTTCTACAATTGAAATTAGTCATAGCTGGATACATATCAATTGTTTTATTTCAGTTCACCCCTATTCAGAAGATAATCTAGAAGGCCAAAGGTCCCAAAATGTAGTTTTACTACAATAAATGTAGTAAGTCAATGCCAGGGTGTGATTTTAACACGGTCAGAAGATCAGGATAGACTGCTGTTGGTGCTGAACCTGCATGGGCTTATCAAATTGATAGCCCAGTTGCCTGGGACTACTGAATTTTACCAAAAATTGCTTTAAATCTAAATTTTAGTTTCAGAAGTCAAGTGATTTTGAGAAAGTGACCCAATGTGCTGTACATATCAAACCTCTTTTGTGACATGATGCTGTTTTCCTGTTGCTTGCATACTTCTTGCTTAATGATTTTGACCATTCGACATGAGAGGGAGCCCCATTCATTATCAGAAGGAAAGCATAGGACATTTTTGTGCCACATAGGACAGTGTTTTGCGCCATAAATCGTAACTGAAACTCACAAAGACCATCACACAGTGTTGACAGGCAACATTCAAACCATACTACCTGATTATCAAACACACTCAACAGTTCCTCCAATATGCCTGAATGGGCGCAACAATGGACACCTGTATCCCCCCCCCCCTGCCCCACACATACTAGCTATTTGTGGTGAAAATACAGCCATAAGGTTGGCATAAAGCATTCAAACTACATTGTCTGAATATCAAGCTGTATCAAAAGTTGAACTCAGCGCAATCCTCCCAAGAAGCATTACGATGGGTACCTGTGTCCTATCCTTTTCTGTTTTTTCTTAACACTAAGAGGTTTGGTACCCATATATAATCTAACCTAATACCATCTTTCCTTAAGATCTGGGTACACATACCTCATTCGAACCATTATTTATATCCCCATTCAGCTGGGTACTTTTATTTTATCCTAGCCATTGACCGGAGCTCTCAAAAGTAAGTATCATTACCTCATCCCTGCCATACCTACTCTTACGGGTTTCAGGTACTTAACTTTTTGAGTTTGAGGGCAGAAGGTAGGATTTACACAAGTACAACCCCTTTTGTTGTATAGCTATGAGATACAGTTACCTAACTATTAGTGTGATGGTATGACATATAGTTATCTATCCTGTAAGGATTGGGGTAATAGTTGGTATGGGAATCAAGTATGTAATATATAAAGATTCAGGGTAATAGACACATTGTTGACAGGAAAATTTACACCATAGTACCTGATTATCAAATACTCACAATATTTATTCCAATATGCCTGAATGGGCACAGCAATGGACACCTATATCCACCCCCTCCCATACTAGCTATTTGTGGTAAACAAACAGCTAGTAGCTAGTTGGCAGAAAGCTTTCAAACACTGTACCTGATTATTAACCACTCTCAATAGATTCCCCAACTTCCCAAGAGGCACAGAGATGGATTCCTATATCCTATCCCTTCTCCTCTGTTTGTATCAACATTAAGCAATTGGGTACCTATTTCCATCCCATCTACTTTACTCATCTCCTCTCAGCTGAGTACATATATCTCATCCAAACCATTGTCCTGATCCATATCCAGCTTGGTATTTGTATCATCCTAGCAATTGACCAGATTCCTACTAGGTTAGATGGTTAGAAGCGATACCTCATCTAAGCAATTACCCTTAAAAATGTACAGGCTGGGTACATGTTTCTTATCCTATTACCCTGAACTCCTATAGGCTGGCTATCTATATCTCATGCCACCAAAAACCCTGGTACCTATGATGTTTAAACCTGTACCGCATCATAACTATTGCCCAAAACCTTAATAGACTGGGTACTTAGATGCCATCTCATCCATTAACTCTAAAACCATAGATTGGGTATCTATATCCTTACCCATTTCTATACTCACCAATTACCCTGAATCCTAATAAGATAATCAGATGCCTGTACCTCTTACATCTATTAATGCTTGGTACTTATATCCCCAACCCTGTAATTATCCCAATTCCTTTACGCTTATATAAGAGTATCTCATACCAGCTTTAACTGCTAACTGCTATCAGCCTCAAGAGTTTGGGTACCTCCATCCCACCTTATACCAGATGTAATTATATGTTAACCTTCAGTGTGTCACACACTGTGTGTGTGGGGGGGGGGGGGGGGGGGGGGGGGTACCTATGTGCAATTCTCCTAAGTCCTAAAATGTAAGATACGTGTTCCCTTACCAGCTATGTACCTCATCAATCTATTACCCTAAATCTTTACATATTACATACTTGATATCCATACCAGCTATTACCCTCAAGCCTTTCAGGTCCTGTAGGATAGGTTATTATATCTCGTATCATCATAATAATAGCTAGGTAACTGTATCTCATAGCTAAAGTAGCTCATTTAGGACATATGACCCTTGCTACTTGTAACCCTATACAACAATAGACTTTGTACTTGTATACCATCCTACCTTCTACCCTCAAACTAATAAGGTTTGGGACCTAAAACCAATACCGCAGGGATGAGGTAATGATATTTACTTTTAAGGGTTCCGGTCAATGGCTAGGATAAGAAAAAAGGTACCCAGCTGCTTAGGGATTTGGTATTAGGTTGGATTATATATGGGTACCAAACCTCTTAGGGTTAAGGAAAACAGAAAAGGGATAGGATACAGGTACTCATTGTTATGCTTCTTGGGAGGATTGCGCTGAGTTCAACTTTTGATACAGCTTGATATTCAGACAATGTAGTTTGAATGTTTCATGCCAACCTAAAGGCTGTATGTTCACCACAAATAGCTAGTATGTGCGTGTTTGGGGGGGGGGGGGGATACAGGTGTCAATTCTTGCGCCCATTCAGGCATATTGGAGGAACTGTTGAGTGTGTTTGATAATCAGGTAGTAACATTGGTTTGAATGTTGCCTGTCAACACTGTGTGATGGTCTTTGTGAGTTTCAGTTATGATTTAGGGCGCGAAACACTGTCCTATGTGGCACAAAAATGTCCTATGCTTTCCTTCTGATATTGAATGGGCTCCCTCTCATATGTCAAATGGTCAAAATCATTGAGCATGAAGTATGCAAGCAACAAGAAAACAGCATCATGTCACAAAAGAGGTTTGATACAGCACATTGGGTCACTTTCTCAAAATCACTTGACTTCTGAAACTAAAATTTAGATTTAAAGCAATTTTTGGTAAAATTCAGTAGTCCCAGGTAACTGGGCTATCAATTTGATAAGCCCATGCAGGTTCAGCACCAACAGCAGTCTATCCTGATCTTCTGACCGTGTTAAAATCACACACTGGCATTGACTCACTACATTTATTGTAGTAAAACTACATTTTTTGGACCTTTGGCCTTCTAGATTATCTTCGGAATAGGGGTGAACTGAAAAAAAAACAATTGATATGTATCCAGCTATGACTAATTTCAATTGAAGAACACCTGCAGTGTCACATGCTAGCTTTAAATACCTTTTCAGTAGTCGTATTGTTACTTGAACTGTGATTTCTAGCCTAAAACTGGATTTTTACCAGATTTTGGTAAAATTTGGTTGTCCCGGGCAACTGGGCAATCCATTTTTTTCGTCCCAATCAGTCTTTGTCATGTTTGAACTATTTCTAGTACCAAATATGTGTTAAATGAACATTTAAGATTTTTAAAAATATTTTTCCGCATTTTAAGCTATTTTTCGGTTATTTTTTGAACATAGGGGTAGGGGAAATGAAAGTCCCATAAAATCACGCTCGAACAACCAATGGAGCTCATTTTTGTTTTATTAAGCAGATAAGAGGTTGCTTGTAATTTAGGTATATAATATTGGTGGTTTTGTACTCATTTGACCACTAAAAACTTAAAGTTTGTGAAAACTTTAAAAAAAACTGCAAAAAAAACGGCATTTTTTGAGACGTTTTTTGAATTTTTTTCCAAGGATAGGAATACGGTGCTTCTGAAAGGTATTTGGTAATTGTACCTGTTGATCACTTGACCAGCATAGCAAATTTGGAGTATCCCAGAGAATTGCAAGTGTCCATACCACCCCCACCCCTAAAATGTCACCCCCACCCCTAAAATCAGGGAGGTACCGACCTTCAATTGGCCCTCCAGGGCAAATGTACCCGCGATATAAGTGCAGACAAGCTGATCTGAACACCTGAGGGTATAAGGTTTTTGGAAATATAGGTCTCCGAAATTCCCCAGGGGGGGGGAGGGTTTCGCCCATCAGCTCACGGACTAAAAGTTGTGGTGGGCCCGGTGACAACTAACTATCAATAAAAAACTAAAATAACTATGATATTAGCGTGCCGAAAAATTTATCAGGTGGTTATAGAAGTTCTTCAATGAATAAGGCGACTTCAATGATAGATTTCAGTATACTGTAGGGTGCACCGGTGCACCTATTCATCAGACCGGTTTATCAAATGAATGCAGTTTTTTCTGATAGAATAAACAGATACATGCAGCTGGCAAAGATGTTTATTGCTGTTTTATTCACTTGTTGGGTCTAACTCAAGGAAAAAAGGTAAAGATCCATAACAGGACTAGTTGATTCTATATGAAGCCCAGGATATTTTCAATGAAATTTTGAGTAGTAGCTGAGATGTATTTCTCTGGTAGTAGTGAGCGATAATAGAGTGAATTTTCATTCAAAAGACTGTCAAGCAGAGCAGCTTGGAGCACAGCATATTTTCAAAATGTCTCGGTTAGGCAGTGCTACCAAAGAAGATATTCAAGATTAACATGACCAAAAAGACAGTTTAAACACCAAAAAATCAGTTAATCATTCTGTTATAAAGGTTGTGTTGTGAAGGAGTACTGCAGGGAGAAAGGCAGCAATGTTGAGTTTGAGAAGTTGGATCCAAAGGAGATCGATTAGTATTAGAGTTATTCTATGTTGATCTCAGGAAGAAAAATGGCAAACTTTACAAGTCTAGTGCATTTAGCCTTCATATCAAAGTGATTATGGTATAATTGAAGTAATCTGTAGATGAGAAACTATGATATTCATACATTTTGTTATCATTAAAATATTGAAATCAGCTCTGGTCTTGTCTTATGATTTTGCCCCTTGTTGTAAAATGTTCGGTATAACAAAACAGTTATTGCCTGGCTTGTTGGTGGATAGTGCAGATTATCACCCCTCGAAGGAATTATTTCCCTCGGGCGTTGCCCTTGGGAAATAATTCCTTCTCGGGGTGATAATCTGCACTATCCACCAACAAGCCAGGCAATAACTGTTTATTAACACAGAGCAGTGGTTCACCTTTCAAATTGTGTCTTTTATTGCTCTCCATCCAGTATTGCCATCATGTTTAAGTTTGAACAAAAAATGAGGTCACCTAAGGTCAAAAAAAGGTCACCGATTTGGAGGTCAAGTGAGAATTTGAGATGTTAGTTCAAATATAGCTATTAATCATACAATATTCACTCTTGAACCTCATTTTAATGTGTGCCATTAAGGATAGATACTACCAAATATGTTTGTACCATCCAATGGCAACTGACTTCAAAGAACTGTATTTAATTGGAATGAGTGAATGTTCTTTGTGACAAATCGCTCGAGTTTGCCATCCAAACTTGGCAAACCTTTGGACCATTAAGTCGTGTTTAGATGAACATACTTTTTGTCTCAACTCTGCAAAATGTTGATTTTGGCCATCAGGTCCCTTTGTGAAATTTGACCATTGCCAAAAATACAAGTATGTCGGGAGCTGGGGGTGGGGGAGGGGGGGGGGGGGGGGTGGGAGGCGGAGCTGATGATAAATTCGTTACCCTCTTTGTAAAAAAGGGATACGGCCTGAAATCCATATCACATATGGCTGGCTTCTCGCAGACACAAGGCCGTATACCTTTTTTACAAAGAGGATAACTTATAGTATGTACGCATGTATGTAAGTATGTATGTACACTATACACACGATAAACATATTCCTATTGATCCAATGTCATCTTTATTATGTAGAGGAATATCATAATCCGCAAATTGCAAAGAAAAATGTGTATGAAATAAAACAAACATCAATAACCTGCTTAACAATATATTGTATCATCGGTAAATGCGTAAAACGAAAAAAAAATTGGTCACTCACTAGTTTCTGCCTGGCCAGGAATAGTATTCGACCAGAGACACACGGCGATCCGAATGTAGGCGAACGCCATGAAGGTTAGCGGGGCGAAGTACAGAGCTACGATGATGAAGAGTTGAAAGATGGCCTGGTTCGAGTCCGGCCACGTGGGCCCGCAGGTCGTCAAAAGATGCGTGTAGTCGAATTTTGGTTTGATATCGATGACGATGATTTCTGGTACGAAGATGAGGAGCGAGATGACCCAGATGGCGACGATGATGAGGCGGGCGCGGCTAGTGGTGCTGCGGAACTTAAGGGGATGCACGATGGCGTAGTAACGTTCTATGGCGATGAAACTTAGCGTCAAAATCGAAACAGATACAGAGACACCCTGTAAAAGAATAGAAATGAAACATATTAGGGATATCAAATGCGTTTATTCCATATGTATTGACTGCACTCGCTGATTCAAAATCACACATTTTTACGTTCAGTGACCAGGAAAGAAAGAATACAATATAAAAAGCTTTTAGGGTTATTTCTAGTAGCTCGAACGTATTGCACATTGAAGATCGCAAACCAATTATCACCACAGATACTGCAAGAGCTTTTATTGGATGAATTAAGGTTTACAGACTTGTATTGACTAATACGGAGAATTTCTTTGGAAACCATAAACCTTTTTGCCACTACACAGTTTTTCAAGCGCAGAGGAGTTAGAACAAATTGAACAAATTGGGTAAATATGTACTTATTCTAATTTCTTAAACAAAGCAGTAAGAAAGCTGACGTTAAGGACGACCGGTGCTGCCTCACTAACGGGTAGTCTGCCGCAATATAAATATCTCACAACTGAACGAGACACGCTTGAAGGATGTGACAAAGTTCGCAGTAAATTGTAGCCAGATGGGTCTCCAGATTTTCCAGCCATATCTCTGGCATTGGATTTAATGCAGAAAACCATGCTGATAATCAATATATATATATATATATATATATAAATATATATATATATATATATATATGTTTTACGTGGGTATGTCTAAGGGGGCAGGATTGGACGTCCCGGAAATCAGCCTGACCGTGAATCAGTCTTGGTTGGAACTGATCTGAACTCGTAACGGCGTTTGTTATGCATTGGAGAATGTATTCACGCGGCGCATTGTTGCGTCGCTTGTTTATAACGTGTCGCCAAGATCACGTTGTTGCCATGGTGTGACACGCTACGTCGGCATGTCATACTGCCATGGAATGTGGTGACGTCCCATTGTTGTAAGGACGTCTCTATACGGTTTCGAACATCAAACGTGTTCTCATCAGAGGCATGACGGTATCCTAGACTATGTCTTGGATAAAAAAGAATAAACCACCTTTTGACCTGTTTTTTTCGAGGAATTCAAAAGAGTACCCATCTGGTAGTTGGGTATATATAAAGATATAAAAGAATTACGGCCAAATCGGTCCGAAATGTTCATATCTTTGGGTGGTCCATCCCCTAGAGATAGAGGGATGTCATCAGTGCATAACATATATAAAAATAGAATGGTGTTTTCTGTGCGGTTACGGTTCTAAAATATGGACCGATGGGGTCCTTGTTGAAAGATTGCTAGCGCTGTGATCTGGCAATCACACCTGGATCTCCATAGAACACTATTTGATATTTTGAATGAATTTACGTGGGTAGTGTTCCATGGAGATCATACCTGGTTTGTGTATTGGATGTCGTGTCCTTATTGTAGGGACTATTTTTAAAAGGCATCAATGCTGATACAGTTGATGCTAATTGTCAATTGTACTGCGTACTTGTGCAGTAAGGATAGAATTTTATTATAGTAGACATAGTGGTTTTGTATGTTACTTTTAATGTGTGGTTGTCAACCTTGTACGGATTGCATGCATCACTGTTGATATTGAATAAAACAGGTTGTATTCAATGATTTGTCCTGGTTTTGTTTACTCCTAAATATGGACAACGTTGTATGCCCATTTATAAGAAGTAAGAAATCTTTGTAGAAGATTTTCGGAGTCTACGTATTTGGTCTAAAAATTTGGGTATTTTGTGTCCCAGATAGTTAGATTCAGGGCCGCACATTCAATTATATAGAATGCGTACCTCTTAAAGCAAGATTATTTTGGGATAGATATTTGCTTATGTCATATTGTTAGATATCCGATATATTGAGTCCTAAGGGGACTACAGTGCGGAGGCGAAAGATCCATTTTCTTTCGCACTTATTGCGTATGGCGGCTGCCGCAGTGCTGTCGGGATGCGCCGAGATGAATTCCAGTATGTGGATCGTCATATTGCTAATTCCATCGTGGTCGTCTCTGGTGTAATGACGTGACACGATATGGTTGGGACATCTCTGGCGTATATTGCGCAGGTGTTCCATCATGCGGTCCATGAGGCGGCGTTTGGTTTGACCCACATAGACTTTTCCGCATTTATGACATTCAAGTGCATATATGAGATTGGTGCACTTGCATGACACCTGTTTTCTGGTGATGTATGATTTGTCTGTAAAAGGACAGTGGATGCTCCCTGTGCGGTTGAGCATCCGACAATAAATGCAATATGGGCGTGTGCATTCGTTGATGGGCCTGGAGTTTGTTTCTGGAATCGGGGATATTTTGGCTCTGACTAGGATGTCCCGCAGGTTTTTGCATCTGCGGAACCCTCTTACAACTTTGGTTTGTAAGACGGGGCGTGTTGAGCTGGAGCGGTCTAACACGTCCATATTGGAGCTCACAATATTGTTGACCTCACGAAAAGTCGGGTGATGTGTTGTGATCAAGAAGAGAGAATCCTCTTTGTTCTCCTCGTCAGTTATGATATCTGCTTTGGGGATTAGGAGCGTATGTCTCTCCTTTAAGTAAGCTATCTCAAACGAGGTCTGGATGAGATCAAGTGGGTAGTTAGCTCTATGGAAGTGAAAAGCCAGCTGTCTACTATTTGCTACGAATTCTGATTCGGTACTGCAAATTCGTCTCAGTCGTAAAAATTGGCCATAAGGGATGCCATTTTTGCATGACTTTTGATGACAGGACGCATAATTAATATAATTGTGCGAATCCGTAGGTTTGGTGTATAGGGTAGTTTCAATGTTTCTACCGATCAGTATCACTTTGACATCCAGGAATGCGACATCAGTCAGTGATTTCTCTGCTTCGAATTTGATACTCGGCATGCAGGAATTTAGATAGGAAATGAATAGGTCAAGTTCCTCGTGGCCAAATTGCCAGATCACAAAGATATCATCTATGAAGCGCTTCCATAGGAGCGGCTGTTTGTGATAAGTGTAGACATGGTTTTCTTCAAACCATCCCATGAACGTGTTAGCGTTATGCTGGTGCGACTTTCGTTCCCATGGCGGTTCCTCCCACTTGGAGGAAGTGCCTGCCATTAAAATCAAAGTTATTACAACCTAAGACCTTTTTCAGTAATTTGATAAGGTAAGTATTAGAGGGATTTGTTGCATCTCCTCTGATGACATTCAAACCTTCTAGAGCTGCTATGCATCCTTCATGATTTGGAATGTTAGTATAGAGACTTGCTACGTCTAAAGTAGCGAGAATGCAATTGGGCGGTAATTGTCCCAAAGAATCTAGCATATGTAAGAAATCTGTGGTGTCTTTTATGTAGGACCTTATCTTTTTAACGCTCGGTTGTAAAAAGTGGTCAATAAACTGAGAGATTTTCTCGGTCGGACAGCCATTGCCTGAGCATATAGGTCTGCCCGGTGGGTTCAGTTTGTTTTTGTGTATTTTAGGTAAAGTGTAGAATTGGGCAGTTCGAATATTGCTGTCCGTCAGGTATAGATAGCAGGATCTGTCTATCTGTTTAGTTCTAAACATCTCATCGAGGATGTTGGTAATTTCATTATGATGTGTCTGGGACAGATCATTTTTGGTCTCTCTATAGAATTTATTGTCTGAGAGTTGTCTGAGTCCCTCTTTAATGTAGGAATCTCGATCTTGAATAACTACCGCGCCGCCTTTGTCGGCTGGTTTTATGACAATGCGTGAATTATTGGCAAGTTCCCTGAGCGCTTTTTCTTCATCTTTGGAGATATTGCTTCTCCCTGGTTTATTAGGTTTGCATTTGGCTAAATCTAAATTGTTTTTGGAGATAAAAAATTCCAAAGAGGCGTTCGGTGGTGGGACCCATGCTGAAGGGAGTTTGAATTTTCTATGATTAAAGGGTTCGTCCGGACGAGGTGCTTCGTTATACGGACGCCTTTGTGTTGTATCTGCGATATTACTTTGGTCTAGTGGGTTAGTTGACTCACTTCTCTTAGGTTTAAGGAAGTATAAATATCTCTTCAGACGAAGATGAAATTTGTCAAGGTCAGCCTGGCATGCGCTGATATCAGGTTGTCCTGGATTTGGACAGAATTTTAAACCACGACTAAGTATTTGCAACTGTGCAGGGGTTAACTTGTGTTTGGAAAGATTCACAACAAGTGGATTTGATTTGTCATCATGTAACATGTTATTATTATTGACATTTGCAAGGTTATTGACAAGGTCAAATACATGTGATGGATGAGTGCTTAGCTCATCATAATCTCGGAGACAGGTGATTGCTGCAATAGATAGGTAAGTTGCTATTACGGTAATAGTAAAATCATAACTAATGTTTATGATAAAATTATTCCAAAACTCTGATAGATAGGCATTGTAATTGTTAAAGGTAAGTATATTATTCAACATAACATTTGGAATAATATTGTCTTTGCATCCCTCTGGTAAGTAGGGGTTGTTAGTCCTTTGATCATTAAGAATCACTAGGAGTTCATCTATGCACAAGGCGGCAATAGATAAAATTTCTCTAATAAAGTAATGTTTATTATTGTTGTCCATGTGGTTGACGGTTGCGTTGGCGTTCGAATTCCGCCACTACTCGGGCTACTACGGCTTCCAGTCCATCATTGGGATTGTTGTTGTTACCTCTGTTTTGTTGGTTGGGGTCCCTGGCTTGTGCCCCCCATTGTTGAGCATTAAAGGGCTCGTTGCGACGGCCTCTGTTGGGGCCATTCTGACGGTTGTTGTAGGGTCTGCCGCGGCCTTGGCGGGGGCCCTGTGAGCTATATATATATATATATATATATATATATATATATATATATATATATATATATATATATATATATATATTTATATATATATATATATATATATATATATATATATATATATATATATTTAATTATTCATAAGTAACGTGACCTAGGCAAAGTTCAATCAGAGCTCTCTAAGTGACGAACGTACACTTAAGGTACTCCATGGAAATTGGCACGGCGGGAAGCATGTGCTTATTAAGAGATTATGACATGCATATAATCACATGCTAATTATAAAGTACTCCACTGGGTTATTGGCTCTACATTCCGCCGTAAGAGTGCTCGGTCCCCATGGTAGGCAAGCGTGTGACGAAATAGACCTTTATTGAATCAAGCAATTGTTAAATCGTGTACCGAAGAAGGCTATGGGAGTGAGATGTAATGGAAATATTTTAGTATCGTCACTTTTCTCTGCGGCTCTTGGCTTAAACGTAACCTATCAACGTAATGGGTAGAGGGCATCCCTGCTTGAGAAGTGAAAATCACAGACATATATCACGGCAGCCGCAACTTTTTTTCTTAAGTGGGATTGATAAATTTTCTTTATTCTTAAGTCTACGCACAACACGTCTTTTCCTGTTTGTTCACTCATATGAACTCTATTCATACATTTACCCCGATTCTTTTGCAGTGTGAAGGAATGTTTAGGAGTCTCTGTGCAATGTACGAGATCCTCAAACCATGGAGGCAATCCCCATAGAACGAGGAAAGATTACCATTAAAATCTGACGTATGACAGATTGCTTTTGGCTATTCAACACGTTTAGTGCACATTTCGCACCGCACTCGGCTATCGTATACCCACATGGATTGCACGTGAAATGATAAATTGGCAGCGCAAAAGAACCATCAAATAATAATCACTGACTAACCTCACATCACTGGTAACCATGTCCCTACAATCCTGAAGCGTGATTTGTACTTTGGACCGTTTACAGTGATACGCCTATGACTTTGTAACTACATGTAAGCGGTATATTAATGTTCTGTGCTAGTCTCATTCTTTTTTTTTTTTTTGGTTACTATTTGAATTTAATTTCCTTTTATTTGTAGCTGTAATTCTATAACTATGGGTTGTATGAATAATACGTAATACAATACAATACAAAACAATGCAATACCAAAAGCCACGGCGAGGATTCGTTGCGCAATACCTAATACAGCTCAACCACTGAGGCATACCTTATGGAGTGAGGAAAGGTCAGCACCAAGGTTTGGCGTATGACAAATTACTGTCAGCTATTCGACACGTTTACAGCACATTTCTCATTGCACTCTGGTATCGTATACCCTCATGAATTGCGTGTGAAATGATGAATTGGCTATTCCACTTTAAGGAAATATGGCAAGCGTCAGTTCATGTCAGCCCGTGCATCTTACATGGTGTTACAGTGGGGGTTATTAACAACACTAATTTATGAAACTACTTGCTGGAAATTTTCCGGGGTCGTCATAAATCTGAGATATAACCTAGTCAGATGTTGTTGTTTTTTCTGTCCTATTTACCTCATTAGTCATATATTGGAAAGTAGCTTTACATCAAATATTCTAAGAAAATTGAACCCCTTTTAAGTATTACAAAGATTGCATCGTTGTTTTAGCCAATTGTTGTTATTCCTACCTATTAATTGTTTGCATAGTTAATGACCAACACTGACCGGCTTCTTTCACTGCCGGTATTATTCTATTTTACCGATTAGTTGTTATTTTGATCCAATGTCTATCATACATTGGAATGGGTTAATCTATGGTAGTGTAATCTGTTAAAACATCTTTTATTTCGTATTAATGTGAACTTTCTCATTTACCTCACAAACTATTCGAATATTAGCATCTTGCAATGGTGCGCCTTGACCCCATGTTCGTGGGAGAAGTTCCCATGTATTGAATGTTAAATTCTGAATAGAAGTCGTGACACTCGAGTGTGTTACCGAGATGAACTTTGAAGGAGAAAAAGAAAATGGTTCATCTGGAACAAACCATTTAAGGGACTTCTTTGTGGTGTAACTGCGATACCTGAATGATACTCTAAAATTCAAATGGACAGTTTTATGGGGCATTGGTTCGATGGCACTATTATGAGAACCATTATTGTAATACTGCTTTGCTATATGTACATTGTATATCAGGATGAAAAAGAAAAACATCTTTTCGTAAACTGATGAATACTGGTTTTCAGTAACACATTACAGTAAGATTTTCAAACTTTAGTTGTTCAACATAGGGACCATTCTAGAGAGCCATCGCAACCAATATAATAAAACGAATTCATAATGCCCGACTGTTCTTGTTCTGTACGTAAATAATTGGAGAGATAAAAAAAAGCACCAACCCACCCGAGCCAACATAAAACATGAACCACTCAATCTAATGTATAAGAATTTATATAGACAGCGCCGATGGTATTCCCAAGAGATACTGTGATATACGTTTTAATTTTCTAGTTCAATTGCCGCGTTTCGAAGACGGAATAATTTTCCGAAGACGAATATTACCTTTGATCATGGCTACTTTTACTTTTAGAATCAATTAATAATGATATACCATATTCAAAATGTTACTGTAAATCACTAATATCGCTTCATTCACTTATGATCTATGGTTTTATGTAAATGTTTAACGCAGCACAGAACCAAAAATGCGTTGGTAAATATGGAATTCAACATGGCTACATCCTAAGTTAATACTACATTCAATTTTAAGGACTGATTGGAAAAACCGTCAAATTTGCAATTAAAATTTCACTGCTGCTGTCGCCAATAGCTTTCACCCATTAACATTCTCGTCAACCGAGTATCAATCATTCATGTAATGATCAACATTCGTCATCGACGTGCTTAATTGAGACGTTGACCTTTCTTGTAATAAGGAAAATTAGGTAATAAATTGTATCCGCAATCAGCACGTGGGAATTAATCAAGAACTATATAGTCAAGTCTCAAGGAAACATTCGATGCATGAAAACTTTGCTTAATTGGCTGATTAGTTTATGTCCCATCGCGGTAAACAAAGCCATCAAATTGACCTAATATTCCTGTTCTTCTTATAAAGTTATCACAACCACTAATGAACTGCATGTAATTACAAGTATTGCCCTAAGCCATTGTTATCGTAATATTCATGAAAAACGAGGACTGCTCAGATGAAAATCTTAATACAATACACAATTTTTTAGGCCCGACTCGGCAGCACAGACTTCTTTTTCTTTACGATTTTGGATAGTCTATATGATAAATCATCAGACATTGATTTCTTTTCAAGTGTACCATTGAAACAACCTCCCAATGCACCCGCCAAAGACAGTTATAGCCTTCTCACATGCACGTACACAGAAAAATTCGAACACGAGGAACGATAAGAGAAAAGTAGCTATTCGTGGCAACGTCGTAAGCAACACAGCTATTGAAGCCGGCCCGACTGTCGCTGACATGAAAACTATTCAACTTATAGACAAATTAAACATATGGACTTTTGAAAATGTGATAGCTTATTAGCAAATATGACTGAAAAACTTTTAGAAGAAAGCAGTTAGGTATTTGAAGGGATCATACCTGGCCACGACATCTCCCTGTTCTCACAGTAAAACACTACATAGTTACACTGTATCTCACAAACTGAGAGATAATACGTTTATAATAAATCACTATACCCTCAACAGTTGAGGGAATTTTGGAGGATTGGGTTCCTCTTTAAGCAGTTTAGGTCATATCATGACTGGATAGATACCTGGCACTGGGAATAATTCCCATCTATTCTCGAAAAGTCAAAGACAGCCCTCCACAAAGCAACACATTTGTATAGCGACCAAGAAAACCCTAGGCATTGAGGATCCAGCGAGAGCGCAAACTTCGACGGTTTTGAGCACATGCTCTAGTCGTAACCAAACGTAAGATAATCTCATATGATCATAGCTGAATAAAACGACAGGCTGTTACGATCACGAATGACATTTTTCGCTGCTTTATGGATCGCACACATTCCCTTTTATAACGACTGTAACACGTGCAGAAAAAGATTTGTTATGCACAGAAACATTAAGTATTTGATTTGTGTGATATGCATACCTTTTAGTTACTGACATAGGTTGTTAAATTTAGGTGTAGGTCTTGTTTAGACAATTAAAGTGACACAAAAAATGAAATACGGAGAAAAAGGGATATGTGGCACATATCGCGTGGCTTGGTAAACGAGTGACAAACATCACATAAAAACGAGTGGAACTAAAAAGAGAAATATATAGGAAACATTAAAGTCAATATAAGTTATAAGATTGCTAGGTATCTTAATCAACAACGGTCCTTTATGGCATTCTGAACCATAAACTAATCAAAATATGTGATGTAACAGGTAACACACAGGTCATAAGAGTTAGAAAAGTGGAGGATTTAAAGAGATGTATCGCAAAAATATGTTTTTCAGATCACTGATATGGTGTTGTTGTTTTGGAAAGTGCACTACATGTACATGTAGATGCCATAGCCAATGCCATACACGATATACCTCTCACATGGACATTGTTCCCGTAATGAGTTTACGGTGAAACACAAGGCAGGCAGGATAAAATCTCTAACGTGTAGACTACCGGTACTAGTATGTTGTTTACTCCGTAATATCGTTGAAAAGCGAGACAGCAGTGGTTCTAGTGACAAACAGCTCTGTCCTAGATACCCATATTTTCCAGCATTGCTTTAATTTGAAGGCAGGGATCCGTCCGCAAGGGCTCATGTTTTATTTATAGTAATAACTACGCTCATCAGTGGAGATGGCGCCCTAAGCTCTGTGGGTCGCTTGGAAGGAGATGGCTTATCATACCGATATCTTCTTGACTTCAGTGGGGCGAGATTCGTATACAAGGCCGAATAGTCTAATACAATACACGATGACTACTCGCCAACTGGAAGAAGATGGCTTATCATTCTGATATCTTCTTAACTTTAGTGGGAATAGGGGCTGCCTACAAGACCAAGTAGTCTAACGCAATATGATAAACGAGTACTACTCGCCAACTGGAAGAAGATGGCTTATCATTCTGACATCTTCTTGACTTCAGTGGGAATAGGGGCTGCCTACAAAGCCAAGTAGTCTAATGCAATATGTTAGACAAGTACTACTCGCCAACTGGAAGAAGATGGCTTATCATTCTGATATCTTCTTAGTTCTAACAAAAAAAGGAATTTGCTTGTCGGCCAAGTTGTCTGACGACTCATCGCTTGGAAAGAGCTAGTTCATTATACTGATATTCTCTCAACTTCAGCAGAAAGAGGGAGCTACCTCCACAACCAAGTGGTCCAATGCAATACCCTATGTCAACTCGCCACTTGGAAGGAACCGCCCCATCATCATCCCTCTTAACTTCTTCAGACGGGGGCAGCCCCAATGGCAGGGTTGTCTGATGCAATACACTATGACTACTCACCGTTTGGAAAGAGCTGGATCATCATACTGATATTCTATTAGTTCCAGACGACAGGTGGAATACAATCCGCATTGACCATTCGTTGGGTCTCACTACTGTAGATATTATGGACAAGAAGGGTAGAGCAGGTAAAGATGAACCGAATTCAAATTTAGTTCGATTAGAGATATGGATGAAATAAAGAGAGTGTTAACCACAGTAGACAATCAGAGAAAATAAAGGTCCACATAAAGATGTTTGAACTCAATCATTACATTCATAATCTGCTCTTACAATTTACTGATCTGTCTACGTTATTGCCAAAGTATCAAAAAGTTACGTTTTCAGAAAGTTAGGCTTTCTCACACACATGCAATCCAGGGACTTATTTGTCAGCAACTCCGACACAATTCCTGTAGTATATAAGTATCTATAAAGGCCATAGTCGCGTCATAATTATGTCAGAAACGAAATATTCAACAAAAAAAAACGTTGATCACATCGTTACTGTGCCATCCTTGATTTTTTTACCAAAGATCAAAGGAATTATTTACCTTGATACCTTTGAGATTCCCTTCTAAGACTCCATTAAGCATAATTCACTCAATGGTAACCAAAATTAAATATGTAAACCCCTCCTTCTACAACACAAACACGAGACATCTACAGTACAGACATTTAATTCCTGTACCAGACGACTGGACGTCTTGCAATATCTGGTTGTAAAAACACTCGGGGACAACATGTCAAGGAAATTTTCCAAGCACATCAATGGTCCACTTAGTTTGCGAATCAAAGCTACGTTCAGTCTTGAGGTTATCCATGCATCAATACCCAGGATACTGGGTGGCAATTGGGCTTGCGGTCGTGTATTATGCCCGGTCTGCCCACGCATTTAGTGCAGGAATTAAATGTCGGCACTGTACAATGATTGCATCAGGTCGTCGTGTTCTCTCTCTAATTAACCCCTATAATAGTACTAGTACTGTGGAGAATTTAATGATAAAGTAATAGGTACAAAGCCACTAGAAACCACGAAGGGAGTGTCCCAGATAGTTCGGTATCTTCCATCATATGCAATCGGGTTGTCTCAATTAACCCCTATTTACATTGCAGAAAACATGACGATGATTGAATCATAAGTACATAACCACAACAATGAATGTGTTCCTACGGGATGCTCTGTTACACACTTGGGGAACAGTTTTTTTGTAATGGAAACATTACAGTGCGTCAGTGGTTTTACATTTACTGGCAGTTGTGAATACCAAAAGAAAAACTTTATCAAGGCTTTTTCTGAAGGCCCAGTTGCTCTTCAACTTACTCCTATGCTCGCAACACATGGCAGTGCCTTATGTTAATCTTTCATGAAGACAGACACTAGCAAGGGAAAGGGGAGATGGATATGAAAAAGAAGTTGTACTTTTAGCTCTTGTTCGTTCTGTTTGAGTGAAAGGCCAATTACTGTAAGTCTGCGTTATCGTGTAAATACCTTCGCTTCTGTCAGACACTGCCTTTCCCTCTTACTGGCGTATGACCTTACAGTGTGCTGTGCACTTAATTTATAAGAGCCAACAACTGTGAGGAGTGTTGTTTAGCATTCTTAAGTTTTCCTGCACTGGGTTTCCTAGTCATGTGTGTGTGTGTGTGTGTGTGTGTGTGTGTTTGGAGTTGCTCAACCATTTACATATGCTGCTATATGATAACAATGATACGAATGATGATCGTGAATAATAATAATAATAATAATAATAATAATAATAATAATAATAGTGATAATAATAATAATAATAATAATAATAATAATAACAATAATAATAATAATAACAATAAAAATAATAATAACAATAGTTATGATAATAATAATAATAATAATAATAATAATAACAATAATAATAATAATAATAATAATAATAATAATAATAATAATAATAATAATAATAATAATGTCCGTCAGGTGGGGCTGCTGTTTCAGGTTACGACAGTGGCAGCTGCATTCGTCCCTCATGTTTAGGGTGTAATTTGGGTTTATAGTCGTTAATGGTAATATGATGAGGCATGGCCTCGACGACGAGCGAAGCTCTTAAGAATAACATAGTAGTGCCAGCATGTCCGGGGGGGGGGGGGGGCACTTTGGTATTTAGGGGGGTACATTAACGTTAATTATCAAAATTCAAAAATACCCCTAAGGCCTAAAGCACTGATTTCTGGCCAAAAAAGCATCCTTATTTTTAAAAAATGCTGACTATTTCCAGTATAAAAACACCCCTTCTTTTATCAAAACAATGACATTGGATGAACGGGAACACGTATTTTAACTTAAGATTTTATAATCCTCTGCCTGTTCAGTTTGAGGCAGCAGACTCGGAAGCCCACGTCACTTCGGTAGTCACTCGGCGTCAGAGCCGCATATATTTCGTGGATTGTTAGGGGATTTTCACCCCCCCCCCCCCCCATACTTCGTACCTGGTTACAAAAAAATACCATTTTATACAAAATCGCGGACATTCAGAGGCCTTAAAAAAGACCCCTTCTTCTGCGAAATACATAAGGCGGGTGCGGCCCCCTCTGTACCTGAGAGCCCCAGAATACCCCCCCCCCCCACGCGCAGCATGTATTGCGAACTATGTATTTAATGATGCGTGGCGCGCTTGTATCACGTTCGCTATTTGGCGCCAGTTTCTAAGGAAAATGAACGCTGGAAGTCGATCACAACACACGCACATTACCATTGTTGAATTAGTGTATAGGCTTCACGATCAAACGCGTATATTTCTCTTTTTTGTCCGCAACCTTGGGTCATTAAAACATATCCATAGTTCATATGTTGTAGGACATACTAGAGCTGGGCCTGGGAATGAGCATAACAAAGCTCAGTGTTTACCCACTTCCTTCACGCGACTCCGTCTGACGTCACTTCCTTTTTAACAGCGGGACCCGGACGTACCATAAATTGATCGATGGAAATTTAAGGCCATCGTCCTACTGACAACAATGAGGTATCTCGCGCATTGCCATTGTACTCGCTACGCTCGATAGCTGCTTCGCAGCTTGCGAGCTTCGCTCGTTATTACTTTTGTAATATGATTGGTTGGAGTTTTGTATACCTTTATGATGCGTTTTTGTATTCACAACTCAATTAATGAGTACACATAAATATACACACACATGTACATACAGTCACATATAAATACATACACACAGACATACCTACATACATGCATGCATATGTACATACATGCATGCATATAAATGCATTAATGCAGTCATGTACATACATACATACATACATACATACGTACATACATACACACATACATACATACATAAATTAGTACACTGTCATTTTAGGGTTCTCCTGTGAGGAAGGCTATCTAGGTCAGCCAGCAATGCGTCTCAATGGAGTGCTCCACATACTTATTTCAAATTTATCATGCTTGAGGAAGACATGTCATCAGATAGAGCCAAATTCATGTCACACGGGCGGTATCAGAGCTAGACGTGTTTTTTAGTAAGAATGTGATATTGTTTATTCACTGTCACATTCATTTACTTGATAGGGTACTTTTACCGGATATGATATGTCTCCACTATGGTAGAGTCGGTCGGTCGTCTTGGTGTCTGGTAAGTAACCATGTCATTGGGATCTGTTTAATTCTCCTTTCCTACTCACCCGGTCAGCTGTTTGTTCATTGTATCGTATTGTACGTTATTGACTGATTCATCACAAAACAAAATGTACATAACAAAAAATTGCTTAACACAAGTAAATGCATCGAAATGGACCAAAGAACAGTTACAACTTGCCTCCTTAAAGCTATCACTTACGGAGATTCAATAAACATAAATTATCATATCATTAGCATATCGTATCATTCCTTTGTCTGATTCATTGTTTTACATGAACTGACATTCATTGCGCATTCATATGCTGCACTTGATATTTAACAACACTTATTACATAAGGCATACAGGAAAGATGTTTAACAACACTTGTTTCATAAGACATACAGGAAAAGATGTGTGTAGTATCCGGGCGTTTCTTTTGCAGACAGTACCTGTCACGACCTGCACTATTGAGAACGTTCGGGGAAAGGTGATGACGTGATTCAAGTGCAGAGTCAGTGTGGACCATCAAAGAAATTGAGTTTTAGTAGTCTAGACGTTCTGACAAGCGTCTGAATTCCATGAATTTTTGATGGACAGTTCGTTTTACCTTTATTATGGAAATACAGTAATCGATAGGAGATGTCAAAGGGACAAGCCCAACACTGGAAGCAACCTTCAAGGTCCACGGTGGGGGCTCGAATTGAGTAATCCACAGTTGGTTGAATCCAACGTTTATGTCGATAACATCATTTGGTATGATACATAAGTTATGGGTAAACATACGCCCCAAGTGCCCCCCAAAAACTATAACTTAAAACCTCTGATCAATGCATAAAAGTGAAAATATTACTCAAAATAAAGTATAAAAGACAACATCCAAACATCAAATTATGCAACTTTGAGTTTATTTTGGAGTTCATCATGAGTAGATGGGTGACCATACTTAAAGGCATACCACAGCCTTCAGCACAAGTTTTAAACAAGAAAATAGTAGCTGCTTCCGTAACGTGGAGCATGAATACTAGATTGAAGGCTGGGGTCAGGCATGACCTAAACCGACCGTGATCAAAACCAGTTTTGATTAATGTATTCTGTCCGTCTTGAGTTTGGATTTGGTATAATTCGTCAATTGTCCCTTATATACAGTCATAATGCGGCTTACATGTTGATATCCTCATTCCTTTTAGTGCTAGGCTAGAGCGGCGTACCTTAGGAAAACAGTGGCTACTCCCTAGTCACTGGCAACATTTTCACCTTCAAAACCAGGCAGTACTAGTATTGTGAGACAGTGAGCAGGCACTGGCAACATCCTTGACCATCCAGTTTTCTAAGCAAACCATTTAATACGTTTTTATGCTGTAAATTGTTTACATGCAAATTCCAACAACATACAACAGGTTCATTGCTATGGTAATGGGTAACACTTGTAAGATACTACACGTACTTTCAGCCAGTATGGAAACCTAATTAGGAACGAAATTCCTGGGTACATGACCTTTTAAGTCCTGCAGTATAGCCATAACAGTCTTAAATGCATATTTACCTAAAATTGAACTGTTGTACCTCATGATGCCATGGCAGCCTGCATTAACCTTTCCCTAAGTGTACTGTAATTCCATTAGTATTTAATATTGTACAATGGTATTCCATTAGATGTGTTATTTGCTTATTAAGTTATATTATTCGGGCAGTGCTCTGTGTAATACATGCTGCTCATGGGATAAGTCAAAATTTAATTATTTCTAAAGCATAGTACGACAGGACATGGATATTTCGGTTGAACCTCATCTCGTATACAAGGAAAGGCAATCAGGTTTCTGAGTGGTTTAGTATCGCTATGAGGGGCTCTCAAGTGGTGCCATGGACAGAATAAACTTCGCCCTTTAAACAAACGCAGTATACTAGAGACGGTTGATTGTTTCCAACAATTACCTCCTTAACAGTTAAAGTGAAGTGCTTGGTACATGCATACGTCTACTAAGAATGTCCCCAAAAAGACCTCGGCAACTCTGTGGATATTTGTATGATAAAAGCATCATTTAGTAAATATTTGATAAAGATAGATAGGTATTGTGGGTATCGCTTTCTGACTATTAATTCAAGTTATAAAGGTGTCAAAGCTTCATCTTATAGATGCAGGGTTAAACCAAGGAGGGATTTAAATGCCAGGTCTTATGTAGGTGAAAGGAAGGTATACCAACCAATCAGCAGTTCCTTCCACCGCTCGCCATGAAAGCCACACTGAATACTAATATTTGATGTGTTTTAAACAAAATTCCAAAGTATGCCTCAATCTGATCATTGGTGAATAATAGCACTGCACTCTATATACATGTACATGTTGTTTGGATGAATACGTGTATACGATACCAAAACAGAAATGTCAGGGTACCAAAAGTGCTTTTTTCAAAGGGTTCAATGATTCTTGAGCAGTGTGATTTGCTACTTAGTTTACATTATATCCCCTTCAGGCCCAAGTGTGATGGAAACATTGATCAGTCGAGAAAGCATTATTAGCATAACCCGGGCCGTCAGTCATCTAACCATGGATGGCACTCGTGCAGTTCTTTGATTGTGTCTGATTAGAGTTCCTACGAATGCAATGAAGCGATTTACTCCTGAATCGCTGCCTCTATGGAGCAAGAGACATTGATTATGCCGTCGCAAGAGAACGGAAGTGGAATCGAGTAATTGGATTCGAGATTAGTGATCATTCACTTTTCTTTCCTTTCCGCTCTTTCTTCAGCAATAACTTTCGAATGGACTATTTGCCGTAAAGTTATTATGGCGGTGATTGAGGTTAAAGCGAAGAAATAATTTCATCAACTTTGGCTGATGGGTGGTCAATGGTATCCCTAAGGCTTGCCAGGACACATTTTGCATTTAGAACATCTCCTAAGAAACCATTGGTGATGCCCTATTAGCTGGCTAAGTGGTCTAGCGCTAGATACACGTTTCTGAAAATTTAGTCCCGTCTTATTTATGTTCAGGTTGTATGTTTATTCTACTGATTCTTCGGTTTCCTCCACCATTAGATACTAAATACTAGTAATTAATGCTTTTTGAGTCCACCACTCTACAAGACTGAGGTTGGAATACCGTGTAAGATACGTGAGAAAATTGCCAGTTACTTTGGGGTACTGGGTGGTCTTCCTTGAATGCTGCTGTTTCCTTGGCCTTTTCTATTCCATTTATACTAGGTAGTCACCCCTTTACCTCAAATGGCCAAAATGTCTAAGTATAGAAGTCCATACAGCGCTGCCACCTATATCTGAGGAATAAATAAATCAGAATTTGGTCTGGCAGACAGGCTAACCCATAGTATGCACGTGGATTTAAGATTGCTGCATGGTTCAGAGGACAGATCGTTAACTAGAATTCAAAATTGAGATGACGTTTGGACAGTTCATCGTTAATAAGCAGAAGGAATCTTCCTGGGGATATTTATGCGAGATAAAGGGAATCTTACCTGAGGGTCGCTCTGCTATTCAGTCCCATCATGCAATACTAATGGAAGATGACGGCAATGCAGAGACGACGGCACTGTCGCATCGTATTGCGTTAGGAAGACTACGGGGGCCTTGGGTCAAGCTGTGCAGAGTAATAAACTCTGACTCTACTTGATATAAGTTAAGAGGCATAGTACAATTGCTCTGATATATGAGCCTATTGGTTGCATCTTGGATTAATTCGTTCCCATCTGGAATGCGCACATGATCTGTCTACTTTGTACATGATACGTTTATCAGTTTTACATAAAGATAGGGGTTTAGTGAAGCCCATCACGACCAGAACCTTCGGTGATATCTTTCAAAAGTATTGCTTTGTTATCAAGATGTATCCATAAGATGTGTGTGCTCCCGAGGGAAATAATTCCCTTCGAGGGGCGATAATCTGGCCTATCCACCAACAAGACAGGCAATAACTGTGTTGTTATACGAAACAGTGTATAGGCCTAACAAGCGGCAAAATCGTAGGACAGGACCAGAGCTGATTGCAATGTCCAGCAGCAGCATTCATTTCATAAACTGGCTAATGAATCGGTGCACCGGTGCACCATGCAGTGTACTTAAAACCATAATTTCAATCGCCATATCAGTTGAAGAACTCTTGTAACCACCTGATAAATGTTTCGGCAAGCTAATATCATAGTTATTTCAGTTTTATCAATAGTTAGTTGTCAACCGGTCCGTCTTATTAATCAAATGCCACCGGCCGCCTTGGAATAGGTTAGATTATTGACTGGCAATTATTCACCTGCTTGTGCTATTATTACACTCTTTCTGGCTGAAATCGTGAATTATCAAATGATTCATGATATTGGGTGAGGTATAACACTATAGGTTATTGACTCTTTGGCAAGACAAATAATCAATAGGCTTTTACGCCCTGACAAATAGTCAGTAAGACTTAAATAGTGACTAGTCAATGGCAGAGAAAACTGCAGTACCGCCGATCAAATCTAAGTCACCGAGAACTTCAAATCCAAATGCCCTATGTGGAATTTAAACCACTGTGTATGATAAACGCATTATTTGGATACTCTGATGATAGACAAACCAGCCGCTTTCCATTCCCTTATGTGTTATGCTGGATTAACCAATCAAAATAGAAGCTTAGTATTGCCCGGCTGACCAGAACGGGCTCAGTTCCGCCGACTCTTACCCCGGGATAAACCAGCACTCAACCTGAGTCTGCCGTATGCTGCCGTCCGAACATGAGATCCCGAGAAAGGTCTCGGTATCTCAGCATGCTATGTTTCAAACCACGTTAAATTAAGCAGTAGTAGGAGGAGGAGAAGGAGAAGTATAAGTAGCAGAAGTAGTTCTTTGTATTAGAAGTAGTAGTAGTAGTAGTAGTAGTAGTAGTAGTAGTAGTAGTAGAAAAACAAGAAATGATAGAAGTAATTGTAGTTAGCGTATTTGAGTAGTCATCATAATCGTTGTTATAGTTGAGATGACACCAAAAGTGATGCGGAATTGCGGACTGTCAACAAAGTATGTACAGGCGATAAGCACACTAAGTAATCTGGATTGAACCTCAAAATCTGTTATGAAAACTGCCAGTCTTCCAGATGATGGTCTGCAGGTATTCCCGCTTCATATTTCCAATGGGGCAAATACCCAGCTGAATAGAAAACTAGTTTTTGGTTATGTCGTTATCCCAACACGAAAAAAAATATGAAAACCCTCCCGTATGGATAAGCAGTATACTAAGAACTCGTAAACGGATTTACTGGAGCTGAATATAGTATGCAATCAATGAGCAAATCTCGTTTATCAAATCATACAGGTCAACTCTCACGCACCCTCTAACCCGTATGGATCAATCTCATTTGCGCCTCTGAGACCTTTAAATTAGTGGCCGCCACTCGGCGCTGAGGAAAAAGTTATGGGCGGCTGTGGGTATTAGCGGACCCACTGAGCATGGGATGGTGCATTTAAAGCGCTGCTCATTTCATCGGCTTTAAGGATGTGAAGGTAGATTACTTCGCAATTTTTCACACAGGCCCATGGCTTGGAGAAGGAAAACGAATTCCGCCTTCCCACGACCAACAGTCCTTAGGCTGGAATTGGGGACTTTGCGCAATACGGGTAAATCAATGATGTTTTCTGAATGTATGCTCATTTAAGGAAGGGTCCACCAGAAACATTGCGTGTGAATTGAGAAATGGCCAAACGAATATGGATAAGCTAGCACAGATTCTTCATTGAAGTTTGATACGCTTTCACACATATATTCTATTTTGAAACTTTCAATGAATTAATTGACACAAGTATGGTTCCCAGGCAGGCATATGTGTTAATGCACCATATGAACCTTGATGTATGAATCGCACATTCCGCGTTTGTACCATGAGAAATACATATAAGTACATATGTACATGTAATCGCCAACATATGTAGCATTGGTTAAGTGAATTTCTACAAGGACAATGGAACTTTTAAGATTTGACTTCAGTTACATCATTACTCCATGATGGATGTTGTAAGCGGGCGCTGTTTCTGTCGTCAGTGGCACCTACTATTAATCCCCGCTAACTTCACCGAATGCACTGACCTCCAATCCATCACATCGTCTCATGCAAACCTACAGAATCCTGTTCATTGATGACTTAATTCTAAGATATTAGAAAGAAGTTACTTTGTTGAATCTCGCATTTTATATCATCCTCGGATTAACAGAACTTAAGCTAACTTTTATAAGTGGATTGAACCAGAGTTCTCAGGAAAAACTACTTTCAACCCTCGTCCATGCTTCATGCACGACTCAACCCATTGAAATATTTCTGACGACAGTATGTCCTATATTTCCAGTAATCCGAAACACAAAGAAGTTGGAAGGATAATCACTAATGCTTGATGTTCACGTAGATCAAAGCTAAAAAAGACAAAAAAATACTCTGGCCAATAATGTATTTCTACCTAAAAAGCTAACATAAAGTGGTGTCTGCTAACTTGCCAAATTGCATCTTTCTTTTCCGTAAAAAGTAGCAATGACACACAATACGTGTAACGATTACAATGGGATATGTGCTGCTGTCGTTTTATTCAGTCTGAAGATATGCTATCCTCATTATTTTCATGTGCCTCTAGAAGCTTTCTACCTTAATGATACTTATAACACGATTGTGCACTTTATCCACAAGGCTGCATTCGAGTAATGAATATATGATTACTAAAGTCCTGCAAAATAAAAGCCCTCGAAAAACTCTCAATATATGGTTACCTATTCATCTGTGTAACCCAAGGCGGTATCTTGTCCATTTGTACATGTACGGTAGATAGTTTTCACATAAACCGTACTAAGGAGTTACGTTATTGAAAGAGACTGAGAGTGTATAAGGGATACTTAAAGGCCGGGCCAAAGACGAGGCCTTTGTTTTACTAGTACGCTGCTTTTAATTCTTTCTCCGTCTTAAAAACATAATGTGTTATATCTTCCTATGTTTCTGACATCCCTGAGGGTTGTACAACAGGAATGAAACCCCCCAGAGTGATATCCTCTCTCTCTCTCTATAGGGGGGGGGGGTCATTCCTGTTTTACACCCCCAGGGACGTCTCATATTTGTTTTATCATACCGAACAATATACATAACACAAAAAGGGTAAAAAAAATGATAAACACCAGTGATTTGGATACATACTCTTTTTATACAGTCGGCAAATTCCATGGGTGTTCATAGGTATTCAGATCAGCGTCATTCAGTCAAATGAATGTTGCACGTAGCTTAGGGACCACAGCCTGTCACTTAGTAGTAAGTTTAACATGGCAATCAATCGATGGTCCTTGACCAACCAAGATCAAGAATCGTCAAGTGAGGTATAATAAATTTGCATAAAGCGCAAACAAATGGGAAAGAGAAACAACAAAAGTAAAAAAGTTAAATCATGAAATAAGCATATACAATATAGTAAAATGGGATGTCCTCACACTCGCAACCCATTGATTCAAGCTAGAAAAGAAGCCGAGGGATTTCAGCACTAATGCCTAGACAATCATAATAAGATAAATCAAAGTATATGATACTATTTCCTAAGAGGTATTACTTTGATAATGTATGCTAACTGTCCATTAGTAGTATGTTTATTGACTGTACTTTGGCGGTACAAAATCATATCAGATACGAAATCATAACAAATAAGCAACATAAAAAGAAACATTCAGCGGCGATAATACAAAGGATCTCATAAAGTATGAGAAAGGGCGTGTGGCCTAGAGGAGGTGTTCTGGAGCGTAGACGTTTTGCTATACTTGCTATAGGACCTCGATCTACTAAATAAAGTCCGTGCATCCCATAGCTACCTTAATTGGTCGAGTTTATCCGATACACATCTAATGAATGAGTGTGAGAAATTAGCCAAACTAGTGTCTTACGCTAGCCTACTTAAAGTAGTAGTAGTAGAATGTTTATTCGCTGCAAACATTGATTACACTATCCTATATTTCAAACACCTCAGGACATAACGATACAATGTAAACAAAAAGAAGAGTTAAAGTGTGTAACAAAAATACATTTTCAAAGTTAAATCTGTGATAACATGTTATGCCCATGGGAAAACCTAGAAACAATAAACCCAACAGAAGTATGTACTTCATTCGCATGGTATTGCTTGCGTTACTCTTATTAGTGCTTACTCCAAAATAAGAGTGCTTGTTTAGAACAGTTACAATACTATCCCTCCTATTAATCACCCGAGACATGGCTCCACACAGGGGAGCAAATACTTTCTCTTCTCTATCCTATTCCCAGCCTAGTGCGAATGACATTTCTCTACAGGCTGAGTGAGTGTGAGTTTATACACAGAGAAGTATATATTCTCCCAGCAGTCTGTCATACCAGCATAATTATGCCCAGGGGGTGTCATGCCTAGAACCGCATTAAATATTGTTTGGTAATATGGGTTTGGAAATACTGGTAT
>OZ012684.1:57379781-57389781 GCA_963942565.1 Maea johnstoni | reverse complement strand
ATGTTGATCAGAACATTTCCAACAACTCTCCTTCAAATATTTTGTAAAATCATTCTCACTTCCAAAGTTATCATCAAAAGTGTTATAGATCCAGACGACTGTTTCTGGATGAACTCTTAAGCATTAATGGGTTAACAAATGAAAAAACCATACCCTCGTTCCCTATAGCTTTGCTCTAATCCATGTTATAAATTATACCAATATGACCTAAAACTCTAAAAAGGCTAAAATATCTAATAAACAAGACATCTCCAGGGGCACATTCCTGTTCAAGAGAATGGGTAGTCGTGACCACAGATTCCAAGAGATCTATGCAGCTTGGACCACAGTCGACTCCACCAATCACGGACAGAAAGAGTTTGTCTGAACACTCTTGCTCAATACCCTTATGTAACACCTTTGTGTTTAGGCAGCTTAGAACATAACTCACGCTGTTCGAGGCCTCTGATTGGTGGAAGCACGGAAAATGTGGTACAAATTGTAAATATATATCTTTGTCCCATTAAGAGGATATAGAGGTTCTTCAACGCGTGTGCTAGAGAATGATATTTCTTACAAGAGGGGATTGAATTTTGATATTGGAACGAGCCTCTGGCTAGCCTCTGGAATGGAATTTCTTCAATCAGTCTTTCAGCCCCATAGTGGTAGAAATGGTTAACTTAGATGGGACTGAAAACCCAGTCTACGTTAATGGCTAATCGATGTGATGCTTTGGGATGTAGTGGCGAGAGCTTGAGCACCTGGAGGTCCATTACACATAATGTAGGTCATGGACCACATGTCAATAGCATTGGCACATGTGGTACATTCTAACACACAAAGACATGTCGGAAGTCGAACATCTGATGTGACTGTCAGGTCTTATCATAGAAGATGCATCAATGAACATTCGGCGTATCGAATGCCATATCTGGTCCCAAAAGGTGTGTGTATCATCGATGGTGTAAGAGTGATCGTTTCATGGGCTGCTGATAAGCCATAGCGTTATGTAGGAAAAGCGTACGGTTATCGGGCCAATCACTCGAGACAGTGCTCCTAATATAGTGCCAAATTATACTGTAAGAATACTTAACTACATGATGTCGCCACTGTCTATGTCTCATTAACATGCTAAAAGCATATGCGAATATAATGACAACAGGTGCCAATGGAAAGTGTACCTTTTGGCAATGCAGTCACTCGAAATACTTCGTTCAAGTCAAATATTTGCTAGAGTACTCATAAAGTAACTTTTAAACACAGCAGTCGTGGCTGCAAAAGGTTTTGCTATATGTAGGACAAATATAAAGTTTTCCTAATATCAGTCATAAAATAGTAAACACAATATAAGCCGTACATTTAAAGACTCGAAGCTTGGCACTAAAGTGGAGTCCAGATTTCTGCGTGAATGCTTGCGTTCAGATCATCGTTACCATAACTGTTTTTACCACGTTTGATGCGCATGTGCGGTACTTGCATGACGGGTTTTATGAATGTAAGCGCATCTAAAACTTATTAAACTAGCAGATGAATATGATTACCGGAGTTGTCGTTATGGGAGTAATTCATCGACTTTTATACGTTGAAATAGCTGTTTATTGGAATAAGGCCATTATGATAAATCATAGCACACGTGAATGTGACAAAAAGTCATTAGGGAACTGACAGCCTGTCGCTCGGCCTAGCTTTTCTCATTGAGATTATGACACGAGGTGTCATTTTGGTAACAACAGACCTCGGGAGATAGACAATACATACCATTGTGTGAAGTTAATATCAATTTTGTCAGATTCCTCCCTCTACAGACATAACGTTTTATACATATTGCAGTATCAGCGTCGATAAATATACTACTGCTACTAGTAAGGAATATGTTCATGAGTCCTTTAAGAGAGTTTCATGGGTGCCTCTAGCGATTTCAGCAATGTTTTTGATAACGTTCATTCTCATAAAAAGACATCGCCTGGACACTTACCTATCATATTAGGGGTTACTATAATCGCATCAGTATAGCCAGGCAAAGCATGGTTCATACTTGCACATGAGCTTCAGTTACCATTGATAGTGCAAGGGCTTTATACGTGAATTATTTTTGAGGCCCTTATTCACCATTACAAAGAAATAAAGACTAAATAATGACTAATTCTGCTGTGTACGGACACATGGTACCTCTATTACCATGACTTAACAACTTGGCATCATATTATACATCCACTCCACCGTAACCAAAAGACATGTCCATGAGCAGCACTGTCTATAAACGGCGCCTAAAGTTCGAGTCTAACGCGTATCTTATACAACAGAGACCAGAGGACCATTCTCCATTTCTGAAGCGACAAGTTTTAATGAATGAGTGCACCTTATAAAAATTCCGTAAGAAAATAAACAAACTAAATTTACAATACTATAGTTTCAACGTAAAAGGGTGCAGGTAGTTACAAATGTTGTCGGAAAGCAAGCATGAAAATTGACGACTGTAACACAACGTTATGTGTTCATAGGAGATGAACTGTTTGCATATGCATCTATATATGCTATATTTGCAACATTTATATATAGTTTGTGAGTATCAGTAATATGTTTGCTAATGCATTTTGGTTCATGTTCTATAAGCTATCTACTTTTCCTCTGTATGTGTATTTCATATTTACTAAAAGTACAAAAATGATATTCTATTGCTGCTAAAAACTGCTTGGAAAACTTTTGTAGTAGCTCCTCTGAGGAATTTCCCTCCGAAATATGAATGAAATAATGTTATTGTATCTAAGTATTGTTGCATGTGCCATCACTCTCTTAAATGACTAATTAAATAAAAGGGGTTATGCAGTCTAGGATCACTTTTATGCAATGAGTACATATAAATGATTTATGCTGTTTTGTTATCTGTACACGATGTTCATACGACCCTCTGTATTTATTCATGTAGAGGCCTGTTCATTTGTAGAACGATTCTTAAGGCAACAAAACACCTGGACAGCCATGTAAGCATTCTTGGGCCAATCAAACAAAGGCGGCTATACCACATGTAGGTAAAGTAAACACAATGAGGTACACTGCGGCAATCTGAGGTAAACTGCTTTGTCCCAGGAAGACAGGAAAATGGCTTTGGCCAGGATTTCTCAAACTTAATTTTCTCAACGCTTTGATGATTTTTTTCTTTTGTTTGTGACTTTCACAACGTGTATGTTGGTTTCTTATGTTTTCCTTTCTGAGTTGGCATTTGTGTTTGCTTTTGTTTTTTGTTAGTAAAATGTAGGTCAACTTTGCAAGTTGTCTGACAGTCACATACATGTACGTATATACAGCTCGATGAACTGAGGCATATGGAGGCGAACTGCCAGTGACAGACCCAAATGCCCTTTCCAGGAATCAAACATGCAAACGAATACTCACTGATTAATCACCTAGCCCAATGAGCCACTCAGACACTCTGAAGTGTAGACTTGTTACACGCACGTGTCAGCCATAAAGTCAAGGTTATAACTCATATAGCAATTGTAATCAATTCTCCTGTTTTCCTGTCGGTCGCGTCAGACAAAATGAATCTGCGTCTGGTCAGAATAGCCACTACCTCACTGCTTCTCCCTATTACTGTCACTCCCAATTTACTCGTGACCTTTCAAAGGAATAGTGATCAGTCACCATTTGCCAACTATACACGTTGCTTTGAACCCACTGACATAAAGTGCTCATGATTTACTGTAAGCTATTCTTGACAAAAAGGGTTGTAAACTAGATGATACGAATGCACGTTTCTGCTGTGAATATTTAATGTCCTACATGTACCAATCCTTGCAGATTAGGTAGCACTCCCTTGTGGTAGTTTCCATAGAAAGAATTATATATATGTTATATATGTGACAAGCTGATAAATGCAAGGATAAGGTACAGCTCCTGTCGTATACACTGCCTCCTAAATGATGTGTGGTATTTGCAGATCTGCCATATATAAATCATTTATCAAAGTTGTTGTTTTACTCACCATACATTGATGAAATGTACATGTACATATATATGTATACCGTGTTTGACAGACATACTATACACAAACGTTAAGTAGAATAATAAAGTATATACAAAGGTTGATGCAAGAAATATATGATAATGTAGAAACAGAAAATTTCATCTATGTACATTTTCTCAATGCAGTTAACAGGATCAGATTGACAATCTGTAACCCATTTGTTCCCTTTGACCGTGATTTACTGTTATTCAAATGGATAGCACAATGGGTATAACAGGGTCAGTGCCTGATTGGTTTTGTTTAAACATGCAAGACATTACTCTCTTTCTCTTCACACAGCTAGATAAGTTATTTTCTGAATCACAGGTTTTACCTCTGGCCTCTACCCTAGGGATCATCCCTGGGCCACCTGCCCCTTCCTGATTTATAGAGGCTGCTGTCATTGGTGCACAACCAATGCATACAAAAGAGTCTGTGCGAAATATCACCACACATTGCATGACCTACAGGTTCTAAGCGAAACCGTTTTAGAGTTATTGATTCAAACGTTATTATGCCTGCTCTTGCATTAAACGTCACACCTGAGATTTACCATCTTTGCAACGAATTCAGAACAAACAGTATATATATATATATATATATATATTATATATATATATATAATATATATATATATATATATATATATATATATATATATATATATATGTATATATATATATATACATATAAATATATATATATATATATATATATATATATATATATATATATATATATATATATATATATATATATATATATATATATATATATATATGTATGTGTGTGTGCCCTGAACACAGAGAACCTATCACAGTGCCAGAGAAAGGTGTCACGAGTTTTTGTGGCAAGGCTTTAGGTGTCTATGCATCAGATATGAATTCCATTTATGTTTAAAGATATATTTTATTCAAATGGAAAAGGAAAGTATTTCGTCAATGACAAAGGCTGGCGTAATCAGGATTTTTTTCTTGAAATGGTCCAAATAGAACAGTTATTATTTTTGTCTCATTTAGGATATCATCATCTTTAGGAAGCATCTATATAGTGACCAGGCCAACCTGTTTACGGGGGTCCAGCAGAGACTAGAACCTGCGAACTCCGGATTGGTAGCCCGTCTTCATAACAAGTAGAAGTAGTAGTAGTAGTAGTAGTAGTAGTAGTAGTAGTAGTAGTAGTAGTAGTAGTAGTAGTAGTAGTAGTAGCAGCAGTAAAAGTAGTAGTAGTAGTAGTAGTAGTAGTAGTAGTAGTTGTAGTAGTAGTAGTAGTAGTAGTAGTAGTAGTAGTAGTAGTTGTAGTAGTAGTAGTAGTAGTAGTAGTAGTAGTTGTAGTAGTAGTAGTAGTAGTAGTAGTAGTAGTAGTAGTAGTAGTAGTAGCAGCAGTAAAACTAGTAGTAGTAGTAGTAGTAGTAGTAGTAGTAGTAGTAGTTGTAGTAGTAGTAGTAGTAGTAGTAGTAGTAGTAGTAGTAGTAGTAGTAGTGGCAATAGCAGTATTGGTGTTGGTGCTAAAGCAGAGTAGCAATAGAAGATAACACATGATGGTATTTGATAGAACACAACATTCTGCAAACTGCTTCACACGTTTGAGGGTTGATTCTGGCAATATTCCTAAGATATTGTTAGTACAGGAAACTTCTTGGGGCAGGCATGGTGTATTAAACACAGCGATGTCAAGTCGTCGGGGGCCCCTATGTTCGCCCACTGAGGACTCGCTGGACAGGTCAATGGGTCAATATCTGGACGTGTGGTGGCTGGTGCCGTTTACGTGATAAACGATATACTAGTACTTTTGGCAGAGCACGAAAATAAAACAAATTTTATAGTAGCCATATGCACTTCATTTCTTAAAATGTATACACGTTATCCGATTAGCTCAGTAGGCTATAGATGCTAAGACAGAACATTAAGGTGACATGCTACTTTAGGGTTAAAAAACTTTTAAAGCATCTGATTTAAACTTTTACAACTTTGCTTGGGAAATTTTGATCTAATGAAGATCTGCTTATATGCCTGCATGATGTGTGCGACTTTCATTGAAGGCGCATTTTTTTTTACTTGATTCTTGCCGATGATTTCACAAAGAAGAACTATAATTCAAATTCAAAATACCCACTGCATTAGATATATACACAGGGTTTCATATGACTTGAGATCAAGATAAATCTATTCGCGAAAGTCGTCGTTAAAAAATGAATCGTTGTAGATAGTGAAGATACCGGGTAAGAGTAGTCTTGTCTATATAATGAGGAACCTAGATAGAGGCATGTACAATGTAGCAGTCCATGAAGCTCTATGACCAGCTGCGCTGCAGGAATGTAGGGCCATCTGGATGGTTGTTATAGCGCAAAAGTGTTCTTAACTAGCTCAAATGGATAAACATTGTTAGAGGCTCCACGCCACGTACGTGCTGGCCGTGTATTTGTTTAAACACCTGCCCCTTAGACAGCCAGGGATGCTAGGATCACTTGACCTGGAAGAAAGGTTCTGTCTAACGGTGTAATGGTTTACATTTATGTACTAACGATGCTTATATTCTACACCAGATGCCTGGTCGCCAGATCGCGCTGGCGACCCGAATCTAATCGGATGGATTACAACATCTACAAAATAATGTAGGCAGATGGCATTTATAGATACCTGTGAAGGTAAAACTTTAAACTGTAATACTAAGCGCACTATGTGATCGTTCGTGTATGCTTTTTGTCACTTTTAAGAGATTAGGCATTATTTTACCTGGCATTTTCCGAAGCAGGGTAAAATTACCATCTTCTCTTCTATGTTGAACAATAGCAAGATGTATTAAGTTACAATGGAAACCAAGGACACGTCATACAGCTATCACTCCGGTCAGTTATGCTGGGTTCTACGAAGGTCAGAACCAAGATCTCACACTGGAGAGATTTTCGTGACAACAATATCTCTCCACGGAAACCTCTACCAAGCATGATGTATCACATGACATCAATCACAGTGACATGTTAAAGAAACCATAGTCATGATCGGACATGACGGATATCTGAATTATGTGTCAACAAGACATACCGGATGTCTTGACCCCAATGTAAGAAAGAGATACTAGTATGTTCATATTGGCATGTTTTTCGTTTTCAATGTGCAGTGTACTGTACATCCCTCAGAGCCCCAAGGTTCAACAGACACCTTGCTGGTGGGGTGCTGTTGTGGCACAGTCGGTATAAATACCCTAACTGCAGTTTGCTTGACGTCACTTTTCTACCATACTACAGTCAACCTTTACTACCTACTTGTAAGGCCTAAAAAAATAAATTGTTTGTTTCCTGTAACGGTCCGAAAAAAATAGGGTAGGTACATGTAGGTCGGGAAAAAAATATTTTGCATTATTTTTTTGGTCAAAAATGTGTGTTTTACGTTGATTGGGAGTTGGGAGGGCGATAACAACTTTAGGGTAGGGATATCTTTGAATAAAAACTTGTTAGGGTAGGGTTACAGGAAACAAACAACTTTTTTTTAGGCCTAAGCAGTCGTTTGTGAATGACAAAAGGCAGTAGTGAGATTCAATTAGATAACTACAGTAGCAGAAAAATTCCAACTAAATGCTGTTACAGAAAAAGCAGCTACTTCAAATTTACATGTAGTTAGTCTACTGCTTCAGCCGGAAAAGTAATCATTCGAGAGTTACCCAGGCAACCGCTGTTGCAGAAGAAATAGGCATATGAGAATATCTAAACTACTGCTGTAGCAGACGCCAAGCCATGTGGAAATATTTAAATCTGAGTTAACGCAGAAAAAGCCATTTGGGAACATTTAATTGAACATCCACTGCAATTGTTTACACAATGTCATTTGATGTTATATATAGTGCTACTATAGTAGAAAAAATCATTTGGAGATATAATATAAACTTCCCCTGTAGCAATGAAATTATGCTCTTTGAAAATATTCAAACTTCTGTTGCAGTTACAGAAATAGAAGACATTTGGGAAAATTTAGACTTCAGCTGAAGAGCAAAAGCTCTTTCAGAATGCCAAGATCTGCCGCTGTAACTGACACATGTCACTCGTAAATATGAACATGCTCTTGTAGTATCAAAATACATTTTACATGACGGTATTCCATTAATCATATTGTTTTAGATTCAATTTTCGTGAGAGTTACCACTTAAATACAAGTATTCCCTGTAGGTGCATGTACAGAAAGCGTAAATGGTACAGGTAGTGTAGGCGTATAGCGTGTTGCATGGCTTTGTTGCAGTTCCGCAACGTTTTTTGGAACAACTAAAGCTGTCAGCTGTCATTCTGATTGTTGAGTACATTACGAAAAACCATTTAGCACGCGATACAACAAAAATGGCAAGACGTGTGAATGAGCTTTTGTCTAGCTCATAAGTGATCTTACATCATTAACGTGTGTATATATATATATATATATATATATATATATATATATATATATATATGTATATATATATAAATATATATATATATTTACGTATGTATATGTGTATATATATATATATATATACTAGTATATATATATTTATATATATATATATATATATGTATATGTGTGTATATATATATATATATATATATATATATATATATATATATATATATATATATATATATATATATATATATATATGTGTGTGTGTGTGTGTGTGTGTGTGTGTGTGTGTGTGTGTGTATGTATGTGTGTGCATATTAGTTTAGGTAATTACATTCTTTTGAGCCCCTGAAACCCTTCGTTGTTTTTAGTTTTCCTTTCTTCCTTCTGGTTTCCCATTGATGTATCCATTATTTTCATGTCTTAAGCCCAAGCAACGAGCTATGTATTTATTTGTTGAATAACATTTGTTCATCATATTTTCATGCGAAGACAATTAAGCTCTAAAGTTGGGTCATGTGTGGACAGTCTTTTAAGACTTGGCATGCGTGATTTTACATTGTATACTGTTTTTGCGTAACATACATTTACTCATCTATGAAAAAGTACATCTCCGTCTCGTGTCTGTTTGCATGTGTCTATGTGAGCAGATGCATGTGTGAAATTAGTGAAGTTTTTGCCTCCACTGGATATGACTAAAAGGATGGCTGATATCATTTAAAGATACTGTGTGAATTGAAGGGTTTTTCTTTTGTTTAAATTCAAATGCAAATTGGCCAGGAGCAAAAGTTGGTTCCACCAGACTCAATGCGAACTAATACCGTTTTTCTTTTGTATTTAATATAGAAGGTGTACTTGATACTATGCGTGTACACTGTACCGCGTTTTTCAACTTTGAGTTTATTTTTTTCAATTACTGCTTAAGATATCAAGTATCAGAGGCCTTCATTACGGCCATGCCAGGTGCAGTCTCTATTGATTCTCTTGCATCAAGAATGAAAGGATATCAGTGCAACTGTAGCTATCCAGGCATTTCTCTTGTAATTCAGTGGCTTGAATTAATTGAAAATGAGGTTCTGGTATAGAGATGTACATCATTAGTCCAATGCACTGGCAATGAACTGAAAACTAAGCTTAATGGACGTATTTCAGAACGTATCTCTTTCATGGCTATTAAGTGCATGCTACACATTGATTATTAAAACCACCGTGTTTTTCTTATATGTAGTAGATATATAGTTCTTTATTGTCCAAACGTCAAATTTAGTCAGAAATATGAGTAGATAAATTGTGAATAGGTGTTTTCTCTTATAATTTTGTCATCTGAACAAACCACTGGCGTAGTGATCATAGACACTAAAATTCGTTTTTGAAAGGGTGAGAAGAGATAGGATGGATGAGAATATGACGGTGAGAAACAATAAATGTGGCAACTCGAACACACCCCCGAAATTGAAATAGAAATTGGCAAGTTGAAGTCGATGTTGAAATATTAATCATTAGCTAAAACAAATCATCTAAGTATCTATTAAAATATACTAATATGCTAATTGGAAAACCAGTTTTACTGAATGTTCACTCTATTTGTGTTTATATCTATATGATTTTAAAGGATAAACTATACTAATGATCGAATTATTCATATAGAAAG
>OZ012684.1:57374781-57377281 GCA_963942565.1 Maea johnstoni | reverse complement strand
TGTTAAGTCCATAGCACACGAATACTACATGATGCGGTACTGGATGTAACACAGGCGCACCCGCCAATCTGAGAACAGGGAACCCATCCTCGACAGCATGGACGAGCACTACATGTAATACCAACTGTGCGGACGGACCTTGATTGGCACTACCATACATAGAGTTCTTGATCAGAGTAAAGAGGGTATTTTGTTAACTATCTTATTACCTTCAATATAAAGGAAAAACCTGCAAAATAGTATGGTGACTCTCATATAGAATTAACTTTTGTATGCTGTTAAATGTAGTAGAGTTCGAAAGAGATGTAAAAGATATGAAGGTTAGGGCTAACGGGTCGTTGCGGGCGGGAAAGGGTTGGTGTCTATGCAGTTGTACCATAAGCATTCCTTGTATTAAGTACACTGCTCTTACTGAATAGAGTGAATAGAGTACCTTTTGTCAAACTCAGTTTTGGTACGAATATCTGTATTGAAACTCAATTGTAGTGAGATTCGTCCATCCTTACGATCATCTTTCGGCGATAGGTTTTGTCCAATGAGCCAAAGATATCAGTTCTGTGTCGATTAGTTCCATCGTCTTCATGATACTTCATGGTTTAATGATATCGAATATCTAAGTGATTCTGAACTAACAATTAGTGAAATCGATCTTGATTGCGGCTTAACCCCATGGTATTCTATCTGGGTTAGCTTGTATAGAGCTGTTACCTAATCATGTTATGGATTGCACAATCCTCCAGGGGAATGCGTCTAATTGCCTTAGACTAGTGCATTCTGGTTTAAGTTCGAGATTTATCCGCAACCCGGTAATATTACGCAGCTAGGCAGTGTGCACTAGAAACTAATTACGGCTATTAGTATTAACACAGTACTGGGCCATCCTGTGTTCTTCGTCATACGAAGAAGATTTCTTCTCGTAGAGTACAGTTGCAATCAAATTGCAATGATGGCAGCAGTTAACTATTATCTTTAGAAAACCAAGTTATTTCTGAGTTTTTATGCGGCTGAATCTACGGAACCCGTGTAATTAAGGAAAATACTCCTTCCTCCGTGAATGTTTTGCTCATTTTTCTGCATGCTATGAAGCTACGTATACTATGCATGTGAAAACATGCCTTATAGCAGAGACTGCAAAGCTTTGTCTAACCAACAATGGAATGTCAAACGTACAGTACGTTTTCGTAGAATTGTAGTATTACCCTATTTTACTCTTGCCCTATCTTAAACTTGCTGTTTCTTGCTCTCGACCCGCATACACTCGGACATAACTTGATCTCGCGTGATCAGCTAAAAGTGCCTCCTTATGATAATCCACATCAGCAAACAAATGGAAAGGGTAGACAAATTGATTATAGGACAAGATTCCTTCAACAACTGGCTTCCGATTGTGTTGAACATGATTAACACTGATCCATTTCTAGAGGAGTAGTTCATCCTGGTAACCAACTGAGCAAGCTCGACGGCTTCATTGACTCGCTTATTTGAGTGTAATCATGCGTAAGAAGTATTATTTCTTTTGTGTTTGCTTAATAGATATACTGTGTGGGAACATGGGCTTAGAAACATACCAAGGCAGTGATGTTAGGATTGCATGTAGAACGAGACCAAGACAAGACACCTACTTCAATAGATCAGAAGTTTATCTGTCATATGACTTAATACGAATCAAAGGTAACGTTGTATCTACTATATAGTGATCGCCACTATTGTAGTCGCTATGCATAGACACCAATCAGAAGTTAATCTTACTTTGTACCGAAAACCGACTTAACCGGGAAAATCCCCTACCAACCAAACCAAGATCCTAGCAACCTTCTCACATGCCTCAAATAGGATTCGATCGTGCTGTAGAGACACACAGATGGTGCAATGCAAACATGGCTTGGCCAAGGGGAATTTTGAATTCTGATTATCGTCACGTTTTTGCTACTTCAAAGTATAGGATTAAACCGGAGTACCCGGCAAAAACAACCGCCATAGCCAAAGTCACTGGTATGTTTTGCTCGTGCCTCGGGCGGTATTCGAACCCGGGTAGTGGTGTGAGACAGCTAACAGTCAGTGGCAACGCCATGGGCCACATAGCCCCATGAGTTGGCAGCGTTCCTCTGTAAGGTAGACGTGGATACAATTTTCCAAGCAGGATTGCTGTTGACACGTGGCCTATGATGAGTAACGTAATTGCCTTGGTACTGGTCTTCAATTCCTTAATCCAAGGCTATGCGGCTTGCTTCTTAAAGGCTCATTTACATCTTTGAAGTTCCCCAGATATTGATCCTCCGAAATCTCTTGATGTTAAATGCCAAAAACGATTTTTCTATTTTTCTCTTGATGGTAATGGAAACGCTTTATGATACATATGGTAATGAAATTGACTCGACATCAGTAACATTTATTCCTACTCATAGATAGTGCATTAATTGATAGAGTACAGAAACCTGTTTAATTAAAACACCGATGTGCGATGAAAAGGCCTTCGATATGAACTCGTGATGAACTTACA
>OZ012684.1:57367281-57369781 GCA_963942565.1 Maea johnstoni | reverse complement strand
TGCTACGCTTTCGCACTGTTTTTGATAATTATCAAACAGAAAAGAGCTAGCTCGCATATAGTATTAAGAATAGCATTCATCTCCATGTATGAAACTCGCAAATACATGCATATCTTCCCTAATAAGTGTATTCACCGTGTAACAAATATTTTTACGGTCAAATTCATTTCCTAGGGTACGTTAAGTTTAAGCAAATACTACTTGAGCATGATATAATCCTTGCATTAAGTATGCTGTTACATGCTGTTGTGGAATTAATAAATGTTTCAGTTTAAGAAGCTACCGCTGTTTGCATTCATTTAATCTTAACCTTGTATAGGCGCTTTATCACAGTGCCGTGTTCATTTGAAGTGCTGCATATGTTTGAGTAACAACACCGGCTTATTGATACGTATAGGTTTATGCAAATAATGCAATATCTTATTCGAATACTAGCTAACAATTACAACTTTGATGCGGAACAGTACCTTGGTATTTGTTAGACTGAGACCAAGGACGTTCGTTGTATCAATAACAGAAACACCTGAAAAGAACAAAGTATTTAAACAACTTACCTGCAAATACTTGACGATTTTGCACATGACTGTCCCCATGAACCAAGTTTCTGTGACGTCACCAAGCGCCGTAGGTGGCATGCAGATTATGATGACGATAAAGTCCGCAATGGCCAAATTCACAATGAAGTAATTAGTGACGGTGCGCATGTGATGGTTTTTCCACACAGCGAAGCAGACTAAGAAATTCCCAACAAGTCCAACAATGAAAATGACGATATAGAATGTTAAGAGTACCCACTCGTAGTGGTTTGGGAATATGTAAGACTGAATCATGTCGACATACTCCTCCTGGCTTACACAGTAGTCGTTCAAACAGGTGACATTACCGGTTGCATTACCGTCCAAACCGGTAGTGTTTTCATAGGCAACGGTAGTATCCATTCCGTCGGAATCGGTTGCCATTATGTCAATTCTTGATAGACTTTCTTACACGGGGCGACTAAACTTTTCTGTCTTTTGAGCGGAGTGTTTTTTTTTTCCTTAACTTCAAATCCGCCAGCATGCGACGGAAAGCCACGGAAAGTTCAAAGAAGTGTCGTAGTCTTTCCAATTGGAATTTTCCTCACTTTACATTCACTTTTACTATACTTTACATTCCGTCCAACTCCTCGCGAATGAATTAGAATATTGGGGGTGAGTAGTTGTCTTTAGGTAGTTTCGACCTACGGCACTCGCCAACACCAGTGAGAATACTAAACGTCCTTAATGGGTGATAACTCTGCCGTGCGCGGAGTCCGCACCCAATTGCCTGATATCCCCGCTCACACCTTGCCTTCTCATAAATCCACCACTCCCAGACCATCAATCGTCAGCGCTGTCCAATATCACTCCGCCGCCAAACGCCGTGATTTGAGGAAACGCTAGTGATGACCAATAAATTACTCTTGCTACCCTCAACGCCAATCCTAATACTGCCCACTGCTGGCACTTGATGGCTCGCGTTCCAATGCACATGTGTTTTTCACTCGCGGCGATGTTGTAATGCCACCAAGTCAACTTTATTTCCTCGTGGATGTCCAGTTTGGGATTTGCAAAACACGTTTAATCCCTGTTTAGCAACTCTACGACAGAGGAGCGTCAATATGTACGTGAAGTTTCACTCACATGAAATAGGTAATTGTAACGCATAGGTTTTCTTCTGGGTGTCCAGATTGTTTTGTCAAAATACGCCGAAAGCAACTGAAGGATTCATTAACGTCAGTACGTATGAGTGCGTGGGTCTTCCAATATGCTCAAGAGAGCATATGATATCTATTCGCAATAAAGATATGACTTCACAGAGTACATTTTCTCGTAGATGTCCAGTGCATTAGTAGACCAAAGTTTTCCGACGAATTCTGGTTATTCCTGTCAAATCCTGGTGATTCTTGGTAGTTCCTGGAAGTTTCTGGTGGTTAGAGTAAGTCTGGTGTGCGTCTGTGCGTGCGCCGCCTGTAAGTATGTATGCAGGTTCGCCTACGGAGCGCCGCCGAGGCATACAGTCCTATCTGAAACGAGAGTTGTGAGCACAATGAGTCGATCCATCAGCAGCGATGAGAGGGAACTGAGTCAACAGATGTTTCAGTTGCTAGAAAACTAAGAGCAGGCAGGGTGGTGTGCGCATGTCATTAAGCCACTCTGTGATAGGCCCAGGGGGAGGGGCAACTTCCCTCATACTTAACGGGAAGCTCAACATCTAGGCATTGGACTCGGATCCCACTGAACATCTGTCTGCGCATTGTACTAGCCGTCATCGTGGCTAACGTTATATATCTTTCTATCTATATTTCTACCCATCGATATATATATATATATATATATATATATATATATATATATATATATATATATATATATATATATATATATATATATATATATATATATATATATATACTATATATATATGTATATATATATATATATATATATATATATATATATATATATATATATATATATAT
>OZ012684.1:57338357-57367081 GCA_963942565.1 Maea johnstoni | reverse complement strand
TATATATTGATATATATATATATATATATATATATATATATATATATATATATATATTGATATATATATATATATATATATATATTGTGCAGTATGGAGAGAGAGAGAGAGAGAGAGAGAGAGAGAGAGAGAGAGAGAGAGAGAGAGAGAGAGAGAGAGAGTTAATATTGTGCCTGATACTAGTTGAAGCTAATTGCTTAATCCCCGTGGATGATAACAAAATAGTAAAGATGGGTATATTTGCTGGATTGTAGTCATTGGCATAGATGCCAAGCAGGCAATTAAGGTTGTCCAATCTACCAGGGTTCAATAACTGCTTGTACCGACAGTGGCAATCAATACTATGCTCATATGCTTTTTGATATTATTGAAGGTTGTCTGAAAATATGTAATCGATAAATTTGTCATAATGTATAACAAAACTGATATAGCTACTCGCAGCTTGATAAAACATTGCGAACATTCACTTGCAGCCGGACAAGTTATTCGGGACTAGCTCAGGGCTAAGGGGTTTCGAATCAAATGACCCTCCCTTATGGACATTTAAACGGCAATTGTTGCTTTGCGCCAATCCGTCAGTGCATCAGATTAGCCCGAGGTCGTATCTCATGTGTACCTAGTACTGGGTATACATTGAAAACGTTATACATCACAATAGGGTGGTTTAAGTAAACCTAACAGAAATGATCATGAACATTTTAAAAGTTTACATACTTATGATGTATTGAAAAATAACGTCTTACTATACGGCCCCACTGTTTGATGTCGATTTACTTTAGAAATACAGATGATCTTGCATTGAAGTCTTGGGTGCAGTTATGTCGCGTAGTAATTCAAATAAATTGTGCGCACCTCTTGAACAATTAATTACCCCTGTGGCGATGTAGACACCTGAGACGTGGAGCTCTAAAATGAGTTAAGCCATATAAAATGCGCTGAAATCGATTACATATACTATAGGCTCACCCGCACCTGTCAGCAGGAAGATAAAGCAGCAGCATGTTGAGTTATAGCCAATAGTTTACAAGTCGACAGCGAATGCAGAATAAGCAACCCCAGGCTTCCTCATTGTGATCTATACCCTATCGTAGAATCCAGAATTAAACGCAGACAATGAGCCACTCAAGGTAACAAGTGATTCCTTCCCTTCAGATCATTGACTGCTAGGTGACAGTACATTAAAATACCATTCTAATATATATGTATATATATAAGTATATATATATATATATATATATATATATATATATATATATATATATATATATATATATATATATATATATATATATATATATATATATATATATATATATATATATATATATATATATATATATATATATATGTATATATATATATATATATGTATATATATATATATATATATATATATATATATATATATATATATATATATATATATATATGTATATATATATATGTATATATATATATATATATATATATATGTATATATATATATATATATATATATATATATATATATATATATATATATATATATATATATATATATATATATATATATATATATATATATATGTATATATATATATATATATGTATATATATATATATATATATGTATATATATATATATATATATATATATATATATATAATATATATATATATATATATATATATATATATATATATATATATATATATATATATATATATATATATATATATATATATATATATATATATATATATATGTATATATATATATATATATATATATATATATATATATATATGTATATATATATATATATATATATATATATATATATATATATATATATATATATATATATATATATATATATATATATATATATATATATACATATATATTAAGACAACAAAACATGTAAGGTCAGTAACTAAATTTATAATACCCGGGATGGGTATTATATATTGATCAGTATGTATTTTGACTTTCTGAGGTATGTATGCAATAAATACATATGTATAGATGCTTTCATTTGGTTTACTGATGTTGTTGCAGTTGCTGTAACTGCTGCAGGAATTGCTGTAACTGCTGCTAACTGGCGCTTTTGTATCTTTTTCATCGTATTGCATTACGTTTGTCTTTATTAATGATTCTAACAGATGATGAATAAGATAGGAATGCATGTATAAATTCACTTTTATATCACGACGTTAATAGCTTCATTAGTCCAAAACCTTATATTCCGTTACTCTTTTTCTGGGCTAAGCATATTTGAAAATATCTGAAGATTAGACCTCGAACTATATTGTTGAAATCATACTTTGCAAATTTAACGTTATGTGTTCAAATACAATCGACTTTAAACTACGCTTTTCAAGTGAAACTATCATGACAAGTTAAATGTATAGAGAGATACCTATCAGTTCATTTAAAAGCACTGCAGACCATTACATTAAATACATAGACCTTGTGACGTCTTCGCCTTTTGTCCACACACATACGCTTTTTGAAGAAACTAGGTAGATCTTCATAGCCATTAAAGCTATGTAGGAACGGTTAGATTTTAAACCTCCCTTCTCAATCACTTTAGAATTTCTTTTTAAGGAGTGGTGACGCCATACTTTGCTTCAAGAAATCCGCCATATTCAATCTGTATTTATACATTAGTTGATATCTGAAATAGACCCTATAACTTCTGAGAGGATATCTAGATGGTTCCATTAGGCGTGCATCACAAGAGCAGGATATGTGATGTTGATGTCAAGAAAATAATCCGAACACGTACCTCACCTGCCTGAACCTGATTTTCACCTGACACGAGATGCCTTTCATGTTTGCATTACGGGTATACCCATACATATGGGGGCGGGTTTGGTGATGGAGGTCATAATGACATTGTGCTTTTGCCCCGCAAAAGCTTTGTTATAGTTTGAAGAAATGAATAGCATTGTCTTACCAAATATACAATTCTATCAATATGAACACCAAGAAAAATAATTATATTGTTTTGCATCGTTCATTGGCCACATTATATTGACATGAAATTGAAATTACAAATAGAAATGAATATATAAAAATATGAATACAAAATTAGAGAAACTTGATAATACACAGTAGGATAGCTGAAACTTTAGAACAAACTAGACAGACTTATACATGGTATGCCCTCAAAAATGAGTGGTCACTTGCAACATGAAGTGGATTGTTCAAATTTTTATGGCCAAATCTTCTACCCCCAACCCATCTTTTTTCCGGTATATTTGCCCTAAAATTGGTCACCAGGCTAATCCTGGGGTGGTCTACTTTATCGTTTCTAGAAAAAATCTGACCGTGTCCCCAGGTGGTGGCACGGCACTTTCATAAATCCCAGATACTCCCCTTTCATTTGAGACCAAGAAAAAGGAGCTACTCGGTGGGGTAATTAAAATTCCCATTTTGGGCTTTTGGCCGCTAGTCTATATGTATTGACAGACAATTACATGTATTCAAAATCGCAATAAAGGGTCCTGTTCACCTAGTAATGTGTGATATGTAACGGCAAAGGATAATGTCTTTGCTTTGGCGTTCTTTTCCAAAGTGGTTTGTATCATCAAAAAGAAGAAATCTCTACTCTTTAGAAGTTTCGTCAAAAAATCCACGTATTTAAGGGTTCAATAGAAGTTGATTGTGAGCTAAAATAGAAGAGAAAGGCAAATTTGTATTGTATCGTTATCAATCTAGATGTGCATAGAGAGTAGTGGGGGTAGTTGAAATTAATGGAATAAAATACGTAGCAATGTCATGCTTTTAATATTTCAAATTTACAGCACTTTATAATGAGAAAATAGCAGTAACTACAAGTGAAATTTCAACAACAAATATCACGTTTTGTTGCGGATGAACAAAAACAAGATTTTTCCTAAAAGCAAACGACACAATCAAAACCATTCACCACTACCCGCCAATGAAATATCACCATTCTGCATCCTTTCGCAAATATTGATTTTCATCATAAGAAGTAATAAACTTCAAAGAAAACAAGTCCAAACTAGGTCGATGTTGACTATGCCTGCCGGTGATATTGTGTGTTACCACTGGGAATAGTATTTTGCCAAAATGTTTGGTTTGATATCAACATTTGAAAACACGCCGCTCAATAAGAGAATTCCAGTATTCCCTGGTGTTCCATTCCATGCGTAACCTATTCCTCTATCTCCAGTACACATAAACTCACGCCTCTCAGGACAAAATCTGCAATCAATACTTTAAACGCACTGCGCATACTGACACCTTTCACGCGGTGTATTTATAAATGTCTTTCAGGCGAGGACGTAGCATGCCTGGAGATAGGGCGGCGCCAGTGTTGTAGACGTGCGGAAAATGCCATCAAAGCAAAACTTCAACGTCTCTAAAATAATCGATAAGAAACAGCCCTGTTCAGGGTCCACAAGTAAAACACTGAAGTTAAATGTGAGCATTTTGATATAGCGTCGTCAAGTAATCGTTGTTATCGTATAAGCTTGTACTTTACAACAGTATAATTTATCAGAAAGAAATCGAGAATCCTAATCAAGGAATCCATTTACGAGAACAGAATGACAAAAGAAGACAAATTAAGAAATGGAAAGAAGAGCATTTTTATATAGCGCTGTTATGTGAACATTTGTATCGTGTAGACTTGGACTGTACAACAGTAAAATTGACCAATAACAATAGAGAATTATAAGCTAGGGAATCATTAACTAGAACAAAGTGAGAAAAAGAAAAACTAAGAAAATGAAAATAGATACGAGAATGATCAAATAAAGTTAAACTACAAGAGGTAAAACATATACTCTTGAACGAATACGTGTTTTCTTCCTTTTCAATGGAATTGATACTGATTTTGAATGACAAACAAACGAAATAACAAAAAGGCCCACGCACAAGTGGGTGACTATAGGTGGGTTTTCTTTAGAGGCTTGACTGGGTCTCTATATATACGTGGGTGGAGGAAATGAACGGCTGTACATAGTTTCTTCCAGGCTAAACGACTGTTGAATTCCATTGAAACAAGATAGGCGAACTACTGCTATAAACGTTTTTACAGTATGGAATTTCTCAGAAAAGCAATGTTTCTGTTAACGTTTGATTTAGCGGATGTTTTTAGTTCCACTGGACTCTCCCATATGATGATCAATGTTTAAGTATTGATGGAAACCACCTGCCCTTTGTAGTGACTCCACACGTACGGGAGTATTGCTGAAGCACATAAAAGTGATTGAGAGTGGCTGTTCATTGCTAAGGGCCTGGAAATGGGGTGCATTATAAGCCAACTGGAAAAAGGCTTTCGATGTAGTTCGCTATCACGCTTAACGGATGCACTCAGACATACTTGTGTTAGGCCATGTAATGAACAAAGAATACCACGATTACATAGTAAGCCATTCAATCACGAACTAGGCTTTGAAATGAGACCGAGGTTGTCCAGCTACATATTTGCAGGGCCTAAGCACGGGATATCACAACTCCCCTAATTGGTAATACAAGTCGCCAGGTATATCCAACAGCTATCGTTCTACTCAGGAAATTATATCTCATTTCCTGACAATTTATATAGTAGGCAATCCCTCTCACCAAAGTGATGGATGTCACATGCACGCGAGCGCTTAGAGGAAGATCAAGAAAACGTGACGCATGAGTAAATGGCTTTCTTGTATATGCTTTCACATATAGTTAACACCACTAATTTAGTGGATGGACAGCCTAATAAAACAAATTACCTTAAAAGGAAACAGCATATATATATATATATATATATATATATATATATATATATATATATATATATATATATATATATATATATATATATATATATATATATATATATATATATATATATATATATATATATATATATATATATAGGTATTATTCTCAATTGATCATTTTAGAGGTATTGAAAATATAAAGCATTTTTTGAAACATTTTTTAAAGTTTCATTTAAGAAGAACAAAAATATGAATTTGAAAATATGTAACTTTTTATGATAAAAATATGGCCAACAGATGTCTCGGGCCTGAATCTGTAACAGGCCAGTTAGGGCATCGTTAAAAGATAAAAGTTCTGGCCCTATAGTGATCACGTATGTCCTCTATGGGCCTAAGGCGTGGGACCATTACCAAATACCTGAAACTTAAGGGCACCCTTTAAAGTCCATAACGGACGTGTAACGTACCCGGCCAAACGGTCCCGTAACATTGCCTTCAAAGTAACGGGCCTAATATATTTGTTTACTTAATGATGTATCAACGGGCTCGTTACAAATGAAATTCACATAATCTGTATTTATCAATAATACATAACATAATAACATGGCTTGAACGCGCTTGGCGGGCAAAATTACTATTTGGAACCATTTCCACATGGGCTCAAATCTCATTAGTAGGCATGGAGGCAGCCATTTTGTTGAAGGTCATAGGTCAAGATGACTACATTGACAAATTCTGATTTTCATCAGAATATAGGTATGGCCTCCTATGAAATGTCATTACTGGATCTCCTCCAACATCTCTATAGTATACCCATAAAATAGGTTTTTGATCAACTGGGTACAGTACAGTACATTAAATGGATCCCACTGTCAGGGAACAAAGCCTGTCGCTAGGGGGTGAGTATAACATGGCGATCACTCTATGGCCCTTGACCAACCCGGATCAAGGATCCTCACATGAGGTATAACAATACGAGATGAAGCCAAGCTTCCCAAGGGTGTCGCATTCATGGCTTCCGAGGTCTGTGTTACGTGCTTTGTATCAAGAGCAGGCACGCTGGAGATGGTATTTGACTTGCATGCTCGTTAGACTATAGAGAGTGGTGAAGGAGCAAGCCTCTTATCCTCTAGTGCCTGGGGTATCTGGCACTGCATGATGAGCCACCCAGGTGTAGAACTGCAGTGAGCGCTAAGTCCTGATAGACTATATTCATACTCACAAAACTGTGCAACTGATTCATCAATGTCTGTTCTACAAAGTCAATTACATTAAGAGCCAATCCCAACTGAAACACACTATTTGGTTTGAGAGCAGTATGTGCAATTTTCGCGTACTGGGCTTAGGACATATCCTATTCAAAAGACACCTTAGTGAGACATAGGCCTGTGCATCGTGGATATGGACACGAACAGGGATAAATAGACTACCACGTGTCTGTCAAACCTGGTAAGAGGCAATGACCTAGAGCTAAGATAGCCATGCACCCAAACCTTCGCGAGTTGTAGAACTCTCGCTCTCGACAGGGCCTCTAGCAACTCTCAAACAGTCTCACGCGTTTGGTGGGAGGGATGTACAGTAGGAAGAAAACCAGAACCTTCCTTGCACTTACTGTGGTTGTGAAAATAATTCCCAAAATATTGCGATCAACAAACATACCGTTCCTGGTTAAAAGGAATCATCAACCAAGGCCATCTGGCTGCTGTCAGGAAAAAGCAAGAAGCGTTCATGAACTCTATTTCATCTCTGGAAAATATCAAAATATCTCACTAGAGACGATATCTCCAACAAAATGCAAGAAACGCGTAGGATGGCAGTAAGGTTATCTGCTTAAGCTCTTTATGTCACGTGTCACATAATACTCACCTTCCCTTTGTTAAAGATAAGATAAGCGACACATGATAAGAAAACAATGGAGGATGTGCCTTTGATGGTACAAGGCAGCTAATCAGTAGTGATGCAATCATAGACTTACTGGCAAAGATCAACACAGCTTTTGACACATCATGTTGCATTATGGGAAATATGCAGTATAACAAAGGATACCTACAACTAAATACCTCTTGTTAATGAGATGTTTTAAAGCATCCGTTACTTGTTATTAATTTATTCTGATTAAGGTATCAAAGGAAATATTTGTTTGCCAATATTAGAAATGGAAATATATTAGGAAATGTGTGAAGACACTTGTTTAAAATGGATAACCCTTCACACATGTTGCAAAGAAAACATGTTTGTTATCATATTGTATGACGTAAGTAGGCACTAATAGACAACTGTTATACAAAATAAGGACACACAAATTAGCCAGATGCTACAAACACTGAACTCCCATTTAGTAGCATTACAACAGGGCTCACTAATGCACAACATGTGACCTACTGGTTAACGATTGTTTCACAAAGAGGTCTTTTGGGAAACAATGTCTGCACTTATACAAAACAACATGATAAGGAACTTAAGGTAACTTTTTGGACTCTATTACTGCTTAATGAGGTACTGAAGACAAATACTAAGTGTAAATTGATAAATACTACTACTTAAACGTATAGCAAGAAACATTTTGCAGGCTATATTTTTTCCTCTGCATTAATATACGCTTTGGCAATTTCGCAATAGAATTCCAATGTCTTCATATCATCTTGATAAAAGGCTGCCCCAGGTGTTTCCTGTGAACCTATTCCATTAAGGTATCAGGGGCTGTTGCTAACCACTTTATTTCAATGTTTTCATCTTTTATCGTTGCCAATAGTCTTGTACTCTCAGGCACATCTGTGATAGCAAATGTTTTGAGCTAGATGTTGGATAGATTCATTACCTAATATGAAGACCTCCACTGTTATCAAACTACACTATGGTTGTGATAGAATGCAGGCGATGGACAGTGTGACATATAGGAAATACATATACCCTGTGTAACTAAGTCAAATGAGACACTCAAATACTGAACATGGTAATTCAACTGTGTGTAATTAATTTGTCGATATCTATCGCTAGATCCTGACAATGTCGAAATAAATCGCCACTGGCCCATCCAGTTGTGCTAATGAAATCATCGGAATTCTTTTTTATTATAAGATTACCCTGTCAATTTAGGAGCGAGAAAATGGAATAGAAATGGCTAGAATATCTGCAAAAAGTAAATTATTTTGGCAAACCTTAACCAAATCAGCCTCACAGGAAGTAATTGATGTAATATACAATCACTGCGCGAAGATGTTAGCCTGATTATTCCCTAGTCCTGATTGGCTATTTACAAGATTTCAAATGAGGACCAAAGATCAATACTGGTGTGATAACTGATTTACGCAACTGGCTACCAAGGGTCTGAGGCTTCTTGACACTGTCCTTCATCCATCGAGTTTACGATGCAGGCGTGTATAAAGGCCTGAAGATTTAATTTCCTCTGCTTGCAGTTAGCTCATTTGGCTTTCCATTATTATCTATAATACATTTAAGTAGTCCTTTATTCACTCCAGAAAGACAGCTATTACCAGTAATAGGCAACTCTCCTATATAAAGCTTTTATATTTAGCATTTAGAGATAAGGAATTGTACTCTATGAATGGTTGTTTTTTTACTCCCTGAACTTATATATATTCACATTGCTTTCACCTTCACCAATGATGTAATGAAGTATGTGCACCTCTTGATGATTGCGAGAAACTCACCAGTAGAAATTCAAATGCTATGTATCACTGATTGAAATGCTATCAGAAGGAAGGCTTAATATATTGTGGCACATTAGATAGAAATACACACATATATATATATATATATATATATATATATATATATATATATATATATATATATATCTATATATATATATATATATATATATATATATATATATATATATATATATATATATATATATATATATATATATTGATTGATTGATTGATTGCGAGATATAAGTTGTATCATATTCCAAAACAGTTGATAACTAATAATGTATATATATATATATATATATATATATATATATATATATATATATATATATATATATATATATATATATATATATATATATATATATATATATATATATATATATATATGTATATATATATATATATATATATATAAATATATATATATATATATATATATATATATATATATATATATATATATTGCTTTTGCCTCTAAGTTCCAAAACCTCCAGGAAGCGATGATTGCATTTTACCCCTTTATATTCCAGCCTTTTCCAATAAATGTCTTAGAGCCCCTTAGAGCCTACATATAGACTTTGGAGTAATTGACGGTCTCACCATTAGGTTCTAGAAATTGCATTTTTTTCTTTTAAGCGCCTTGGATTCTAGCAGTTGTAGACCTTACTTCTTGGTTCATTGTTATCAATACAATTATATTGTTCCTTCGCCGTTTGTCCATTGCATCCATGTTAATTTTTAGATTTTTAATCAATGCTGTCAGTTCGCTATTAAAGTCAATTATTTTGTTTTATTCTTGTTCTGCATTAGTGCAGACAAAGACGTGTTTGTTTGAAAAATCTTAGTTTCTTCTAATGTTGTAACTTAACTGGTGAATATTCTACCACCTTACTCCAGTTCAATTTAAAATGAATGTTGCTTATGGTATGGTTTGTTCAATAATGTCCAGACTGCGCATTTCTAATGTACATTTATCGCATGTCTTCAAAAAGGTAATATCGTTTATCATAGAGGGCATTTCATTTGTTTTTAATTCTATCTTCTAAACGCAAACTTGCACTGGACTGATGCATTCTTACGAATTGTGATGACAAAAGGGACTTGAAATCCCAACCTTATGTACTGTAAATCAAATACAAGCGCTTTATATTGTTAGGTCTTATTTCTCTGAAAAACATTCGGTTTGGATGGGTGTTTATCAGCTAGAATCTACCATTTGCATTAAATGTTACAACAACAAAGAAACCTACTTGCTGTGTAGCCATGTTTGCCTAACTTAGCGCTATCTCGTATACGCTATAATAGCCCCGTCTTTGACAGGGTGTTGTGTTTCATGATTATTTAAAATTACTGGATTACAAACGTAAACAAGATTCTTTTGGAAGGTTATACACTCAAGGTTACATAAACCTGATTTCTGATTGGTGATTAAAAATAGAATGCCTTCCTCCCAACTAGATGTGTGTGTATATATTACATACCGTATTTTCGCGCGTATAAGACGCACCCGTATATAAGACGCAGCCCTTGTTCAGGCCTTTAAAAAGATGTATAGACCTTAGCTTTGTGTATAGTACGCACCCCCCCTTCGGCCCATGTCTCTAGCTATTTTCTAAATACAAATGAAAGAAATGGGGGTCATCTTACTAACTGGCATTGGATTCGGACAAACATTACGTTGATTGTAATAGGGACTTGGACATCCATGCAGTGTATTGTAATTATTGTGCTTAAGATAGAACCGGCTGGACAGGTCCGATTTAACAAACAACAGTTGAACAATTAGAGACGTGCTAAACAGGTTAGAAACGTAATTGAAATGAAATCATACCCGAGCCTCAATTCTGATACGGGTTGCGTTAATGACGCACCCCCATATTGAGTGTAAAAATTCGTGTAAAAAAGTGCGTCTTATACGCGCGAAAATACGGTATATATGTACGTATGTATGTATGTATGTATGTAAGTATGTATGTATGTATGTATGTATTTGTGTATTTCATCGATTAATCTCGGCCATTTGAAAGTTCGATACAGACCGTAGATGCCCTTTTCCAGACACCGTTCATTTCCCCAGCTTTACCCTGTGGGTTACGGATATTCTATGACTAATGCTAAACTGTCTGATACGTTGTACAGCAGCCGTGCCTCTAATCTTAGGCAGCTGAATAAACCTAGACTCGTGTATGCTCTGGAGATGCTGTTTAATTACAGGGAACACGCCTGATATGATTGAAACTTTTCACCCAATGGAAACTGGACCCCAAATTCCATCAAATTGTTATGAGAGGATGGTAATGATAGTTTTGGTGAGATGATTACTAAGGCACACATCTCTATAACATGCCCTCCCAGGTTGGTATAGGATTAACCTAATCTTCCTGCATTACTTTTAGGGCTTCATAACCAATACATTGCAACCGTACACCTACACAATGATACAGTGGTTATGAAGACTAACACTATTCAAACTTAGATTAAACCAATTATAAAAGTCGCTTATGAGTTCGTAAAACGACAATGGGGTAAGAGGTCAGCATTATTTCCATTTGTATCATCACAACATACTGTTGCAGTGAATCTGAATTTCAAATTTTGTCGGTTTGTTAAATTCGTTTCATGATAGTCCAACATGTATTTGTAGTTTGATAAATGCTGAATCTGCCATGCAACTTTTAGCATATCCCTTTGCAGTATGCAGTTAGTAGATACAGTATACTACAGCTAGAACATGAAGGCAGTGACTGACTAAGTTGGCTTGCAGTTAACATCTCAGGCATTTTATTTAAATGGCGATGATGATGATGATTATGATGATTTTCTAGTCAGTAACCTTCTCGCTTCCACTATTTATATCATCTCACAATAAAGTGAACCTCTGGCCTTCAGAGATGCTTATTTTACCAATTAGTAATCGACTCTAGCTAATTACAAGGAATGGAAATACGTCACTTATACAACAATATTGAAATTGATCTGACAACCTTGGGCGATGTGCAGAAAAACGAATAGGAATTGGATACTGAAAACTTTCAGAGATTTTACATTGTTCCAATCTAAGTTCTAAGTTATGATGATTGTTCTGAAAACAATTCTTCGTGGGCGTTCTGAATACGTTGGTGTATGACTGGTCAAGATTTTTAGAAAGAATTATGGGCAATATGCCAATCACCAGTGTTTGGCCTATTGTATTGCATATTCTTTCATATCAACATTGGGCATACTCAAGGATCTTTTAGATTGTAGGACGTCTGTTTCGACATTTCAGCCCCTTTAAACAGCACCACAGCGTAAACATAAACGATCGTATGGGGTAAGAACGAGAAAATAACATATCATCAAAAACAACAACTTGAAAAGTGTTTGGTAGGGAAGTCCTTGTTAGGATTCTGGTCGATATTCTTTTATCAGATACATTTTAACTTTAAATAGTTGCCGTACATAAGAACGTGTTAAAGCCACAAAAAAGCAGGATATTACAACGCTGAAGAAAGAGGCTTCTGCTCCTATTGTAAGAAAACATGGTGGATATAGATGAGCGAATACTGACGCCTTCCTCTGTTTACTTTATACAAGCCCCTCGGCAGTAGTCTTTACAAACAATATGCCTAGACCACTGGCTAGACCAACTGTTGTTAATGGCTGACGGCAAGTTATGCAAAGCTGGCCTGGAATGTACCGTACATGAGACAAGAACGACCCAGGTATTATCTACAGCTAGCAAATGAATGATAAATTCCGAGCAGGGCCATACACAAAATATACGTGACTTCCGATATTTCCAACTTCACGTTTCTTCTAACGTTGTATTTCAGCAGGGTTGTAAAGACGACATGATTTGTCGAGTCGCGCGGACCTAATAATTGGAACATTTATCAAAAGCAAAACGAATCACTAGAGGCCACCTATGGCGAGTTCCAGACGCTGTGTGAAATGCGATAAATTCCTGCTCTCTCTACCAATATTTCATACCAGTGGAAAATAACTCAAGACACTGAATTAACTATCATGCTATAAGGAGAATATTGATGTTTTAATGGTGTTTTATAGACGCTCTAATACTGCGGTCATGGCTTTCCATGTCAGTAATCTTGATGCCCATACAGATAAGAAAAAGTGAGTTGAGACGACAAGTCTATGCAGGAAACAGGGATGAAAGAAAGACGGTTTCAATGATTTGGGACTTCTACAGGAAAACGTTTTGCAGAAAAACATTTATCTTGCTATCGCCATGAGTTATCAGTCAATAACACAATCACATATACAGTAACATCCTAGTGGGCATTTAGATGAAAAATAAGGCAATTATTTCGAACTCTACTTACATGTAAGACAAGCTGATATTCAAGTATAGTTTACCAGTATTTGTTATCATTCAGACGTCTCTCCCTTTGGAGGCATTTCGATCAAATGCGAACATCTTATTGAAAACTTCCCTGCAGTCTTGTCTAAATCACACACTAATTGGTACTCGAGTTATTATTTACCCTAAGTGTATGGTACATCGGATAAGATGTGAATAACTGTGACATCGTGGAAAGCACATCCACTGTTTAATACCATACTGCCTATTGTGTTTGACAATGCAGTATTGCTATGAGCAAACGCCGTTTATTTATTTGTGCAAACTGCACGGACCAAATGCTTGAACAGCAAGTCTATGTGTATGGAAATTATAACAGAGTACCTTAAACGTGACTTTCATAACTAAGACAAGTATTAACATACTATTGAATACCATGCTTTCATAAAACGGAGGAATCGGAAACAGTGAACACAATTCTACCTTTAACTAATGCTGTTCATTGTGCAGGGTATTCAGGAGAATGTGCAATTAAATGCACTTTACATTATTTAACATGCGGATAGCATTATCCACGTTGGTTACTAACCCTGGTCTGTAATGAGCCATATGTATTACAGAGAGACCATTCATTTATCGTTCAGTAACGTAGCATTTCCATGGTTGTGACAGTTATTACGATGACTGAATATTGTTCATATGAGTAATGGCGGCATATTTTAATATAGATACTGATCCTAAGGTATTATGTTACAATATAAAACAACAATGGGAGTTCAGGAATTTGTGGATGCAAGCAACGTGTTTAACCCATTGATGCATTCAACTCTACCAGAAATCGTCGTCTGGACAGAATTTTACTTTTGGCAAAAGATTCTAGATGTCTTAAAACATATTTAAAGTTGTTGGTAGTGTTCTCATCGACAATTCTCCTTGAAATATTTTGCCAAACATACTTTCCTGTGTAAGACTATACTAAGAATGACAGCTTGCTTTTTCTGTTGTTTTTTTCTAAAATCTGTAGGTAGTAGCATGCTCAAAATCAATTATTGCACTGCACTTTTATTTCCAACAAGACCCAATATCAACCACCTATATATGTTTAAAGATAACGAGAATATTAATCACATTGTACAGATGCTCAGGACTGTTTTGCTTTTAAAACATATGCCGAACAAATGAAATGACTGAATTGTGCTTTTTCTCATTTATCCTTAGAATGAATTCAGTGTCCATTGGTATTTAATGGTATAGATATTTTATTCGCTATAAAGGTTATCGCAGTATTTCTCTTCGTTTGATTGTTCGTTTTGACGTGTACAGTTTCTATTGCTTCTACATGTAATAGTCCTTGTCATAGAACAAAGAATGACCGGAGAAAAGATCTGACGAAGAAAAATTGCGACGGGTATACGTTTCACAAAACGTTGCGTTGATATTCCATTTTTGCTGAATTGTTAACTTGAAAGTGTCGCCTGAACCTACGATATATTTGAGTTAACAAATTTCCTTTTCTTTTTGAAAGAGCAATGGTATATGCGCTTAAGTCATCATTTTGCCTTCCGACATGTCCGAAAAGAAGCCTTTGTCAAAATATACCAACAAAAGGAATGGTCTCTTCTTCCCATGGGCAAGAAAGCGTTGAGGAATTCTGCAAGGTACATGTATCTCATAGGGCGGTGTGCAAAAGCGAACCTTTTAAGTAAATACGCCCCCTGCCTTTGCAGAACGAGAGTGGCCCTGTCTGGCAAATCCCTTAATATCTATCTGTCAAATGGACATTGGTTGACGGCCTGAATAAATAATCCCTTAATACGTATGTAATAACTGAAACGAGCACCAGGGGCAGGGGTTCATAATGTGCTGGTTAACTCTTTAATGTTCACAGCAGTCAAGAACAGCCTGACCTTTTCGGTGAAATCCTGCAGGCAGAGGCGCTGTAACGAATAGAGTTAAAGGATAAATGTTAATCAGAACATTATCAACACATTTCTTTCAAATAGGTTGTTAAATGCTTTTTGATTCATTCAAGTCATTGTAAACATAATGATAGACCCAGAACACAGTTTCTTTGAGTACTCGAGATTATAACAGGGTTAATGAAACCCCTAGATGGGGGCTACATAGGGAAGTCACATAGGCCAAGGCCTTTCCTGTCACGCTGCCATCATTCGTTTCACCATTTGGCAGGTTTCTCGCGACATTTCCCTTATTATAATCAGTCCATGGCACACCTAGTTCATTTCCAATCAGCATACAATGCACGGGAGTTAGTAAAATGATGCTAGCTCGCCAAATACCATTTACAAACGTCAACATGCAGATAAGAGTTTTACCCAGACTATCATGTTCTAGACTCCAGATCCTATAAAGGTATGAAATGAGGCATATATGGTTCCTCAGTCATAATGGGTGTTGGCACGTGTGTGTCTGATGTCTAATCTCCGGCCAAAACCCATAGGAACTGAGTTCCATCACATAATATATATTGGAATTCAATTTCTCACCCCTCTTCATCCAACAAAAAATAACTAGCGATATATATTATATATATAATATATATATATATATATATATATATATATATATATATTATATATATATATATATATATATAATATATATATATATATATATATACACGAAATATCCCATTCACTTTATGTTTCTACTTTTGTTCACCCAATTCTATTTATTTGTTTGGTTTGCTTTTGCTTTATTTATATGTTCACGTATCATTTATATCGTACAGCAAATAAAGATACATACATACATATACATATATATATATATATATATATATATATATATATATATATATATATATATATATACATATATATATGTATGTATGTATATGTATGTTTATGTATTTATGCGTATATATGTGTGTATATTTATATATATATATATATATATATATATATATATATATATATATATATATATATATATATATATATATATATATATATATATATATATAGATAGATAGATAGATAGATAGATAGATAGATAGATAGATAGATAGATAGATAGATAGATAGATAGATAGATGTGTGTGTGTGTTCATACGCTTGTATGTAAATATGTGTGTAATTTTAATGGAGTACCCGTGTTTGATATATTAACCCCCTAAAGATGAATATCTATTCTGCACATGGTACAGCGATCCTTTTGGCCCTGACATGAATATTGGATATAATCAAAAGTGGATCAGAGTGATCCACTTTTGATATAATATAGTTCTTTCAGTTTTAGGAATGTAATGGGATAAGATTGTCCCAATTCTTTTCTTTTTCTCTAAAGCCTGTCATTGAGATACTCTTTGGTTATCTGGTACCCAGTTAATCACGTGATGTCTGTTTGAAAGGCCCGCTGTGCGATGATGACATCTTAACAGCCACAGATACTGCTTAGGAATGTCTTTGGTTCGTTATTCAAAAGTTCTATCCGCGTTTAGCAGGTGAACATGTAGCTTCGCCGGCGTTATTTCTAAACTTCCACATTACAATTCATCTGAGTGACCCCTTGGAACTTCTCAAGAAGGGTCAAGATATTTGCTCCTTGTATTTCAAAGTGGTCAGGAATACACCTAATATGTTGTTAGCGACGAAAAGTCGTTTGAAACAAACAGACATTCATGTTCTGAAGAAACAGGTTAAATTTCTGTTGCGTCATCCATCATTCACGGGCTCGTACGAGCCTGAAATATTCTCCGGGCAAGTTCAAGTCCAACTTTGCGCCCTGCTATATCCATCGCCGGGGTTCCGGGTTCAAATCAGCCCGTGAATTTTCCGGGGCTCGTTTTGTCTGGCCCGTGCGACCCCTGAAAGCTGAAGTAAATGGTCGTACCAGCCATCGGATGACGCAGGGATTCTATAGGTTCTTTCTGCGCCCGAAAGATTGAAAACTGGGTTTTAAATGGACTTGAAACAAAGATTATTATATCATCGTTTGGCAAACCTATAGAATTATCCAAAGCACTGCTATATTACAATTTGCTGATACTTAAAGCAGAGACGAGTGGCTGTAGTGATCATTGGAGACAAGGCAGGCGGTTAAAGCAGGCTTAACCTTCAATTGCTGAGCTCTTGTGTTGAGCCAACGGTCACGATCTAAATAATATGGGGGGATACAAGTGTATATATTCTGAGTAGTCAAAAGGGCTATGTTTGGATACGTAACGGAGATGATGTTTTAGAGCGATAGTAGCTAGCCACAGTGGGAGTGCAAACAAATTCAGATTCTGTATATCTGGGACCAGTCCCGTTTGGCTTGATCAATGTGTTAGACGCTGGTGATCGCTCAAGCCAGACAGGCCAGGATTCGCATGGAAGCCTCCGAGCTCAATTTCCTATTATAGATGCCTAGAAAATGGCTCTGCAGACGTTCCGTGCCTCTTTTCTAACTCTGGGGTAAAGATTGATAATGGCGCCTTGTCAAGACGATGAAGGGGAAGGAAGTCCCGCGTGCTGCCACGGGGAACAGTCCACGATGTACGTGGCCTGCGCTGCTGATTCGGGGCTGCTATTGATAGTCCACGCATGGATTAGTTGTGGCAAAAAGCACTTGAAAAGAATCGTCACGAGTGGCAATTCTATGATATTTTTTTACATCTTTGTGCATGTCGTTTATTGTTGCGATCATGTAATAGTGTGTTTGACTGTTATAACCATATACATTACAAAAAGTTAAATTATGTTGTGTCCCTGCACAACATATGCATGATTTCACATAGAACTGTTACAAGAGGACTGCTCTATAGAATATATTTATAGTTATCATGTTGTTTATCTTTACATGCAAGAATATATGTATCGATCACATTGGCATATAATACATAACTGTTACAATTCGCATGCTCCTTATAATTTGTTTATCGTTTGTATAGTGTGAATGACTATGACTGTGTTTTATCTTTGCATAGTATACGTATGATATTGCCCAGATGTATGCTGTCGTGCAGTATATAAGGAAAATGTGAGTCCATCTCATTTTGTTCGATGTGACTCTGAATGCTTTTTAAACCAATCGTTCGTTTAACTTCAGTGTGCTAAGCAACGGTTGGGTCTGGGTCTAATGACTCTGTTCCTTTAAAAGGTTTGTTCTTAGGTCCTTTGCTAAATCAATCCCTACATTGTCAAAAGGTGCATTTCTAAACAGGGACAGTTTTAACTATGGCATGTTAGTGTTTGTACAGCTACTAATGTGTGATAATCATAGTTTGCCAACTCTCAACGTGTGGTTTTGAACGTGAAATCATGACACTTCTCTATATAGTCGAGACCAGTAGGCAGTACTTAACACGCAGCTGGCAATGCTGAGAGCATGTTTATTTCAATGGCTTTTTGAACTATAGGGGTGTCCCTCGACTCTACACCCATAACGAAACCACGAGGACTGGTAGAAACATACAGGTACATCCAGCATGTGGTCAACAGATCCATTGCAATAAACAGGTCTCAACACTACTAATATATTCCATTAGCCAATGTTGATACCACCTACTAAGCCTGCGTGCTGGCATCCTGTACGTATGCCTTATGAAATAGTCCCAACCAATTACTAGTGTAAAGGTAATGAAATGACGTGCTGTTTGCATGACAGATCAGCCATGGGGGTTCCTGACCATTGTTGATTTTGATATAGACAATGTTAATTGGACCATTTTAACCTTATCATAGTTAAAAATGAGCTTGCTCTAACATCATTAGGTTCAATAACATGTAACGCACAGCCGAAATTTAAAGGAAATTGACTGTGTTTTCTACGGCATTTAAGTAACTAATTCGTTTACAATGTCGACGATGTTTATCTGTGCATTATTTACATTTCAAGGAGCCTGCCTCAGGCGTCATTTATTTTGAATTTATGGTTCACAACAGCGATTTTCAAAAAACAGTGCATTAGTTAGCTGGTAAAATCCATTAAGCTCTAAGCTTAGCCCCTGTCCATGTGGCACAGCATATCAACAGCTCCCAGTTTGAGCCTAGAGACCTAAAACCAGGTGGTTATAAGAAACCTAATATACCGGTCTGAGTAGCATCATCTTCGACTCCCAAGCCGCTGTCAGCCTCTTGAGACTTTGTTTACATACGTGATTCTATATATAACATGGCTAGGACAGTAAAGGCCTCTAACTACAATTTCCTCCCATCCTCCATGTCTGTAAATAGAGCCCGTGATTGTGTTATACGACCATGGTCTCTATGAATGATCTACATAAAAGTATTTCTTATAGCAATTATATGATCACGTGGTATGAGCTTTGAAATCAGAAAAAGTTTGCTGATATTGATTTTACCCATGGGTATGCTTTGAAAACTCGACTGCTTCGATAGCAGGTTCTATATTCCATGTGGTATGAGTTTAAAATGTTGAATGTTTTCTCATGACAATTATGGAAAGTACCTTTCTTGTTACTTTTCTATAAGCATGTGGTATGAACTTTCTTATCACTAGTATTTAACCAAAGTTCGAACTGTTCCAATTGCTCAATTTGCTTTTATAATAACTTTTTAAGTAGCTTGGGATTTTTATGCGTTAATCAAGTCAGTCAAATTAGAATAACCTAAGCCACCATCTACTGTGTTCTCTTCTAAAATTTCGAATCTATACTTTGGGCATTTTCCTCATAAAGACTTTTGAAATAAAGTGTCAAATTCATGTATGGTTTGTATTTATGGTTTGGAAGAGACAGCAGGATATGTGTAAACTTGGATATTATAATACTTTTGATGATAGTTATCTTCCCAAACAGTTTAATTTCTTGGGGTCCACACATTGATTAAACTTCTAATCTATTTCATTCTACTCTCCAGATGTATTACTGTTATATGATCCATTTCAGAAGCGTCATATTTCATTCCAAGGTATTCAAATTAATTGTCCAAATTAAGTTGAGAACGGGACAAAGAGTGATATATCTTAATACCCCCAATTTTGATGACCTTTGTCTTGTCTATATTGACTTTAAGTTCAGAGATATTTTCAGAATCGAATAAACCTTTCTTTCATTCTTTAATGGATTCTTCTTCAGATTTCAGATTGTATATACAGGGAAGTGGCATCAGCATTTTGTGAAATCTTAAACTCTTTGTCAAACAGTGGCATGCCCTTGATAATTTTGTTGACCCTACTTGGTTCAGCTAAAATATCTGCAGCTATTACAAACTCATAAATGGAAGAACATGTAACCGGGAGTACGAGACGTAAGCGAACGCCTGTCATTCACTTTCACTGACAACTTTCTTATATGCCTCAAGTGGGATTCGAAGCAAGACCATGTGCAGTGGTTGGAAACAGCGAGCCTTTTGTGGAGAGTAGGCCAGATTACTCGACCATGGAAGCAGACCCTTTGATGTGTTTGCAACTTAGTGACTGTTAATGTTCACCTACATTCACTACATGCCTGTAGGGATATTCCATATCCCATACAATTCATTTGTTTAGATGCAATACATGTACTTTACTTCCAAGGGCCTTCCTTGACATCCAGGTTGACACTGATATCTCGCTGTCTCTCGCTCTTGCTCCTCGGACAAGAGAAGATTGTCAGCGACTTGGGAATAGGCGGTGGTTTTCCCCGGGTTCTCCGTTTTTCTCAATTACTTACATTCTACCGCTCAGTCATTGAGGCAGCAGCCCCAGTACACATGCTAAACCTGACTCACCACATAGCACAGATATACACAACAACATTCTGCATTTAGGAGCTAGGAATAATCGATATGATTACAGTTATGTGGATGCAGTTTGATAAAGTGTGTATTACTATAGAGATCAGCGTAACTATTCCCCCATGAATTATTATGTAAGTTTAAGTGGTGTTTCCAATCAGCACTATAAAGCAATGCTCTTCCAGGCTTAATTGGATTAAAATGCTGTCGCTATAATGACCGAGACAACATTTTAATGGGAGATGGGACAAAAAGATACAAAACAGATAAGAAATAATTTTCAATGTCTCATAACCTAATATGACACTGGGTTGTTGAAGATTGTACCCATACATATAGAATAAGAATATATATATATATATATATATATATATATATATATATATATATATATATATATATATATATATATATATATATATATATATATATATATATATATATATGTATATATATATATATATATATATATATATATATATATATATATATATATATATATATATATATATATATATATATATACATATATATATATATATATATACATATATATATATATATATATATATATATATATATATATATATATATATATATATGAATGGATTGATATGAGCATACAAAGAGAATACATGGATAAATGTTGACAAAGTAACAAAGTAGATCAGTTGGTTAGGTGTCGGACTAGTAATCAGTGGGTCGGTGGTTCAACTTTGGTCTGTCCTTTGGCATGCCAGTTTATTCCATATTGCTTCACTCAACCCAACTGCACAATGGGTACCTAGCAATAATAAGGCAGTGCTTAGAGCTTGTGTGCTATATGCTGCCAGCTGCTCTGGAATATCCCGCGGGGGATTGGTTTCCGTGTGTACTGGCCTGCTAGGGAAGGAAGGTCGTGTGAACATTTCGGTGGTTACAAGACTATAAACCGAATTCCTTTACCATTATAAATGTAAGATATCGTTCTGATAATACTTAGTTGTTAAAACTATACCGAGATAGTATGAAGTCGGGTAAGTAAAGTATGGATTACGGCTTAGCTTGATGTGTTTCAAAGCCAATCAATCTTAGTTGCAGAGTGGAATCATATCAAGAACCACTGGCTCGTATATCTAATTTCATCCCTTTCAGTCGATTTGATACTTCTAGTCAACCTTTTACGCTTAAGCAATTCACCATATGCGTCCATAGCCTAATCTTACGGAAGGTTTTGTCAGCTACTGAGAGACTGCATTTAAACTAATTCCTAGTTAAACATATTCATGCATATACATTTTAGAATTATTTCTTTTTATATCATGGCGTGACTAGCCACAAATAAGTACATGAAATGGAGGAAACAGGAGTCCTCAGTAAAAAAAAAAAAACGCCTAACGTCAAGTGACTGGCAACTTTCTCACATCCCCAGCCGGGATTCGAACCTAGGCAATGCTGAGGAACAGCAAACAGTCAGTGGCAATGCCTCTGTTCACGTCGGATCTCAGGGCGAAAACCAATGCCTAAAGTCAAGTGACTGGCAACTTTCTCACATGACCAGCCGGGATTCGAACCTGGGCGATGTTGAAGAACTACAAAAGGTCAGTGTCAATGCACCTCTTCACTCGGATATCAGGGCACCCCCTTCATGCACATACATCCTCACTACGTTTTTATTGGTGGGGGGGGGGGGGGCAGAGGAATTTTCTTGGATGTTAGGGTTTCTCACACGCTTCTGTACATGTACGACAGCCTGTGGTTAGATATAGCTAGTAAATATCCAAGACGTCATGAGTTTCTGGCATAGATGGTCTTAATTTACATGGTTGTTATCATACTCTCCATATTTCACATGGATAGTAACCTCACACATAGTGTACGCCCTCATGTACTACGTTTCGTGTACTACCATGGCATATGTGACTTAGCGCGTACACCACTTAATGCGATAAAAAATGGGCCCTTGTCTCAATATACTTTACATTTTTTTCGCACTTTCCCATTCAACAAATCACTATTCTTAATCTTAGTTTCACTTGGCCAGATAGGATATCAAATATATTGGACATGAGTCCATTTGTATCTTAAGTCAGCGAAATTGATAACAAGTGCGGTTTGGGTGGACAGACAGGATGAAATTTTATGCAATATGGCAAATTCTTAGTAAAAGTGAGACAAGTTTTCTTTTTCACCAAGTTGAATGAGGCTCCCAACGTCATGTCAGTGATGCCCGACTGTATGAGCGGTTCTGCGTATTGCAATCCGATTTTTCGTATGGTCTCAAATCTAAACAAGGCTTGGGATCCGAATGCCATTTGGCATTCTATATACAAATGTATATTAAACTAAAGAGAGCTTAGACTTTTTTATTCACGAATGAAGAAGCTTGCCAAATATTACCAACCAAAAGGTATTCTTTCTAGTCACTCTAAAACCTGTAACTGGGTTTCTTGGTTTTTACAACTTTCTTCTAGGAATTTCCTGTACTTAAATGACATGCGTATATCGTAACAATATTCACCGAATACCATGATGAAATTTCTTCTCAATTCTCTGGATTTTTTTCTAATGCTCTGAGCATTTTTATTTAAAGGTATACCTTCCCAGGCACACGAAATCGATTCATTTGGCACCTCTAGTATTCATAAACACGCAATTCGCCCTAAAGTTCTGATCACAAAATGTCAATATTGATGTTTTACTATCAAATCATGCCTTGTATTTTTCTTTTGTAATGTGTCATTACTCCGATTAAACGGGTTATTAAGGCTAACGTGCTTGCAGTACATAAATGTTGCCCGTGTTTCTTTTTCATCAAAGAGGGATTTATAGCAGATTTAATTTTGTATTTTTAAATCAAACACAGGATTTAAACGTGTAAATTGCTTAAATGCTTGGTCATGAAGTTCCGAAAAAGATAAAACTAGTTTTTTTGTACTACATAGAGCAATGACTTTTCACAACTCATGAACATGGAGGACAGTGGGGAACCTACCTGGTAATAAACCACCGCCGACCCCCAAGTCTCTGGCAACTATCTCACATGCCCCGGCCGGGATTCGAACACGGGCACTTGGAGAGAGATAATGCACTCGGCCATCAGGATAGCCCCCCTCCTATCTGACTGATGCATGTACAGATGGTGATACCTTTGCCCTTTCTAGCAACATCTCCTAGATTACTGTGTGTTGTGCCCCGTTTTGGCGACCTCTATTCCTCTCAGGGTCACCAAAACGGGCTTTACATGCAAATTCCTTTCAATCCGCTATCGGAAACATCCATAGGATAGCGAATTTAGAGTCATTTATCCAGCGTAAACATGTGGAACATGGACATGTATGCTCCAGGTGCTGTATATTCCGTAAGCGTATGAGAAATAATTATGATTAGAGGCGAAGCACTAAATAACCTCTGCCCCCTCTAACGACGTCTTCTAGATTGTGGTATGAACGTACATTTCAGCGACACGCATTCCTGTGAAATGAGGTCAACCAAATGGTAATTCTAACCTCCTACACTCGTACGAGTTCACGTTTAAAACCATAAATCGAATATCTCAGCTTCAGGTGCTAAACATTCTGGGTGCGAAGGCGGAACGAGAAAGCTGTTAGTCTTCGACATAATATTGATTTTCAACAGTTACTCGTGTCTATGGAAGCGCCACTTGCTATTAACTGTCTCTGCCCAGATCAATTTGAACATGTACAGGCAATTTTCCTACTTCTATTATAAACGTATACCTCTTCCCCTATTAACCATAAGCAGTTACTAGATATTTGCTTTCGGAGTATGTCTTTCTAGCTGCACCATACTAATACTACACATACTAGGTACAACTACCCCCTAAGATTGTATATAGATTTGTGTTAACGACTTACCATAAACCAAAGTAATGGCCCTAGTAAGTGAAATATTTGTTTTTATTTGATGTGCGTTTCTTTGGCTATTAGTTTTGAATTATCCACAGTTTAGAGTAAGCGCCTATCATCTACCCTTCATAAAAAGAAATAATTAGATCAAGTCATCTCACAACAGTAGAATATAATGTCCTTCCGTTACTATATCCGCCTTATGCATAACATATCTTTCCTGGTGGCAAAAAGAAATCTCTGTAACGTGCACGTCAATAGTATAGAGAGGATAACGAGACTGGCTTAATTGCGATGTGTTGTAATAAGTAGCTCAGGAGGAAACCCCAGCCTTCATTAATACACTAAGTGCAAGCAGAGTGACGAGAACAAGACAAGACAAATAGCTATGTCCAGAAGTGCATCGGGTACTTTTCTTTATTGTCACTCGTTAATGGCTTTCTATAATAACGGTAATGTATTGAAAAGCTCGAATGGTCGTATATCTCATCGAGTCATTAGGCGTATTTGTTTTATCGCTCCGGTATATGGTAACAAATCCCCACTCTCCATAGCTGATTAGCTCAAATCTGCCACCGGCTACTAACGGCTGATTGATATTTTAGCACCTTTGCTGAGCGATAATAGGAAGATGTTTATGAGTGTCTGACACCACTTACGTAACTCAGCATTAACATTAGCTGTACATGTAGTAGGACTCTTATCGACATCATCATTATATTGTTATATACATGTACCTTCTATGAATGATGAAATGGATGTGTCTCAATGAAGCTCACTTCATGGTAAACTGTCTATTCTATATGATGAAATAACTGCTCTTCCGGTGACATTTTGTTATAGTAAGTAAATCAATAAAGAATATCCATTATCGGGAACGTAGTGACCTTATAATAATACCCTCACCAGTTCTGTCATTGAAGTCTACATCATACCCAGAGAAAGTCCGATACAAGGTGATAGGAGTGGAAATGAAAGGAATGGAAAGTAGTATGAAGCTAGTGGCGCTGGCGTAACACAGCGCAAAGGTTAGGCAGGTATGGTAGAGGAATGGATCCGTGCGCCAAATAGTAGGCCGGCGCACGGATACATATCTCAAGGGATATGGAGAGAGATGTAATAGTCATGAATATGAGGAATACGGGTAGTGAGTAAAGCAATTTAGTGATCGTGTAAATATTAAAGCTAAGTTCACCTGGGAAAAAAAGGTCTGATTTGGATAATTTTTGTTAATGAAATACCCTAAAGGTGAGAATATGGGGAATTCAAAAACATTAACCAGAATTTGCCCCCCCCCACCCCCCCCCCCAATATGATACTGACCAACCCTCTGGGTCATGGACTATTATGATGTATCCAGTTCAAAAGCAATCTCTGTGTGTTTCTCATAACTGGAAATTTGTCATCATGCTGACAAGTGTGATCTGCTACATAAAATTAAAGTTATTTCATAATCATACTTGTATGGTTATCAATTTGCCAACACCTGTAAAATATAATAGCCCACTCCTAAACTAATAAACTAATCTGACCCCTGGTGGTCAGGATTGGAACCGCATAAAATCTCCTGATTTTGGATGGTTGAATGTTAACAGGTATGATTTATATAACTTGGTCAGAAATCTTCAGATTAGCTACTGATTTGCCAACTTTCAAAAATCATCCACAACTTCTCAAGAATAAATTTATTTTCCAGCCAAGAGCAAGAATTTCATAATAAGCTGAACATAGTAAGTATTTGATCTTGAAAGATCACACAATGTCTGGAAAGATCACACAATGTAAATGTTGTTGATGACGACATTTTCAGTTCCAAAGCTATCTGCGTGTTTTTGAAAACTGTGTGTATATTATCATGCAGCAATTGTGATCTGCTAAAATTAAAGTTATCCTATTAACATATGTTTCCATGATTACCAACTCTAAAGGCCCGCTCCTTAAGCAAAAGTACTAACCTGGCCCCTCCCAGAATTGGAACTAAACAAAATGAAACCAAAAGACGTCGCAGTATAGTAAACCGCCTGATAAGTGATATATCCTGATTTTTGGATTGTTGTATGCTGACGGGTATGCCAACGTACGTGCACAATATCAATTAAACAATTCATAACACACACGTACCATGATTTAAGAACTTATGGCCAGTTTAGCGATATTCTCAGAATGAGGCATCTCCGTAGTATAAAAGTCTACCGTAGGTCTACCTATTCGCGGAATTACCGTAAAGTCGTTCCCCTTTTTCGACATATTAGCTAAAAGTACACGGGCGCGAAAATATCCCCAAAAATTTCCCATATATAAGCTTCAGACAATCTTTCAATCGCACGCATGAATTGATTTTTTTCCGCTCAGTTTCATAAATAAACTCGCTGCCATAAACCGTTATTGACGACGAATTTGTTATCGTCGATTCTCCCTATTACCTAGAATACTGCCAACTTGGCGAGTGGCAGAATGTTGAACCTAATAGTATCCTACGGACGACGTGCTACCCTACAGCACGTCAGGTGCCGGGGTGGGTCTAGCCAGTAGTTAGAAATGAACAAACTGAATGACAAGGGTAATACCAGCGACTTATTCCAAGTTACTCACTTGAACTACAAGAAGATGAAGAATGGGAATTATATTAACACGAATTTAAATCAAACTGTCGTGATACAGGCAGAATATATGTAAAATAGATTGAATTGTCAGGCTCTCTCTCAGTTTTTACGTTTTGCATTATACAGCATGCATATACTTTTTTCACTTCGCATTGTCTTCAGTCACTGTAGCTGGGACATACACCAGCGAACATCACGTGTTCTGCACTTACAATAAACAAATAGTATCTATCTTCCACATCTTCAAAAAGGTCTAAAACATACATACACACACACACACACATATATATATATATATATATATATATATATATATATATATATATATATATATATATATATATATATATATATATATATATATATATATATATATATATATATGTATATATATATATATATATATATAAATATATATATATATATATATATAATATATATATATATATATATATATATATATATATATATATATATATATATATAATAATTGGAATTTATATAGCGCCATTTCCATTCATAAAATGTTCAAAAAGCGCTGCACATAGTCATAGTTTGAGTCATAGTCAACAACGCCTCAATGGACGAGCCTGAAAAGGTGTGTTTTAAGACACTTCTTGAAGGCCTGACACGATATAGAATCCTTCAGGTGTTGTGGAAGCGCATTCCATAATCTTGGTGCACTAATGGAGAAAGCGCGATCTCCAAATTTGAGTCTAGTCCGAGGCTCATCCAGAAGGCCCTTTGCTTCTGATCATAGATGGTGTCTGGGTTTATAAGGCACGAGCAGCTCCTTGATGTACTTAGGTGCAAGTCCGTTTAGCGCCTTGTATACCAGCAGTAGGACCTTAAATTGGATGCGGAATTTGATTGGTAGTCAGTGAGGCTTG
>OZ012684.1:57323357-57335857 GCA_963942565.1 Maea johnstoni | reverse complement strand
AATGACACCAATTGACCTTGCCTCTCGCTATATTCACAATGAATCTTAGCGCATCGCTTTCTTCAATATAACGTCTAGCTATGACAAGAAATGATATGTCGATATTGAAATTCATTTTGGTATGAATACACCGCAAATGCCCATCGAGCGTATATTGTATAGGAAGATTTGATTATGGTCCGGATGTCTATTATGATGATGAAAACTATCATGTCAAACAACACTTTCTCCTGCGATATTTTCCTGTTGATTAATTGTATCAAGAGACGATTTCAAATTCCATTCAAACTGTCAGGCGTTATTTGTTCATTTCCTCAAAACAAGATCGTGGTTAGAACAATAGTGAGAAAAAAATATTTGATAGCTATCATGGTTACTTTTTGAGTATACATAAATATATATATACATTTTATCAAATACTCAAGATACGTTTGCAAGGCTGTGCTAGTCGTCTTTCATACTGTATTTCCCTACATGTTTATGCGACATATTTCATTATTTGGCTTTGTGCAAATAGCATGAGCAACAATGGAACATCCTGTTATTCGAGTAATGTTCTATGAGATACCACCCACCTTGTTAAGAGAATAATGGAAGTAAAATTCTTTCAATTAGAGGGTATCGTCAAGGAGACCCCTGCGAATGTAAATGATCCAAAGTAGTTTTTCATGATTGCGGGAAATGATCTGGCTGAATCAATTAGTAGAGGTCGAAATACTGAGGGCTTACGAATCGTTATGTAGGGACTCAAAATTTCCCAATATAGGAGTTCATGATACGTTCCTTTATATACAACTTACTGTGGGACAAAATGAAGCTCTCAATAACTTCTAGATAATGTCATGTCTCAAGTTGAAAATACTTAAAGTTTAACCTTAATAGAATAGAATATGTAGAACTTTGTTTTGTAATTTCATGCCAACTGAGGCTCATACTACTACTGTAAAATGATCCTATATGATGAATGTTAAGTATAATGAACCCCTACATAGGCGGATCCAGGGGGGGGGGCCTTGTTAACAAATCATGGGGCCTGCCCCCCCCCCCCCCCTTAATTTCTGGCAACAAAAAAAAATATGAAAGATATTATCAATAGCAGGGAATTTCAGGGTGACAAGGGACCTGATTGGCCGAAAACATTTCATCCCAGGGATGTACCTTCCAGGAAAATCAGCCAAAACATGACATACCCAACTTCCAAGGAGCCTACAGCACTCTTTTGCCTTGTAACTAGACGTATTTTGTGACAAGCGACCTGATTGGCTGAGAGCACTAGGGTTGTACCTACCAGGGAGGCCAGACAGTGCATGATATACCCAGCTGCCTGTAAAGACTGGCACGCCGCTGCTGCTCTGTTGCTCATTTTAGCTTGCCTTCCACACTTGTTTTCCAAACAATCTCCGGTACAGGGGGCCAACAACCATTGGACAATATGACATGAGTCGCTGCTTTATTAGGTTTTTTACAAATCTTTGTTTGATGATGTGAACAAATTGTATGATCTGAAAAAAAGGGGGGGGCAGGCCCCATGAATTTTCAGGAAGGGGGGGGGCAGTGCCCTGCCCCCCCCCCCCCCCCCCCCCCCCCCACCTGGATCCGCCTATGATGTTAATACCTTATACCTTTAAAAAAAGGATGAAGGGGTCTGTCACACTTTCTAAACATTTTTTTCCAGAAATACAGCTAAAAAAGGGATTTTTTTCATCTAAGTATTTCCAAAACTTCATGCTCAGAATACACCAGAATGCATCACAGAGCATCTATATTTCAAAAGATTTCCATGTGAGCAGACCCCCGGACCCCCCTAGCAGGGACTACGCGCCTTCGGCGCTTGTGGTGCACGCGCTGCGCGCTCACAAAAGGGACTCACTTTTGTCAGGCTTGAGATATTATGGGGCTGCAGTCTTTTTTTACCATAGCGCTAACACTGCCTAGGGGTTAGTTTGGTACTATGAATCATGACAGGACAACATGAATACACCATATTTGTTGCAATCTTACACTATAACACCATTACCTTAAAAATAAGTTATTACTATCAATATATTCAGGATGCATTGCAATTCCAACACCTCACAACACCTCCCCCCACCACAATCCCCCTAATTATGCTCTTGGCCACCCACCACTTTCATGGGCACCCCGGACCCAACCTGCCCCGCCCCCACCCCCCAATGGTAAATTCCTGGATCCGCCCCTGCCCTACGTTGTTCGTTTATGAAAATTCCATCGCAATTAAGTTCAAGCCAACTGCTCAAGATATGACTTTGCCTCCTTTAGCCTTTCTGAATGACGCTCTCGTGTTTCCCCGTAATACATTATGGAGATTGATGATTGTCATGTTGATGATAAAAAATAGCCCACTAAGACTCGTGACAGGCCTCAGCTATCTAATTTGAACATAATGAATGTGTTACCTGATGCCACGGGGACGAAAGTCACTGCTTGTAGTGTCAGAGTGCGTGTTTTATGTCTTGCGAGTGTTGTCCTGCAATGCATTGCCCTTTGTAATAAAGCTTCAGGGTAACCTCTAAAATTGCCATTTACGAGCATTTACAAATATTAACGGTATGCTGTCCGTCATAGGCCATTATAAAATACATTCATTTATCTAAGATACATGAATGGTAAGAAGATAAAAAAGGAAATTTTAAATTAGCTTTAATATCGTCAATAAGCTTAGCGGTGACTTGTTAAACTTTCTTTCCTTGTGGATATTTATATCTATTGAATATGAGTTTGAATTTAGATTTATCGTCACTTTTTTCAACCAAATTAATGCTAATTACGCCATATGTATGTCTTCATAGTCTTCATGCACTCTCTAATATGGATACTTAACTGATTTGAAAGGTCAATGAACTTCTCGATAAGTCGAGATCGAAGTTTCAAATCGTCATATAAAACTGCTTTCTTCTCGAAAATAATGAATATTGATGGTTTGTCCCCAGTAAATGTTCGACCTACATAGACTACTTTCACTCCATACGGCAGTTCGTTGCCTAGAAATGTTTAAGAGATTGAAAAAGTCAATGCACATTTGAATCAGCTTCAATGATTTCAATGAACGTCATTGTACCATTGAAAACAGCCTTGTTTATGAGAATTTCTAAATTATAATCGTTTATTCTCCGTCATTCGTTACCTAGAATAATGAAGAGATTCAGAAGGTCAATGAGCTTTCGAAGACCCTCTTGGACTTTTGCAGGCCGTTGGGGAAGTCTCTACCGGATGTAATACTCACGTTAACATTTGTCTATACCTCTAACAATACATAAAGCTCAATGGCTTGATTTGTGTTGCTTGCTCAAATAGCTTTGTCATTAAGACTCATTGTTGCAATCTTATGGTTTTATGGTTGCAATCTTTCTTTACTGCAAACAGCAAAAAGCATTTCCACTGAATATATACATGTACGTAGATATTGCATCGACATTGTGGAACTGGTTAAAATGTTTTTATCTGGCCCATATACATGTACTTGTCTATTGTTGTTTTGACGATTATATTATAGAATTAGAATTGGCGTATGTGTCCATCGCTAAGATTTGTAGCTTTTTATTCCCTTTTATTCCCCTTGTAGCTTTTTATTCCCTTGGTTTCCTATTTTCAGATATTTACCAACATGTTTTGGTTTACGCTCGGGATATATGCTATGGGAAAAATATCTGCATTACCAATCTAAAGAAATAAACAAAGTGTGATTCCTACTATTCTCAGAAGCCTGGTTAGTTTTATTTGTCAAAGCGCAAACATATTTGACATAAAGTAATGGCTCTTAATCCGTCTTGCATTTCTGCTATAAAGGACGAAACAACATATATCTACTCATGCGAAAATACAAAATATGATATATTGATATTTTGAAAAAGGCATAACCACGTTGATGGTGATGAAAGGATTTTTTTCTAATCCAATTACATGGCACTGCTTATAGATACTAGGATACATGCTTAGCAGTTGATGTTGTCAACTTCTCAATTCTCAAATTGGTATCAAGTATCGCATGCCAACTCCAACTCCAATCTCTCTAGTGGGGTAAATCACGTGTTTATCTGTGGTTGGTTTATAAACCACCAGCATGAGAGAGACGCCTGCTGGGTAGAAGTGATTTCGTGGTGCCAAAAGTGGTGTTTTGCCATAACTTATCTCAGCTTTTCGCATATCTTTCTATGATATAGTATCTTAAAACTGCTCTTTACATATCGCCTCATCTATTAACGTGAATCTTAATAACATGATTGATACTTGTTAGTTTTAATGAAAGTAACTGAGTCTTCTTACTACTTCATACCCATGTGACTCATATAATAAATGTATATTTAGAGAGAGACACATTAAATCGTTGCATTTTAACGTTTTGTCTTTCTTACCCACTGTTACTATAAAGAATGACGTTAAACATGAACCGTCATACAGCTCAAAATTAACATATGGCCCCGGAATTAATCAGATCACCCGATCTATCAGATGAGAAAGAACAAAAAAGTTAAGAAATATAGAAAGACATGTTTTGTAAAGCGATTTGGGAGGGTTGGGATGGTCTCTATGTAATTACATCACAACACATGTTTGTGATTATTTCATTTTGATACCATTTACATTTGTTTAGAAAATTTCGCAATTAACATAAATGATTTCGAAAAACCATATAATTTTTAATACTTATGTGTCTGAAACTCTCAAATATACATGATCTATTCTTCAACTTACAATCGGGTTTTTAAATAAAAATTAGTGGTGGACGTTTCCTTATTGATTCATAAACTCACTACAGTGTTAAGTGGTCATGATACCCTGTCTAAAGCAAGTCAAACACACTTCGGTTTTAAAAAATGTATAGTTAATTCCTTTGGCAAGGGTAAAAAGGGCTTTTTAAAGTAAAACGTTTCAACTTGCACACTTCTTTAAGAATAAACACATCTAAAGGTTAAACACTATTATATGTTAAAGCTATAGAAATGGTATTTGGTACTGACGTGAACCTGCCTGTATTTTTTTTTTTTTTGAAGAACTATGGATAACCCAGAGTCATTAATTTTCATTTCCAAATGTATAAAACATATATAACCAAAAAACAGGGTACAAACACATATCAACAATGTACAGTATCTCACATAAATATCAAATCTTATTTAAGATTATTATACAAATGATACCTTGCCTCCTTATTTAACATACAATGGACAGTATTGGAGGACTTAAAAAGAAAAAATATGTACACAACAGTGGTTGCTAGCATGTTATCTGCTGTCTAGCTTAATCAGTGGCATATAGTTATAAAACATTTTTATTGCAAAATAATATATTTCTCCCACTTCCTCTCATACAACTCCATATTGTCATTGTTAATTGCATATATTTCCTGTGATTCTCTCTCTATTTCAAGTAGTGTCTCAAAGTGCCTGTATCTTACTGGTCGGACAAGACATCCTTTATCAAAGACTCTTCACAGCCCAAATATATACTCAGTAAAACATGGTGTGGTAACAGCTGACAGGTCTCAACAATGCTCTTTGAAGATGTATTTTCCGTAAAGTTAAAATACATGTACTTTACTTGCTTTCACTTGAGGCAGTTTATAGTCTGCTCTGTCGAGTTAGGTAGTCTCTCTTAAAAAGTGGTCTTCTCGACATGTTTGAATGAACACTATATAGCATCAGGAAGTATAGACTTATTAAATTATATAGTTCCTGATAGCATACATAAACTCCCACATACAACGCAACTGGCATCCTTTGGCTTATCCGGCGTCAGCCGGTAGCATCAGTAAACTTCCCTTCGCGTGTATTGGGCAAATCATGGCCTAATGGGACTTTGCCTGATTGGCATACCATTGGGAGTCCTTCAAAATAACGCCAATCATAAGACTGAACAATACACTCGTTGCAACTCCCCTGAAGCTCTGTTGACAGTGTCCGGGATTAGAACTTATCCAAGAGCCGTACCGAACTTGCATGCTGAATTGCATACATTCAAACTGCTCATATCCCGTGATCACCTCTATATAGAGACCGGACCAAAAATATGCCGTGATTTTCTTCAAACAATTAAACGCAACTTATAGCAAGGATCACATGCCTAAAAGGTCAGTAAGTATTTTCCTTTCTAATCCGTTCGTCTTGGAGGTCCAGTCTAAAATTCCCGATTGGCTGTGCATTATGGTTAAGTATGCTCCAGGTACGGCGTTTTACACATTATCATATTAATCTAATTGTAGACGTGATACTTTCTGCACGATTCGAGTTTCGTATATACATGTATTGCATGTGTGTGCGTTATCTACGGTGCCGTCATTTAATTATTGCACTAAATGCGTTGGGAGCACGGGCACAGCACACAACCGAACACCCAATTACCAACAAGATTCAACTGGGCATGGATGAATGGATGACCTTATAACTTAACATAGCTTTGATTCGCAAGCCACGTGAGTCATTGATGTGTTTTGCATGTTATCCAAGGGTGTTTGAATAAGCAGGTACTGGCAGACGTTCGGTGGACTGGTGCAGGAATTAAATGTCTGTACTGTAGACATGTAATGTGTATCGTCATAGAGACGTCCGGTGGACTGCTAGCCAGCCAACCAGACGTTTTGGTCCAGGAAATCACTACCTATACTGTTCCTCATGGTTCCCGTGTGATTCTGATACATTATGGCGTAGTTAGAATTAGGACTTCCATTTACATTTTCTGCCATATCGAGGTTAGATTGTGACTTACCAAACGTGCTTAAGTCTTAATTAAACCCTAAATCACTCGTGAATTTTTCAAATGCCTTGAGATGAAATATAGCCCATGTTAACGGCGGGAGACAGACTTAGGGGTGTTGACAGTTTAACTTCAAGATTTTAATATTTCCTTAAGGCTCATGCTAAAACTTTACAATTGTTAGAAATATCGCTTACAACAAATTCACCTTTTTACATTCTTTGTATCATGCTATGGGTCTAGCTGGTATTATTGTAAAACCACTCTGAGGTGTATAAAGGTTAAGAGCCATTTATTCTATCTAGCACGTGTGCTCAGCAGCATAAAGTGCAAAGGGACATGGGTTAAGTCGGTGGATTTCCTACGGCTTGTCTCGATTGCAAGAGGAAAATGAGGACGACGGAACTTTTGGATTCCAAAATCCACATGCTTTCGAAGTCTCACACTGTGTTGCTGCTACTATGCTGGTCCAAACTTATCTCTCGGTTGTGGATTTTCATATCTCGTAAATTCCGTTTGATACACTCATATAACCAATAAAACTGCCCCCGAGAGTGGTTAGAAAATGGTATTATGGTTCTGCTTCGTAGTGGAGTGTATTCAAGATTGAGTATAGCTAAAGATCCATGTGACCTTTATGCTTATAAAAAGGGTTGCCTATATCCGTAACCGATGGATATTCACGACTTATTCGAGTAAGCAGAAAGAAATGACAAAAAATAGTTGAGTCAAATGGCTTAAACCTTGCCATTCTATGGTGCCGAATGCACATGAAGTCATGGTATCTCTATATAATAATATGATTTACCATGAAGGGGCATGATTGCGATGTTTACACTACAAAGGTTATTGTTTGACATCCAGAGTTGCAATTACTCATCTCTACTTCAACCCTGGGTTTGTGATACCTAATCACATGTTTTTGCCATCAAAGCTGTGCTAAGAGGGTTATGTAATATACACTACCCTTTGATGTAAACGTTACATAATGACATGGACAATTCCCCCTGTTAGGACGCATCTTGATAATGAATGATGTTTTGTGTGCAATGGCCATCAATCTTTTACCATTTATTCATGCTTAAGTAACTCCGGAACTGCTCTTGCATGTTAAAGGGACACTTATTACATTACCAAGGTTACAATATTCATAACAAACGACTTCTTGATTGAATTTGTCACACCTGATTAAGGTATGATTATGTTATGATTGAATAAAGTTGATCTGGATTTAACTTTATAATCTAGTTAACTTGTCGAAATCTAATTTATATTGTTTTCTTTCCGCCTAATTCCCTTTAACCAAATTACTTGAAATACTTAATTGGTGCTGTGATTCCTCAAAAAAGGTGTGATTGGAATATCCCCATGGTGTTCTAGTGTGATAAACAATGTATTTTAATAGTGTTTTAACACTATCAATTCCACACGTGACGATTCGCTTGGAACACAACGTAACGGCAATTTGTGTTAACCTACCCGCTTGTTGTTAAATCGAGGGTTTGCGTATGGGCACATAGCGTAAAAATAAAGTCAAAAAGCCATTTCGACGTCATAGTCCTTGTTAGATTCTAGTATTTCGAAATAAAAGGACGTATCATTTGGCGATATCATTACTAGTAGTACCATCACTTACACTTTTACTGGAACATCTTTTTGGCCCCATGTATCTTTTCCTTCCTGCAAAACGTTGATATCCGTTATGATGCTAAATAGCGCAGGGCCTTCTCACATGGCCGAGTGCTCTAGCACTTTGCACGCTAACTGCTTATAGATGCAGTTCCTTACTTCATATTCGACATATGACTCTTGCTGAGCCATTTGAGAATGCCACAAACACCTGACAGTTCATTGGTAACTCATAGATGCCTAACAATTACTCCAGCAGTTCACCTAACGGTCAATTAAGACCGTTCACGATGCTGCCGTAAATGGCAGATATACTATTCCTTAGAGTGAGTCTAGTGTGAGAAAGGCCGATAATCATGTTTAAACGATCTTTGGCCATGACAATATGATATTGTCTGGACAAACAGTCTAATTAGATTTGCTGTGAGATTTGGCGTCATATATGTATATAGTTGCCAATCCCCTTCTTTGAGAGGGTTATGTTCATGTCGAGATATAGAACTAGATATTCTTACAAATTGGTTCCTTAGGGACATATACGGTAACCATATACAATGCATTAGTACATCACACCATTTGCGATTGATTGAATTATTACAAAAAGATAAATATTCCCTAGGCAGTGCAAGCTTATTGCACACTTTATGTGATTTGATCTTTGTTTCCCTTGATTCATGACTTTAATCATTTCGATGATAATAATAATAATAATAATAATAATAATAATAATAATAATAATAATAATAATAATAATAATAATAATGATAATGATAATAATAATAATTGCTATTATCATCATCTCTTTTCTATCATCCTCACTCTATCTGTTTTCTGCACTAATACAACTACCGACAATGTTTTTGGCCATTTCTACCACACGGAATGTTTACAAAGACCGTATATAAGTCAGTAACTGAGCAAGCACTATCACTGCAAATATCCAATCGCCTCCCTTTAGAATATACGTTCCAGCGAAACGTTGCTATCAGTGAAGAAACTGAATAACGCTGTGCCGCTGGGGGGGATCCCCATGGCCGAGTGCTCTAGCTGTCTGTGCGCCTGCTGCTTATACATCTAGTGGCTTATCATTACTAAATGCTCGATCAACGACTCATGCTTGAGCCATTTGAGAATGCCTCAAACACCTGACAGTTCATCGGATAGTCATAGATGCCTAACAATTACTCCAGCAGATCATGTAATGGTCAATTAAGGCCAGACGTGATTATGGCGTAGATGGCATATATACAATATTCCGCAAGCGGTAACTCGTTTTGAGAAGGCCGAAAATTATGTTCAAATGATCTTTAGTCCTAACAATATGATATTTCCTGGCCAGAACAGACCAGTTAGATTTGCTGTAGGATTTGCCGTCATATCTATCTGCCAAATACCTTCTTGGGGAGTTATGTTCCTGTAGGGATGGTTAGGGACCACTGGGGTGTTTCTACGATCAATAGCATCTGAGTATTATCTCCCTCAGAGTCGTAAGATGTCGGACGGCGCCAAATATATGCTTGAAGGATTAAACGTGTCTGGGTGTCTTCCCGTGGACAATATCGTAGGCAGACAAGTGTTACTTGGGAGAATGATTGGTGATACGATTATCAATGTCACGGGCCCATTGCATGAGTAAACATAAAGTAAAATACCTAGTTTTTAATCCCACAAATGCAATAGCAAGTGGAAATAAGCAAACAAATAAAGATGTATTTAATCGATTCGAATGAAGTTTAGTCATAGAAAAGTCACAAATACATTCATAAAAATAGCTGGACTCGGCAAAAGTATGTTATATGGACGTCTGTGAATATAGATGTCATGGTGGGCATGTCATGTGGATTTGCCAAATGGTTATATAATAGCATGATATATCTGAGACCCCTGTGGATTATACACAGTCTCTTCAATCGATATAAAATGAGGTTATAGCATAACTCACTCGAAAAGGCAGCCCCACATACCATGTGATCTAAGGTATTAGCATTGACTGCTTGCCTTTACTCGCCACATTCGAAGGTGCCAGATTTGTTCGAGGCATGTGAGAGAGTTGCTTGTCACATCAGACCATATTTGATTCCCTTCCAGCAATATGAGAGAGTAGCCGTCACTTCTGGTTATACGGATTTTCCCTACGTACTCTGCAACCATCTGCAGTTTACTAATCGCAACTTGATATGTCAGAAATAAAGACGATGGACGACAAAATCCTTATCTTAATTTCTCTCTGAAAAAACGAAGGGGTGTGCCAAAAGCACATCACAACGCTGCACATCTAAATAGCGACAAGACCAACCCTCTTGTTTGAGGCGAGGGAGTATTACCCAGGTGACGATGAACAGTAGGGCACGCTTCGCTCAGGCCAAATTACCTTTAACGAATTTCTTCTCTCATATAATGATATAATGGCAATCCTGCTGTAATTATACACTACTTGCCATGGACACTTACGTATTTTAGCTAATTAACAGTCGTGATTCAACGTGATAGCCACTTTATGGATAATTGGCATAGCGAGTGGAAACAATATCCCTCGTTCAGTTAAGGGATGTTAAGCAATTAATAATGTGCTAGTCGCCAGACTGACATTGGTCATCGTGTTTGGTTATACATTATTTAAATTGAATCTTTCATCTCATTTTAACCCATTCACATTTGGAGCATACACACAGAAGAAAAAAAGTATATTAAATGATATTTACTAGATCTAGTATACTAGTCTTCAAAATTTATACTATATGTGTACAATCCTGATATAGATGGACTAAGTAGAATATGAACAATAAAAGACTGTACTCACTGTCCTCTCCTTCGAAGTGTGTTTATCTAATAAGATATACTGGATCTAGTGTACACGTATTCAAATTTACTACTGCATATGTGCAATCCAGGTAAAGATGGATGGACTAGAATCTAAAAAACAAACACTGTGATCAGCTTCGAATTGCTTATAGTAAAAATCTAGAATAAAAAAGTCCTACAGTTTATTTTGGTAAGCCCAAAACTTGTTGTTTTTAGTTATACACTACATGTACATGTATGATTTATATCAGTCCTGCGGACTACCGCGTATAAATCATGTTCGTTCTGAGGCTGTAGCTAAATTATTTTGGTGTCATATTTACTGATTTATTCGTGATGTTTTGAACAGGAGACTGTACTTCTTGGCCTTAACCTTGTTATGTCTGTATGAATCAAGCTAATGAAATTGCATAAAGGCTGGAGAATTAACTTGATACATCAACACACTTCCGTGATCATTTAGAACCAATGTTGGTACATAAGAGTCTAATAACATCGTAACTTTTAAGATAACTTGGAGATGATTTGTAGGAAGGTTGAGGAATAAAGCATGGTAAATCAAAGTACTTCCCTTGTTTTTCTCACCTACTTTCATCTACTGGGATATTTCATCTGCGTTGTTTCGAGAGCTCAGCATCGAATAAAAGAATTATTGTTACACTAACGACGGCGGACAGTAATGAGGATATGTATTCCTACACGAAAGTCAATAAAAGCGTGTGTTTGTGTGATAAACATGATAGACGCTGCTGTAGAGGGGACCATTAGTTGACACGTAACATATGATGGATGGTGCAGGATGTGTATGATGGGGGAAGGATACCTGCACGGCCTAATGACTTTTCTATGTAACGGGAGAGCCGCCTCAGGCCATCGTACCCAAACATTTCTCCTGTTGCATTAAGCGTGACAGGGTGAATTAGGACCTGCACAAATGCCCCACAGATTCACATATTTCATCTTTGTACGTTGACGTTCTTATTCTAATTGCATGCTTTACTGTTATATACCGACGGCATTTTACAGTTAATGGCATCGTAGAATGATCATTCATCTTTTATTAACTATATAAATATATGTATATATCTATCTTTCTATCTATCTATCTATCTATCTATCTATCTATCTATCTATCTATCTATCTATCTATCTATCTATCTATCTATATATATATATCTATATATATATATATATATATATATATATATATATATATATATATATATATATATATATATATATATATATATATATATATATATATATATATATATATATATATATATATATATATATATATATATATATATATATATATATATATATATATATATATATATATATATATATATATATAT
>OZ012684.1:57267839-57323157 GCA_963942565.1 Maea johnstoni | reverse complement strand
TATATATATATATATATATATATATATATATATATATATATATATATATATATATATATATATATATATATATATATATATATATATATATATATATATATATATATATATATATATATATATATATATATATATATATATATATATATATATATATATATATATATATATATATATATATATATATATATATATATATATATATATATATATATATATATATATATATATATATATATATATATATATATATATATATATATATATATATATATATATATATATATATATATATATATATATATATATATATATATATATATATATATATATATATATATATATATATATATATATATATATATATATATATATATATATATATATATATATATATATATATATATATATATATATATATATATATATATATATATATATATATATATATATATATATATATATATATATATATATATATATATATATATATATATATATATATATATATATATATATATATATATATATATATATATATATATATATATATATATATGTATATATATATATATATATATATATATATATATATATATATATATATATATATATATATATATATATATATATATATATATATATATACTTTATGTGAGAGTTCCATGTAAAGCCAAACAAATCAAATCTTATATTCAGACCATATATAAACACCACTTTATTAATCTTTAAATCAAATGGCCAACAACTATTAGCTCATGGCAACAACTATTAGGTGACTAGGTAGGTATTGGCCAAAACAGCTCTGGCAGTCTGGTCAGTTGACGGCCCACGCCAACCCCATTCAATTGCAACTAACATCAAGGGCCTAGGACAAAATCATCACAAATTTGAAAGCTAAGAAAAATGTCAATAAAAATCCAAGCTACACCTCTTATTGAAAATGTTTGCTACTTCACGTTAAAAGGTTATCTCTCAATGTATCATAGATCCAGGCAACACTCTGGAGGGGGAACCCCGACCATCAAAGAGTTAACTGACGCGTCTAGTGCAAGATCTATTTCGCGGCCGTTGCTTCATAATGGTAGGCGCGAGCTCATACGCGCTACACCATGGGAAACTAGCTCCTGTTTTCCTGTGAGATCGGACGGACCGGTCACGGTACACATTCGCTACGTGCCACTGATGATATTGATGCTAATTAATGACAGATGGTCATTTGGTATGGCGCTCCACATCAGAATCAGGCAATGGTATTGACAAGTTCTCACCGCACTCAAGCCCACTCTGGCTATACAGGGCGAGATAAGAACCATGGAATAACAAAATCCAAGGTCAATTATAGCTGCCTCTAATCGCAAAAGTCCATTTATCTGTTTGTATATACATTTGTTTGTATTTGCGTCGCTTTCTACAGTTACGTAGATATCGCGACGAGATCAAAATCCGAAACTGGGAGGAAGTTGTAAGTGTGGAGGTATAAACCGGAGTATCCACCAAAAATCCCCGCCTGATCCAAGGACCCCACGTCACTTCCATCTTTTGCACATGCCACGGCCGGGATTCGAATCCTGGCGATATGCAAGCGGTCACTGGACTTTCGCCACTATTTGCAATACAGTGTGCGATACTCGATACCATAATTATACAATTCGTAGCAAGATGTAGTCCGCCTAGATTATATTCGTTGGCTCTGGTTTAGACTTCAGTGAAATGTGCCTTCAGACAATGTGCTTAGTGTAAATTGGCTGTGTCCGTAATTTTAAAGTGAATTCATCTATGATTTCTCCATTCAGTATTTCAAGATCAGACAACGAAATTATGCAAATACACAGTATTTTGTCAATATTCGACGAGAAAAAAATTATCAGCATTTTGATATTTCGCATATTTTTGTACAATTCTTAAAATGCAATTATCATTACAAGTAAGTGTCAGCTTTAGCAAGTTTCATTATCTTCTGAAGGAGTCCGATTTATATACCAAAAAAATAGTTCCTGCAGACTTTGACGTTCAGAATGATTCATGAGGTGGCAAACGGGGAAATGAATGTTCCTCTTGACATGTTTTGGTAACTGCAATCACTGTTTTCAAGTGTGTCCGTTTATCATACAATCTTCATTTGCGTGTTCGCATAAACAATTCTAACCACGTAAATAAAACACGCGCATCTTGAGTAAGATAAATTGCCTTGCACCTGGTGCGTTTAAATATAGGTCACTAGTTAAAGAGTTTAATTAATCTAAGACTTTTCGCATTTGGAAGGAAAGACATATGGTAATTTAGGTAGGAGTAAATGGATAATGTGCATCATAAAGTTTTTACCGTGTAAGGTGACATACCTATACATCATGAGGAAGCCCTCCTGAAGGACGCCTTATCAGAACAAGATGTGGCAAACGGGAATCGTGCCTTTGCTTTCCTTTTTTAAAATGCAAGTTAATCTCTGTATTACCTGATAGTGATTTATTGATTTATAGTCTCTCTCTCTCTCTCTCTCTCTCTCTCTCTCTCTCTCTCTCTCCATACATACATACATATATACATACATACAAAGAGACATTCACACACACATACACACGCATATGAGTATATATATGTATATATATATGTATATATATATATATATATATATATATATATATATATATATATATATATATATATATATATATATGTATATATATATACATGTATATATATATATATATATATATATATATATATATATATATATATATATATATATATATATATATATATATATGTATATATATATACATATATATATATGTATATATATATACACACATATATATATATATATATATATATATATATATATATATATATATACATATATATACATACATTGTATATATATAGAGAGAGAAAGATAGAGATAGATAGATAGATACAGACATACATATATATATATATATATATATATATATATATATATATATATATATATATATATATATATATATATAGATAGATAGATAGATAGATAGAAAGATAGATAGATAGATAGAAAGATATAGAGATAATTTTAAATATATTTATCTGTGTGTATGTGTGTGTGTGTGTTAAAGTATACTGTTAACCATTCCATGTAACACTTACACAATTTGAATAACTGGTTCATCTATCCACTGTCTTTATAGTCAAACGTATGGGCACTGCTTAGTGAAACAAGTGAAGATGATATTGGTTTTATTTTTGATCATTGCTTCTTTATCCCAATTTGAGGTCGATTTGCATGTCCAATTGTGGAGTGCCTGGAGAAAACCACTGCCTAACCCCAAATCGCGGCAGTATTCTCTTATGCCTCCAGACCAAGCTATAACTTACAGGCAGTGTAGTGCTCGTTTAAGTAACGCTTACCGCTGCGTGCCGCCCCGCACTAATAGTGAGTTAGTTTGGAAACACGATAGAAATTTTAACTGTTTTTACCCACGAATAGAATGTATAATATGATGATTAGTCAAGGGTGAGCACGCGTGGAATATCTACTGATTTGAAAGGGAAGTTTGTTAGCGAACTCCTCTATCTTTCTCTATATCGTAGTCCATTTAACCTTAAATGTTTCACGATCTTTTTGCTATTCTAATAAATCCTCCAATCTAGTGCAATCATTTGTTTTTCTATTTTGTCAAGTTATGGCTCTAAAATTGATTTGCTTTGATAAAAAACTTTAAAATTAATTATTTCACATTGTTGTTGAATTTCATAAATAACCATAAAGCTGCTACGACGTTGACGTGAAGGTTAAAACATGCGGGCCAGTTAACATGTTGCCACAAGTCAGCTGTGCTGGTGAGAACATCAGGTAGGTCTCTCAACACTAAACTAATTATTTACACCTTTAGTGACAAGAAGCCTTATCTGATTCTAGTTAAGTATAGGTTTAGTGTCAGAGAAGGTGTGCTAAAGTTGGACGTGCTTTAAATTTACATAAGGATTAAGGTTGCATCGTACCAAAGACACAGAACGTGTTCTCTATAGGCTACAGTCTGAAGTTGACTTTATTGTATAATCTATTGTTAGAATATGGTTAGCGAGTTAACTAACAAAGCAGATTTCAAGGTGTGTGAGTCTTCTGTTTGGAAAATAGTTTCAACTCAAAGACTATGGTAACAGCATATAAACTTTAAGTATATGTGAAAGTAGGTTTTGTTGACATTTTACGAATATGGTACTTTGTAAAGTTTTTTCGGCCGATGATATTCCATTAACAATTTCATGATGTTTATGGTGCATTTTACGTCCCCATATAGATTAGAAAACCCTTTTAGAAACATTTTCGCTACGAGGCGAGGATCAAAGCTAGTATTTGTCGACCTAAGGTCCATCACATCACATTAACTTTTCTTAACAAGATTTAATATCTTGGTCCTGAAATCTGACATCACTCACAGGACCTCATTAAAGGGAGGACTTCACGCATAAAGAAAACTAATTCTCTGGCAACCCATCCCCCGCCAACTTAACCCATATACGTATACCACAGAATCCTTCAAATCTGGCCTGACTATTGTTATATTTATATCGTAGTTACCATCGTTCCTTTTTAAATAGAAGGTAAAATGTAGAGCAAGTCCGACCCACGGGTCTTCTTCAATTAGTTTGCAAAAAATATACTTTATCAAATTACTATTTAAACAGCCTTTCGTACATTCTAGACAAACGAGAGAATGAATGTGTTATTAACGGGTTGAACTAACCTTCACTGTTTAACGAGAGTTTGTTTGTTCTATATATTCTATAGAAATCCATGCCATCTGGCATGACTGAGGTTTTTTTCAGTTTTCTTGAATATCTAGAGGTGTCCATATTGTAAGAAAGTTCCACTAGTTGTCCTGGGCATTTACAAAAGAGCCTACGTTCAAAATGATACTTAACTCATATATACCTAAAGTGGCCTACCAATGCATGACTATTTTGGCACACTTTACCGTTTAGCACGTTTTGAAATATATCTGAGGAAGAAATGTGAAGTAGAACCCAACTAACAATCTACTTCGAAATATTTCCACTAATAGTTCTCTAGATTCGTAACAGTTTTCAAAAGCTTGAGATGAAATATTTCAATTGAAAAGCCAAGCATGATTTTCAATAATGGAACTAACGGTTATGACATATCGACTCTGACCCATTAGGAATAGATTGAATAGATTTCGAAGGACATGTTGCCAAAAGGCACAAATTCTATGTCAAACGATGCTTTATCTTGCAGTGTGTAAAACCAATATTATCTTAGGTACAAATATTATGAAATGACCTTGGCCTCACCTTCAAAGCTAATTCGTATACCTGCCGAAATGACCCATTCTTGTGTGCAGTACAATGAAAAGGATCACAGGAAGATAATAAGATTTCATCGAGTTAATGCCAGGAAAATAGGTGATCATGCCTACGAGGCCACTAATGACACACTTATGCCAATACTTCCCCCCTCTAAAGAATTACCTAAATTGATGAGACTTTGATAATAAGTAACGCAGGAAAAGGGCATTAGTAAATGAGAAAAGAATACGTATACACACTACCTTGAGAATTTTATTACGTTTATGCCACAACTCATACTTTAGAGGAATAACATGAAACTCTCATTATGAATAACTCTGAAAAAAGCCTTTGCAATTTGCAATTATTTTAAAGGAAAACTGTTTATAGTAGTTTAAAATTGGCACTACTGCTTTAGATATGGGAGAGACGCTTAGTTTAAAAAGACATCTTATCTCAAAGAGTCCGGCATCTGTTTTGCGGTACAAGAAAGTGAATGTATTCCCTTGTTAGTTACTAGGATTACTTTCGCTTTCAAAACCTTGAGTTATAATGCGACGAGAAAGAGTCCTGTCATCAAAAGTCAATACCCTTCTCTAACTACATCCCTCCATCTCCAAAGTAAAAAGGCAAAGACTGCAAATCGGTATGAAAGCTTTTTTTCTTAATCAAGTACATGCAATTCAATTCAATTTATATATATATATATATATATATATATATATATATATATATATATATATATATATATATATATATATATATATATATATATGTATATGCTGAAAGGGAAGCCTTCATCACACTCAAGGACTATATGGACAATTTCCAAAACCGAAATCGGTATTGTGAGGAAACAGGAAGTGGAACAAATCAATAGAAATGTGCGAGAGACCACATATCTCCAACAATGGAAAAACACTCAGGCCATCATAGACTGGTGCTAAGTTTCAAGGCGCCGTCACAGAACAACAAGAATCCAATATTTGGCATTCTAGAAAGTCCCTACTCTTCGATGAGAAATCAACTTGGACAAAGAAAGATGAGAATTTGTTCGATGTGACCATGGGGAGCTTCGATGGCACAGAGATATGTGAGCTTGTTGGACTTCATATTCTCCACCTACTGTCCTCCAAGTTCAACAAAGTCCAAGTTGGCCTATACAGAGACGATGGTCTAGCTGCCATTGAACTATCTGGGCCCTGATCCGACAGGGCAAGAAAGTACATTATCCAAACATTTAAAGACTGGCCTGCGTGTGACTGTTGAGACCTCCTGCAAAAAACAGACTTCTTAGACGTCACATTTGATCTGCCAACTGGCCACTATTGGCCTTTCTGTAAACCAAACAATGAGCCCCTCTACATCCATACAAAATCCAACCACCCACCAACTATCCTGAAGCATCTACCGAACGCCATCTGCAGCAGACTATGCTCCACATCAAAGTACAGTCAAGCTTTCAACAAGGCAAGTGGTCACCAACATAACATGGAGTACTCCGGGCCACAGAGAAAACCAAGAAACTGCAAACGCAACGTTATATGGTTCAACCCCCAATTCCACCAAAACGTGACAACCAACGTTACCAGGAACTTCTTAGATCTTGTGGATAAGCATTGCCCACACCACCACGGATACCACAAGCTGTTTAATAGAAACAACTTAAAAAACTACTGCTGTATGGGCAACATGGCCACCATCATTAGCAGCCATGATGCTAAGATCCTCAATCCTGCGCCTGCAGAAGATCCACGCACATACAACTGCAGAAGGCATGAAATGCCTTACCAAGTAAAGTGTATCATGTATAAAGCCACTGTCACAGCCCCTGCAAAACCTGTTGGACATAATCATTTACTAACTGAGGGCCCCTTTAAGACCAGCTACTATAGCCACACCCACTCATTCCAAGCAAAGAGCTGTAAAAACGACACCGAGCTATCCAAATGCATATATAGGATCTTCAGGTCAGCAACCAACAACATCAAATGAAATGGGACATTGTACACCTGGCAGCACCCTACAAATGCGGTACACAAAGATGTGACATCTGCCTCACAGATAAAATGGTGATAGCTACAGCAAATCCAGCAGCCATGCTAAACAAGAGGGCCGAAATTGTATCTACATGCCGCCACTGTGCCAAGATCTGATACGACAATTGTCTGTATGCCCCTACTTAAACTGCAAAATCTGACGCCGCCTCAAGCACCTGGGCTATATTTTTTATAGCTACCGTTCTGCCCTCTATTTGTAATGAACTGCATTTTTTGACACCTTTGCTCAGGAAGTGACCTTTAACCTGACCTGATTTCACAGGAGGTTACATACCCAGAGATGAAGGGTCAGGGTCAAGGAGACTAAAGCCTCAACATGTAGCATGAGTGAGAACCTTTTACCCAAAATGTTCTCTATAATGGCCTGAGGATTGCACAAGCATGAAACCCAGGGTTGTCAACTTGAGACTCAGTATGCGATTTGCTTCTATGTACAGTGCCAATATTTAATTCCTGCAATAAATGCATGGGCAGACCGGGCATAAGGCACGACCGTACGCCCGATTGCCACCTGGTTTTCTGGGCATGGATGCATGAATGACCTCACGACTGGACGTACCTTTGATTTGCATGCAACGTGGTTCATTGATGTACTTGGCTTATTTTCTTGATATGTTATCCATGTTTGTTTGTATGACCATGCTGTAACAGACCTCAAATCGACTGGTGCAGGAATTAAATGTCTGTACTGTATATATATTTACATATATCTATATATCTATATATCTATGTATATATATATATATATATATATATATATATATATATATATATATATATATATATATATATATATATATATATGTGTGTGTGTGTGTGTGTCTGTGTCTGTGTGATGTATCATCAGGAACTTTGCTACTTCGAGTGTTTGGCGTCCACTTTACATGATTAGCGTAATGTTATTGTTCTCGTTTCATCTACAAAATCGTAATTTAGTGCCCATGCCCAACATTTTGACAAATTACATGTACATCGACACTCGTATAAAAAAATAGTCTTCATGATGAATGACGTTTTAAATGACGTATCATTTCCTCTTTAAATGAGCTTTTATCATATTGTATACAATGATCATCTGAATAAGTATTGACACCTGCGGACCTTCCGAAACAGTAGATGGAAGATTGTGTGAACGCAACATGACGTGTGCTTGAAGGTCAATCACAGCACAAAGGGGTGATTAACGAGCAGTGTTAGCACGATGATGATTATTTTGTAAGGTGTCCCTGTTCAAAGCACGCGAAGCATATCAAATTATGCATATATAATACTATCATTTCCGATTGCTATATGTACAGATGCATGGATATGCTGCCATTTCATGGGACACTTTTGATGATTCTAGGAGGGCCGGTGTCTATTCCAAAGAGGAAATTTAGTCTGATGACTTCTAAAGATATATTTTATACACTTTATACAATGTGCATTCTAATCAAGAGCTTTCGCTGAATATTATCTGCATTATAACATGGACAAACATTGGCCCAGAAAGATTCAATTCAAGAGGTGAAATTTTGGATTGAGAGTAATATTTTGGGAGGACGCGAAAATTTGCGGAAACAGGGCACCCGCGACCGCACGTCAGGTGGAGAAGAAATAAGTCTATCTCACTAAACTCTAGAGACACAATCTGATCACCTAGCCCCCGCTTTAACGTGTGTAGTAGTAGTAGTAGTAGTAGTAGTAGTAGTAGTAGTAGTAGTAGTAGTAGTAGCAGCAGTAGTAGTAGTAGTAGTAGTAGAAGAAGTAGTAGTAGTAGTAGTAGTAGTGACTACGAAATCATACTTACATGTAAACATATATATACTCACAAACTCTAAATCAGTAGTGCAGACCATTATTAGCTATGTCTCAATCCATACGTTCTAATACAAATAAAAGTGGAATTATCTATGATTTATGAGGTTATCATCCAAACACGTACGTCTAGCCCTGTTAACAGTTATTTCTTAAGATGTACATGCTTGTGAACCCAACTCACTATTGTATCTAGTTCTGACACTGGCTTGATAGATATCGTCTTAAATATCTACACGTTTTTGCTATAAAAATCGCAGAAACGCTCTCTCTCTCTCTCTCTCTCTCTCTCTCTCTCTCTCTCTCTCTCTCTCATGTAGCATACACATATGTGTGCGCGTGCGTGTATGTGTGTGTACTATTGGAATATTTTACGTAGGTAGGTATGTGTTATGTTTGTGTTATGCATGTACAGTCAAACCTGACCGAGAGACCACCCCCGAACAAGGACCCCCTCCCGACAAAGACCGCTCAAAATCCCCCCAAGAGAAATTACTCTATATTTTCCCTCCGAATAGAGACCCCTTGTCAACAAAGACCAGAGACCGCCTTTTTTCTTGCCAAAGACCATGTTTCACCTGTGAACAAGGACCACTTTCAGAAATAGACCTTTCCAAGTCTCTTTGTTGGCAGAAATTTCTCAGTCTGATTTGCAGTAAGTCATAACCATAACTTTTTTGTGAGGGGATTAAAGGGATACATACCACACACACGCACATGCAGCGGTGGGATAAGATTGTAATTTAACCCAAGCCTGGGTGGGGAACTGTGTCAGTTAAATTTAACCCAAGCCAGCTAATATTCAATTGCAATTTTGTCATTCTTTGTCTTGGTGAAAAATGAGGTCACATGTATTTAGTTTGCTTTGAGATTTTGTGCAGTACAGTTTAAACCTAGGTAGAGATGCAACCTAAAAGGAAGTTTCTTATCTTGGTAGAAAGAGTTAAGGTATGAGAGCTCAACAATAACAGAAGTGCTTGTAAGATAGCCGTCAGGACTTTGGAGTTGGAAAGACCCAGGTTCCCAAGTACATGTACATGTATATCCTTCTCATTCTGAATGAGTATAACTTTCTTATGTTGAATGCCCGTATTATAACCGCCAAAACATGTACTGCTTTTCCTAGCTTTACCTTTATTTGTGGTATCATGAAATATAATATGTGATATTAACAAACCTTTTAATCAGATACATTTTAGTCTTCTTTACATTTTACCCACCAATTTGTGACTTATTTTTACACAGATAAAACAGTGAAAAAATAGTTTTCAGTCTATGCACCCTTATTAAAATAGCATCAGTAATCAACCCCCCGAACAAAAGCCCACCTGTGAACAAAGACCGCTTTTTTACTTCCCAAGGGCGGTCTTTATTCGCAAGTTTGACTGGGTATGTATCTATCTATCTATCTATCTATCTATCTGTCTATCTATGATGCATGTATGTATGTATGTGTGTTTATATGTATCATTTCACGGTTTTATTAAAATGCAGAATGCGTTTTTTTGATAATGGTAGCATACACAATGCGTGCAATACCTTCGTAGTTTCATGTGCGAGTTCATTAGATAATGATCAGACATTCTCAAATGTATTGATATTTCTTCTGGGTGATACGGTGTAATATATTGCACATTACTAAATTGCACATAACTGTAATTAATTTGTCAATAAATCTTGGAGCCTGATGCCCTTCTCGTGCTAATATTACCGGTATAAACAGACCGTATAAACCTGGAGTGAAGTGCTTCGGGAGTCAGAACAGATGACATACTAGTATTTGCAAGAAAACTGATCATCAATTAAGCAGTCGGGCCGATATGTTCGCCCTAACGATGGACTATCAGGAGGTCCCGAAAGTATTTAGACGATGCTACATATGTCAAACTGTATAATGGTGGGTATATGTCATTCCGTGTCGTGCGATTCTTCGTCAATTTAAAAAACATTGCTGAGGAAGACTGTTGCAATGCAATTGAGGAGCGTGTGCTTACCCTGATGGCCGAGTGGTCTAGCCCGGCGTTGTCACGAATTGCTCGCTGCCTCTCGACACTGCCCAGATTCGAATACCGGACTAGGCATGTGAGAAGGTTGCCAGTGAATTGAGCTTATGTGGTGATTTTCGCTGGGTACTACAGTTTTCTACACCACCTACAAATTGCTACTCACAACTGAATTTAGCAAGAAAATAGAACATCATCGAAAAGTATCAATTCAATTAGCGAGTGCCTTTTCCTTCCATGTATAAATGTATGTTCAAGTATCCTAGAAATAAACAAAAAATGGATGATTGTATTTCGACTTATTTCACTTTACTTATATATGTACGGGTCTGTGATGACCTTGTGGTAGCACTAATAGCTCTCAAAAGTGGGTTCTCTGGTCGAGAATTTACTGTCTCTATACTTTACTAACGGGTTAGTAGAAGTATAAAACTCTGAGTAGATCGTACGCTGCGTTTGTGTTTAGAAGGTCCATCAGTGTCCTGTTGTATCCTTAACCAAAAGCACCTCGCAAGCACTACGCAATGTCTTATACTTAGGGCCCCAGTACTACAAGTATAGTTTTCCCGCATGCCTTCCTCAGGGTTATGGTATCTCACTTGTCTCGCACAGGATGCACATATAAGATGGTCATTATTCAGTGCCGTACTCGCAATCAAAGCACTTAGTCCAGAGAGCTGGTTTCCTGTTCTCCGCGCAGCCCATGATTGGTGTCCATTAGCCGGACATCATCACCCTACACTCGGGAAGATGAAGCTTCCACCTCGCTCCTTCCCACACTGACCAGACAACCTCTTATCTTGTTATCCCTTCCTCGAGAACTAATTGCGAGGATGCTGTAGTGCTAAGTGCATACATGTACGGTACTGATATTGCCGCCGGTTGATCAGTGACCAAATCTCGGCCGACCAATATCCGGTCGACCAGACCTTTACAAGACGACTTTAGGACTTAGTAGTTTAGTTTACACACAAAGTCCTAGCTGGTAAGTCAAGACAAATATGCAAATTAGATATGTCTTGGTACTGTCGGGGACATGTCAGGGACACGCAAGCCTGTCTTGGACGAGCCTGGGACACATCCTCGACAATGTTAGTGCAATGCCTACTGCTCATTCTTTGCTGATTGGTCAGATCCTGGTCACATGACCACCTTAAAAAATTTATATTGGGTTGCAATATTACTTTCCTACACTCAGACTCAGAGCTGTCTTTATTCTTCATTGCTTCTATTACATTATTCATGAAAATATTGATAATTTCTAAGTCTTTATATATCTATGTTGTGTTTTTTACTTTTGTCCACTGCCTGGGTTCGAACCTGGCCTGGGCATGTGAGAAAGTTGCCAGTGACTTGGGGTTAAGCGGTGGTTTTCGCCGAATACTCCAGTTTCCTCCACTACTTCCAACTGGCTAGTCACGAATTAGCCACAATATGGCATCAATGTGACGAAAAACGAAAATTCCAAATTGCAAATTCCACGACGCCATCCCATAGAAATAGCCTCATTATGGCGTCAAGATGCACAAGTCACGTGAAATGTCGTTCAGTTTATGATCTTGGCAGTGTCCTAGGTCATGTCCTAACAGCATCGTGGTTGTCCTGAGTACAGTCACGACAAATGGCTTGTCTTGGCAAATACTTGAACATATCCAAGTATTTTGCCAGGACAAGCCCGACAAGCAGGACAACATTTATGTCGGCGAAGCTTCCTAGCAGTGTCTGGGACGTGTCCTAAGACAGTCTGCAATGTCTTGGTTGTGTCTTGCAGATAAACTTTGTGGTTTTCTCATAACCGCAAAACCACAAACTTTAATCGCACGACGTACCCAAGACAATGAAAACTGTCCTAGGTCATGTCCCGGACCCGTCCAGGATACGTCCCGGACGTGTCTGCGATATTAACTCTGTCTTGCTTGTCTTGCTTGTCGTGGCAAAATACTTAGGCATGTTCAAGTATTTGCCACGATCAGCCCTTTGTCCTGGCTGCACCTAGGACACCCACGATGTTGCAGGACACTGTCTGGGACGCTGTCACGATCAGGAATTGAACGAATTTTCTGAACGAAATTCCTGATCGTGGCAGGTCCTAGCAGTGACTTTAGCCGTGTCTTGCCTGTGTGACGCCAGCTTATGGCGACCTACTTTTAAAGTTGGAATTACGTAAACAAATAACGTAGAGACCAGTCGATCGGCCTGTGGAAAGCTGATCGACTTACTTACTTCCTGTCAACCTGTCGCCTGATGGAAGAATCACATAAGAACTCCGACTTAACGTACACACATTCAACATCGGCAAGTTGACCGGCAGGTGTTAAATTGGTCGACCACTCAGGGAGATCCACATTTTAAGTTCTGATTTAATACGTAAATACACAATAGTGCATTGCCATTTGCAAGGATTTATTTTGGACAATCACCCATAAACAAAATGTTTCTTCGCAGTGATATGATCTATGTTTGTCGTATTACCTGAGTTATAACACCAAGGCAATAAATACGATAGGATGGAGCGTTGACCGCAAACTCGGTGCAACTAGGTTGTTTCTCGATAAAGAATCCTTACTTAAGACAAGACGAGATAGCCGACGTGTAAGCCTAGAATTAAGCATGATCCGTGAGAATCCCATGATGTAGTCCTCTTTACCGTTCCTGGACATCACGAGGCAATGTAGATTGCATTCTTTCAGTTTATTTGTTTTTTGTTTGTGTATGTGTGTGTTATTGGACATATAAATCTGTTATTGTTATGTTGCTGTCATTTGATACTTTATTCTGACTATCAGTGTCTGTTTATATAAAATATCGGAATACGAGTGGGAAAGATCAAAGAGCTACATCACCACTGCCAGCGAGGAATTAAATCTATAACAGCCACTGCGTATACCGCAGTTAGCCTAGGCTGTTTTAAACATGTATGTCCCCGCTATTAGATACACGCACATATTCTATATCCGTTCCACTTTTCTCCTATGTATTCCTTTAGTTATAGCTACCCATTAGTGAATGTTGGAAGAGGCAAGAACTATTTCCTAGTCATTGCAAGCTATCTCACATGCATTTTGCGTTTTCAGTGCAGAGCCTAGGCTTCCTTTACTTTACGAACATCGTCGAATGGTCTTCTGGTTCCAGGAAATGCCGCAAGTTTATAAAGCGACCATCGCAACCTACAAATTACCATCTTAGTGTGACTCCGGTCTCACTCTTGAGAGCCAAGCGTGTAAACAATAACTTAACTTCACGTCTAATGGTGGAATGACTTTTGTTGATTGTAAAATTAATTGCGAGCGTCTGGTACACACGTAAATTAGCACTGGGACCTAAATGCATAAAACAATGCTACAGGCAGAAGCGAGTCCAGCGAGAGTTTGGATTTGGGTTTTGAATTTCGTGTAACATCAACTTTACTGTCACAATAAGTCTAAATCGTGACTTTCCATATTTTCCGAGGAAACCCTAAAACTAACTCTAGGCCGATGGACTGACTGCTCGCGGTCTCTTACTACGATCTGGTTTCAAATCCAGTGCGTGGCGTATATGAAAGCTGCCAGTGACTTGGTTTTAGGTGCCGATTTTTCGCAGGTTCTCTGGCGTCTATCAATATTTAAATCAATTCAATCATGATTTAGCTCTATATGGCAGAAAGGTGACGATCGAAAAAAATACAAATTAGTACAAAATATCAAATTATCGGATCACTGTATAATTTCTTGCGTGCACCCCAAGTTATTGGTGAGAAAGTTACCAGTGACTGGGATATAGGCGGTGGTACGCCGGGTTCTTCAGTTTCCTACAACATTCACAACGTGTTAGTCACGATTTAGTCAAAATATGGCAGATGAAGTGACTCTAATTGAAATTCGTAATTCTAACACGGGACATATTAGTCAGTGTCTGCATATCTTGTCCGTGTGTTGAGTAGTTGTAATCTGGGCGCTCCAGGCATGATAGGCTTTGTTTATAGATCAGCCGGCTTAAGAAGTGTGCGCTTTGTTTGGAAAGTAAGGAAACCCTATCAAAGACACGTATAGCATCAGCCATCCCCGCCTCTACCGAAACTCTAGTGGTGCTAGTGTAAACAGGGATATCACTTATAGCACCCAGGGAATAAGCAGTGGTACATGGTTTATGTTGTGACGGCCTCGATGAAGAAAGCATCAGGAAAGGTCTTCTATTCTTATCCAATCAAATTTGACCAAGAGACCAGATGTTAAGAGAAACCAAATGTCAATAATAATACTTCAAAAATAACACATTCATTTGATAACTTTATTCAGCTTCTTAATTGCATAACTTCGAAACTCATACAAATCAAAAATACAGAAATATTTTTCTCCGTATACGTTTACCTATGACTGCGCCAAATTTCGAGAAAATCTATCAACAATTTATTCGAAAATGCATGTTCGTAAACCATCTTCAACTTCATGCGAATACACAAGCATGTGTCATATTTTTGGATTTTGGATGTTTGTATTTATATTTAGTAGTGATTAAGTCACAGTTGATAACAATACATACAATATACGTTGTTTAAATGAGTTTTATATATTTTTTATAATTATTGCTGCACATGTGTGCTTAGGAAATAAAAATAACTGTTCTAGTCCTACCATTGGCATCTTATACTTGCAAACATCAGTGAATGCCTGTGGCATTCCCTCATTGCAGCTGCTTACGTAATGGTAGTGGATGGGTTGGCTATATTTCGAGATGATTAAAACAGTGCCTCATCATTAACCGGGAAATTAAAGGGAACGCATCAATAGTTTAAAATTAAACGTCAACTAACCTTCATTTAAAGGCTAAGTCTATAACATGGAAAAAAAACCGCACCAACCTTTTTTCCCGTTCACATGGATTAACATGCACAAAGCCAATGTTATGTAATAATTAGCTGATCAATCACTGTAGAATCATCTTACACCAAAGAAAACAACAGACCTAATGAGCCGGAAATATCCAAACATCACCCTTATATAATGTATGATATTTCTACAAAAAAATATACAAATTACATTACCAAAATGTCGGCTTTATTTACGTTTGATATATCTACAAGGAATTGGTATAATATCCTCCTCTTACCACACGTTCATGAAATTCTATTTGATATCAGAAAGTTGCGTGTAACTCTATCACTGTTACAATGGGTTTAAATCTTTAAAGTATGATCCCTGGCTCAGCAGTATAATTACATTGCGCGACGACTGAACGGCGTGTCTCATCTATGCAAATGGTGAGGGCTTAACGGTAAATCGGCTACTACATGTGGAAAAGTTGCCCAAACTGACTTGATTAGTCCATGGTCCTCCGTAGTTGTGTATGATGAAGCAATATTTGTTTTGATTCGACTATATTCTTAAACGATTTGGTCAAATAAAGGTCTTGCAAATGACCCCCACTTTTAATTAAATGTATGCTTAGTTTTATTACCATGCCAGGAACTCATGCTGCGCAGATTCTTCAACAGGTTTGAATGAGTATCGAACTACCTAAGGGAAATGTGTTAACTATTTTGACATAATCAAAGTATGCTCTAACTGGGGAAATTATGCGTAAACTTAGAAGGTATTATTCAAAAGCCATACCTTTTTTGGCCGCTGTGACCATTAAGGTTTACCATACAGTATAATCAGTGTGTTCTGATACCAAATGTTGGTACATCCTACTATATTCTCAGAAATGTCCCATCAATTAGCCTTATTTGGACAATGGAATGTTCCGACTACTTGACGTCATAACGAGGTAATTTTAGTGTAATTGCACTACAACAGCCCAGTAATCTCTATCCTCTAGCGTATTCCTACGTGAAAAGATAAAAAATAACGTTCTCGGCGATGAAAGGGTAATATTCTAAACGTGTCATAGAAAAATCAAAATAGAGCGGTAAACTAGTCGCCCCCAGCTGTGGCTCATATCATATAGAACATCTCCCCCGAGGCGCGCCCATCACACACGCTATAGCCAGTTTGCTGGGTGCTTGGAAAGAGGAGAAAGGGTTCGGATTTACGTCACTTTCAATAGCTTAGCATGTAAAGTCATTTCACGACAAGATAAAACACACAACCGGGAGGTATTTACCTACTCTTATATCAGACACCGTTTTGGTGAATATGTAAGTCATAGTATTTGTTCTATGAAAATAAGAATCAAATGATTCAAGTATGACCAAGGTGTAGTCAAGACTTTAACAGACCTTGATCCAGCTACAAACCACTGGGAAGTATAAAATGTAAAATCTAAATTACAACATTGCACATTGTTTTACATATAAAATGAACAAATTATTCATTATGCGGGTAAGTAGTGACTATTCTGGTCAGTTTCATGTGGTGGGGGCAGGCAAGCAGATTACATAGGGAAAACCACTACCATCATCAACCGGCTAATTGTAGATATCTAGGCTCAATATGTTAGAGGGGGTAAAATAAACTATATTCGATCAAAAATGTTTGTTCAACGAACAGTTTAACTGCCTATAGAGAGAGTGGCGGTGATTGTTTACACACTCCCGTGGGGATGAGCATCAACTGCATGATCCATTGATTAAGGGGAGCCGAGTAACGGGTAAGAGTCACGTGGCGCCCCCTCTCCGGTTGCCCCCTTTGACCCGCCCAACGGCAGCTTTTGATAAATGCCTTGTTTAATTGCAATCCGCGCTTTGGTGTTGCCGATATGCGAGAGGGTATCTAGGTACTAGCTACGCTCTGAGATATATTGCATGCCAATAAAACACAACTGGTATGCAAGTTGCTGTCCATGCTTCTATGAGATGACGTGCTACGTGTGAGGTGAACTGAGAACGCGAGAAAACTAGATTCTGTCAATAGATGCTCTTAACCCTTAAGCTGCTGGATGCTGATTTTACCAATACAAAATGATGCAAAAATGCTGAAAAATGACTGAAACCCTGGCATATGGGTACTCATATGAGAGCACTCAGCGAGAGCTTTCCAATGAATACCAACATGACAGGGTTTGAATGGTTTTCAAAAATCTTTGCATTCTTGTGCTTTGGACGAAAGAAGCCTAAAGCATTGGAAGGGTTAACGATAGCTCCTATCTTATTCCAGCAAACTCACAACGTGTATGAGGGGTATGATAGGAGGCTATAAAACATTGCTGATTTTTCTGATAAATACTGTTAAATAATACCTCATATCACCCTTGGGATGTTGGATTGCAACGATTGTTGTTGGCACGAATGAAAATGAAGAGCAATATTGTTATCATCTATGCTTGCCTTATGAGGCCGAACTTGGGCAAGCCATTAATCAGCGGTGGAAGAAACCGGAGAGTATTCAGAGAAGCCACTGGGTGCCATAGCATACATGTACATCAAGCAAGAGGTGAATCCCGGACTAACAACCTAAGATGAATGTATTGGTTAAGCAAATAGTGTGTATCCATGCCTAACATGGATTCATAATTATGAGTTACAATAACACACATACATGTAGTGGTCAAAAAATTGTCTTTGTCTGTCTAATCATAAAAGTGTGTCAAAATGAACTTAGAAATACTATTCTCTTTTCCAGTGGGCGTAATGAGAACAATGGAATACCATGAACATCGAAGAATTCAAAGGCTTTTCAACTGATACAACTTTTAAAAACGGTGTTTAGGTATAAAGTGGTGTTTTCTTGGTTTATTTACAATAACAACCTGTAAACAGCTGTGAAACCGACATAATCCCGAGTAAAACGGCAACTTAACTTATCAAAGCAACTGCTTCACCCTTTCCTAATTAGCATATATCTATGCATGAATATATGATATAGGGATTAAGATCCGCCGCTGAGTATTGATGCAGATTTATAGCCGAGAGGTAGGTGTTTGTTGCAAAAGCTGAGGCCGCCAATGCCAAAGCTTTGCAACACACACCTACGGCGAGGCTATAAATCTGAACCAATGCTCAGTGGCGGGCCTTAATGGCTATTATAAATTAAAACAACTCTGTGAAAATGACACGCAAATCATGTTTTCTAATGGTTGCTGAGCCTGGATTTGGTCCCGGCTCAGGAGCCTCAGTCTGGATTTGGTCCCGGCTCACTGCTGTGAACCTGGACCACTTTAAAGCCACAGAAACAGCTTCTCACTGAACATAGTGTGTTTTCCAAGCCTAGGTGTTTTCCATAGCAATGCGCTATAATATGGAACAAATTATGAGAAACAATTTACGCACAATGCGCAACACCGCTCGGTCATGGGGCTGCCCCTTCTTATGTGCACCCGATGGCCGATCTGTTAAACGTGTTGTTTAACCTAATGAGGGGACATGGAACGGAACCGTAAATGGTATTCATGGCTGATCATAACCCGTATAGTGGTTACATGTATAGCATGTTTGTCATTGAACGTATCTTTTTTTGCCTTTATTACGAGGGGTGACATTTCCAGAACATTACCCAAAAATCGTATATTATCGGGTATCACGGAAATCGAATTGCCCGGAGTATTTTAATGTACATTCCCCCAGCTGCATTTGAGTGTAGTAGAAATGGACAGATATTTGAAACGAAAGTATAAGATCTAATATATAAAACTTATTTTGTACATTGTAATACAACATAAGATTGGTTTGGAGATAGAATCGTTTGCGGCTGGTTTTTGCATATTGCTTATCCTGTGTACTCTTGGGAATTTCACACTAGCCTTCACCTCTGGCCCTCAAGCATTTACATAGGTGTACATTCTGTTCGTCTTATCAATTGTGTTGAACAGCATGAGAGTAAGCGTGACCTTACAAACCGTCAAAAACGTAAACAGCATAACGCTGATATCTTTGGTTAACCTTACCCACCTCAACTTACTTAAGCAGACCTCGTAGACAAGATATCGCCTGGTGTGAACCTGATATTCGCTTTTCGAGAGCACTCATTACTACTAGGTGGATATGTTCCATGATGCTGACCTAGCTATCTCTCACCACCGCCCTGGTTAGAATCCTGACAGAGTATTGTATTGTATTGTATTGTATTGTATGTTTATTGACTGTACTGTTTAGGTACAAAATCATATCAAATACAAAGTTACAGCAAATAAGGAAACAAAAACAGGGGTCATGTGAGAAAGTTGCCAGTGACCTTGGATTAGGCGTGTGCACATGCAGGGTCAAAGTCCTAATGAAGGTTTGCGGGAAAATATGCATATGTTATTTGTATCAGGGTACTTAGTTCAGAAAAAGGTATTTTATGCGAGAACTCTTATATTACAAACTATACCTACAGCCAGAAGTATTTAGCACAGGCAATGTAGACTATATCAAATATACCGTATGGTAGTCAGTACATCTATTAAGTAAACGTAGTATTGAACTGTCATGAAAATGATGTGATTCAACGTATATGTACTATGCATTTTTCAAAAAAGACGTTTATCTGTTTCAGTTTATGAATTTCAATGTCAATAAGTAGACACCAAACTGAAATCCTTTGCTACCATGATTTTCATTTCTCGATTCCTCGACTTGATTTCGGGTCCAAAGCAGTTGGATCTGTTATAATTCTCTCTCTCTCTCTCTCTCTCTCTCTCTCTCTCTCTCTCTCTCTCTCTCTCTCTCTCTCTCTCTCTCTCTCTAAGACACGCACACGCACAGAGTACTGGAGTGAAGTGTGAGATAACCCTATCTTCTTCATTACGCGGCTCGCCATCTCATGTGTCTTACGAGGGCCATTCTGCCTGGTGCTCAAAGAGAACCTCAGGCAGATCCCCTGGCAATTTAATCATGGTTATCTATGGGGCGCGCTTTATTGTAAGGTTCCCAGTCTGAGAGATGTATGAGTGAGAGCCTGAACGGCGAAGTGTTACAGTAACTGCCAGTGCCATCGTCGGTCTCATATATGGCATACGTGACTCAACTCTATTCCACGCATCCATACATTCAAGAAGACCAATACTTTTTATTATGGAGTTTATTGTTAAAGTCAGATGAAAGTTTGTTTGAAAGGTATCTCTTGAAATAAAGGTGTTTTTTTCAGCCGTAATAGGAATAAGGAAAGCAACGGGTTGTCGGAGAAATATTATTCAAATTCAGAGCAAATTAGATCGCGGGATGAAATGGATAATTCAACATAGATTTGTATTTGTAGCCAAAATCATATTCTTTATGCATCAGTTTTGTATGATCTATTTCGTTTCAAATTTAAATATAAAATAGTTGACATATCACAGCAATATATAATGCATTTTTTTTTTGAGTTCAGCCAAACTTCATAGCAAATTGTAATGTCGTGAACTTTTTGACTAGTATTTCACAAGTTTACCATACATTGTTGACCATTTACTATAGAAATATCTTTCATGTTTTGTCGTAGTTGATATGTACTCCTCTAATTTCAGTATTTCTTCATAGTTAATTTTATAGAATTGACATTTGCTGTAACTCTCTTTGTTGTGATTGCGTGTATTATGTATTTCACGACAAGTAGGACATATCTTACTAGTATGGTATTTGTTGTAATTCGCAGCAGAATTGATTGTACAACAAAATGTGTTTTGTCCAATATACCATTCGGTGGAGGATTGTATCTCACTTGTCGCAAAATTCACACCAATCCATTAGTTTTTCCTTATCAATAGGGTACGATGTATTATGATATACTAGTATGGTATTGCAAATATCGGATTTGAACGTTTACTTTACAGTTGGGGGGGGGCAGAAATATTCTATCCCAATTAATTTCTATGCTGCTGAGTTTTGTTTCCAACTTTATCAGACCAATGACTTTCTAGGAATTTCACCTTTCGGTCCATGTTTCTTTCAGATGTGTGTGCCTTTTGTGTATTTTACTAAAATCTCGATTTCTTTTGGCCGTTTAACTGTATGGTCTTTGTATACTCCTGCTGAAGTCTTTTGGCACTAAAAAAAACAATAAGCAAGATATTCCGTGAAGGGCACCTTCAGCTTCCAGTTTTGAAGTTTATGTTGCCAATAGTCTCACACAAGTGGAATACATGGATTTGTAGTGACAAAAAATGAAAATGTATGTTCCTAAGTTCAGTTCTATGTGGCAAAATAATGATATGATGGATACACCCAGTTAATAGATCGTGTCCTTAATGCCCCTGAGAATGGTTCCCGCCTTTTAGAAGTGGTATACTTATTTGATCATGCAATGTAAATTGATCGATGCATCCTTAAGTAAAAGAGAGTGATGCACACAATAACTATTTATTAGCTTGATACTTGAAATATACTTTTGTTGCAATGTCTTGTTGAAGATGTTAAACGCATAATGCTGATAAGGAATGATGAAATGAGTACTTCATCATATTTTATTTGTATTTGAGTATTTGGAAGAGAGGCTTACAACGGTTTTACAGGCAAAACATTTTAAACCTGTAACAGCCAATTTATTCATGCCATAGATAACTTGGCTGCATCAAGTGTAAGTGCCATTCCATTTAACAGTGTGATGGGGGGAATGAACGGAAGATTTTATGAAGGGGGGAGGGGCCCTAAGACGTTTATAGGGTGCCTCTTGGAAAACGGTGCAATACTTCTGACAATGAAGTGGGACCAAAAAAATGGTAAATCTTTTAAAAGAAAGTTATTTCATTCTGATCAGTATTTACTTCTTATATACCTTTTTCATGATAACTAAGCTTTCGTAGGAACCTTTTTTCATTACTTATTTTGTATGATAGTCCATGCGAAATGTTTGATGTTTTTGGTGATGTTTGTGTTTATATACTGAATAAGATGTTTTTTTGTGTTTCGAACTAAGTTTTCTCCTTTTGCATAATGCCTGCCTTTGTGATATACGATGGCTTTTCCCTCTAGTGCTGAACGGAAGCAGATCTAAGGCTGGGAACTAATGGTATGTCATACTGTTCCTCGCCAGTTTCCTCGCTAAGGACTGGCCGGGGATGATGGAAATCTGTCTTCATCCTATAACTTCCAAAGGTACTGACTTCATGTCCATTTCCACGACCAAAACAGCCTCCTCCTATCCGATATGTCTAAATGATGTTTATTGGCCACTCCTCAAATTGCACATGCGCACAAAGAGCCAGTAATCTCGCTCTCCGTTCATCATGTAGTGTTGCAATGTGGTCAGCGCGCCGGCCAATTGATGCCCGGCAAAATAACATGCTTGATTACCCACGTGACTAGTCTGATAAATCACACCAACAAGTAGTGGTAATTCACCGGGGACAATAATTGCACATTGCTACGTAACAATTAATTATAGATGACGTACGGGCTCACAGTTGCCATCATGGACGTCGTGTTTTAGCGGCGGCGCGCTGCTGAGTGATCGTACCCGAGACAAAGAGCAATCTTCGCAGTCAAGATGAGCCAGGCACTGGAAGATGGATGCGGTTTTAATTTTCCTCGATTCAGTACTGTGTATGCTTTGGTAGTTCGCTGCGAAAGTGGCTAGTTTTAGCCTCTTATGTTAGCGATTTATGAATGGTTCCACTACATCGGAGATATATGCCTAATATAAGTACATTTCAAGCAGACTAGGTATACACACACACATACACACACACACACACACACACATATATATGTATATATATATATATATATATATATATATATATATATATATAGAGAGAGAGAGAGAGAGAGAGAGATAGATAGATATAGATAGATATAGATATATAGATAGATAGATAGATAGATAGATAGAGATAGATAGATAGATAGATAGATAGATAGATAGAGAGAGAGATAGATAGATAGATAGATAGATTATGTGTGTGTGTGTGTGTGGGTGTGTGTATATATATAAATAAATACTAGTATATATATAAATGGCTTCTCGCAGATACCAGGCCGTATCCCTTTTTTATAAGGAGGATAACTAATATATATATATATATATATATATATATATATATATATATATATATATATATATATATATATATATATATATATATATATATATATATATATATATATATATATATACGTATATATATATATATATATATATATATATATATATATATATATATATATATATATATATACATATATATACTCCTTCATAGTTGCTTTGACTAAAACCACAATGACAAAGTTATTTGCAAAAGCATTTTGTCATCCGTAGTAAGATTTTTTCATGTGGAACTGTGGGAATGTAATATTCAGGAGTTGTGGCGTTGCGCCTATTTTCTTTATTCACACGCTGGATATAATCCAGAATATCGGTTATCTTAACACTTTGAGAGGTTCAGGCCCTTTTCAAAGCGCTTTTTTTCGCTTCCACTTAATGAATCTGGCGCGCAATATAAAAGTTCTAAAAGATTTGGTGGCCACTCTCTCCTGATATTTTATTTTACCACGTCATTTGTCAAAATGCTGCTCAGAAACAATAATTTCAGTAGAAAGAAATCAATACTCCTAAATTCAAGTCATGATATCTAAAACCATAAAAGAAAAATTATATCCATGGTAATACCCCTTAATTCAACTTAAGGTCTGCGCCAACTTGAGGCATGGGCGAAATCTAACATTTAACATTTAATATGCTTCTGTGTGGCTTTGGTGAAAAGAGAGGGAGATAAAATATCTAGTATGACCTAACCTTAGACGCGCTTTATAGTATATACTGTTTCAATTATTATCTGACCTCATTCATCTATGCAGAAGAGACACACAAGAATTCTTACAACGACACACAGTATGTGTCCAACATGTTTTATGTTCTTTCCTACTTTTGGTGAAATGTGCGAAATATTCTATTACGACTAACAATGCTAGTATGGCGTCAATAAACGCCCACATTACGATATTCTAACGATTGTTTATCTTAAAACTGTTCGTGGTCTACCATTGCAACGTATTGGCTTGTTAAATCTTAATGATTCACGGGTAAAGGTCGGATCTGATGAAATATATCATCTATCGTAACAAGACTTTCTGATATCATTTTTGAACATATTTATATTGTCAGCTTTTCTAAGCGATGTTGCAAATACACTTTATGTTGGACATCCACACAGAATGCATATAGAACGTATCATCAACTACAGTTTAAATAATTAAGTCATGCCCTGTTGACCGAGTGATGTATAAAGCTTTGCCACTGACTGCTTGCTGCCTCTCACCACTGCCCGGGTTCGAATCCCAGCTTGGCACATAACAAAATTACCAGTGACATGTGACTGACTATGCAGCTTTTTATTAGTCCTACTTTTTGCGAATATTGATTGGTAATATCTACGAAATTGCTACGAAGCCATACACATGTCACAAGAGATAAATAGGGTTGTGTTTTAAATCAATCACTACCATTTGAATAGTTCTTCTCTTATCCAACAATTACAATATTTATTGTTTCCCTATATGTAGCTGTTACGTTTTATATTAAGCACATTAATGTGATATACGGATAGAATGATTATGAATATATTTATGTTTTGAGCAATTTTATTTGGATACATGGAGTCACAGGGGCGTAGACAGTTCAAAATCACGTAGTTTAAGATACATTTTACATTGTACAGGCAGAGTTTGTGGATTGATATATAACACCATTCAACTTTTCAAGAGTTTAATTTTCCTGATCACTATACTGGTAGTTAAATAGTCATTAATACCGACATGTGGCAGACTATTTTTAAGCAATTTTAACTGAATTGCATTAAGCTACATTTCCTGCACAAGAAGGGGGATGTGGACATTTTAGTGACGTGGACATTTTAGTATTTTGATTAAAATACACTTCATATTTTAATATGAATACACAGGTTAATTGATTGACAGAGTCATTCTAAAGAGTTTAATTTTACTTACTAGTATCACTATAGTTAAGTTGTCATTCATACAGATATGTCTATGAATGAGCATATCTGTGGTTTTACTTATCTTATTGGAATACGTTCCTTTATTGATTTCTTATGAGTGCGAATCTTACTTTGAAATAGGAGTTCAACCATTGCACACTTGTCCATTGCTGTATGCTTAAACACTTAAGCCCGTTGCTACTAGTTTGCCAGATAGTGATGCGCTTCAATACTAGTATCCATCTTTACACCTCGGAGCTGCCATCGTTAATACCTTCACAAAGCGTTCGCCTATCAGTGGTATTTCAACGCTCTGGACTGACATGGCAATTGAAGGCAGCTTTCTAACAACAATGTCACTTCTACTGATGATAACAGTCGAGTCCTTATTAAAGTTTGCACAAATGGCAATACGAACTGAAAAGGAAATGACTAGGATTTAAAGATTAAGTAGTGATACACGTCCATAGACAAGTGTTCATACAATCTACAATTCCTCTTGCATTTACTAAGCTGTGTCCTTAAGTTCACACCATTCCCCTATCATATGCAAGGACACCTTACATAAGAAAACTAGGGCTGCGAGAGATCACAATGGTCTTAAGAGCTAGCATAAAGCTGTTTTCTAAATCTGTTGTCGATTTGGGTTTCGGTAAAACCTTACATTATCGTCCATTGTCACTCTTTTGCCGTATTAAGCTTTGAATCGTGACTGCTACATACTTTTTAATGTTGTGACCTATAAAAAATACTTAGCAGTAAGGAATCTGAAATCTACTTATTATTTGGCCTAGTCAATGGTTTCCTTAAGATTATCCTGAACCTGTGTAAGTGACCATTACCTGTGTAAGTGATGAGATTGTGTCATTTGAGTGAAAAGTTGTAAATATTGAAATGAAATGGGATGTGGGTTGACGAGGGACGGTTGGCTATGATATTCTCTACCTGATAACACTGACGAATCTGGAGATACACCTTGTTATATGATTATAATGCTGTTTGGTATGTTTTGGGATGGGGCTTCTTACTACATGTAGGTTGCAATGGTACTGGTCACATAAACAGACAGCTACTGGTTAGTAGTTGTGAATCTGAAATAGCAGAAATGTTAAGCCAACCACAATACCATTCAAGTCCATGCATACATGAGTTTGAATGTATTGCACACTCTTAACGAATTTACCTCTATGATACATATTTTGGTGACTATTACCAACATTTTCCCATTTCATTCTATCCAAATTCTACATGCATGAGAGTATAGAAGTAAAGTCAGTAGGGCACACGGCTGTGTCGTGTGATTGCAATTCTCTCTCACGAGTCCCGCGCTATCATCTTCTCTATTTACATTTAATCATCAAAACACCATGAGAGAATTATTCCGACTTAATTTGCTGGAGAATGCGTGGTTTTCCTGTCTCGACTTAAGAGTCCTCCACCCTATTCAATCCCACAACGGGAAAGCTAAACTGATATCGGTGCAGCTCCTATCAATTTGTACCTGTCAACCGCGTGAATTATTAGAAAACCGTAAAACCAGTGGGATTTATGAAAAGAGGCCGGTAACGTACAAAAAAGGCCTCATAAACCTCAATTATTGTAATTCCCGCAGTCATACACTCCTATGATATTGAAAATGAGATGGTTTGTGTGCTGTGGTAGCTTTCATTGATTAGACTCGATAGCCTATATTGTGCGTGTGGCTTTGTGCTCTTATTGCATTCATTTGGGCGGTTCCATAGCTTTTGTCGCCGCGGGCTAAACCAGTTGGTGTAAGTAAACACTATAGATATTGGCTTCTCCGTGGTGCATGGAATTATACAAATTGAATTATTGCCAATTATACCATCAGCAGATATCCAACCGCGACAATACACGCAGTTCCTGTATCCAGTGACTAAGTTGAACCAGAAGCAACAGTTTGAAATGGTTTAAGAATAGAACCATTAAAAGTAGCACTTGCACTAGTTAAGTGAAAACAGCAGACCAAGACAAACATTTCTCATATTGCATAACCTCGTATGATCACGCCCTAGTTCATTAACAATGACTCCCTCTCATTTGAACCTTATGATAGCGGCGATTACCTCTTTCTAAATGTATATTTATTTATAAAAAATACAATGAATGAAAAAGTTGTATTGTATATTTCATCTTTGAATGTTCTAACAGCCTTCTTGACCATTTCAATATTGTGTGTGTTATACGTTTGATGTATAAATTACTGATTGTTTGACGTATCACTCAGTATCTTGTTTTTGTCTGTTGGTGAGTAATTTCCACGCCCTATCCAATCCTCCAGTGTTGAGCTTCACTCCTCAACCGTTCTGTTGTCGGGCAGGATAAAAGCAGAGTTATTGTTACTAATATTCATAGGTCTAACAGACCATGCCTTTCGTGACTGACAATTACCAGATACGTCACGACCGGTGAATTATGAGTAGATTGACTTGTTGACACAAAGATATATATATATATATATATATATATATATATATATATATATATATATATATATATATATATATATATATATATATATATATATATATATATATATATATATATATGTATATATTGATCTGATTCGTTTTGATTTTATTCGGTCTAGTAAGATTAATATTACACATCATATGGCACATAAAAAATCATATATAAAGTTGACTAGATGGAGAGTCACTAACTGCTTTGCAATATGATTCTAAGCAGACACAGGATATATGCACAAACAGTTAAAAACTTATTTCCATAGTGGTCCCAGTTTGCCCAGAGTCCAATGGCATCACATGTAATAATCAACTCCACTGCTCAAAATTGACATAATGATAATATCATATCGTATAATACAAACGTTCGGACTAGAATTGATGAATTTCCTTTTTATGACTCAGAGAGGACTGACATGAGATGTTTCTTGCATCTCACTTTAAAAAGGGATTTACTGAACGTAGTCTGGATCTCGTCTGGCAAAGAATTCCAGATTTTGGCACCAGTGTCTAGTGGAAGGACTTTATGCCATATGAACCAACCTTTGATAAAATCAGAACATTAACACTGTGTCTGGTGTTATAGTGGTGGTATTCATTTACTCTTTCAAAAACTTGAAGGTACTCTGGAGCCTGTCCATCAATGCAATTAAATACATGGCTTGCGGCTAGGTATTGTAATAAATGTTCAATGCTTATCCACTTAACCTCATTAAAGTCATTGGCTACCAATTTTGTTCTGTTTGAATAGTTTAAAACATATCTGATCAATATAAAACATATAGATAACCTTTTTACTCTAACATCTTATATACGCCACTATGCTGAGGCTAAAACAAAATGTAGATAATGTTCTTACTAGACAAACATTACTGACTTTGGTACACACCATAATTAATAATACATCAACTCTTTTGTGAGAAAGGTGTTACCGCGTAATCGCAACATGTACACTCACTTTCTTGACCTTAAATTAAAGATAAAACACTTAAAGGACGATGTCGCTGAGGTTGAAAATGCTATTAAATCACGCTTTTATTTACATCTCAAGTCATGGCTGTGCTAATAAATTGTTGACTTTCATTTCCTTTCATTTAACAGACAGAATATAACTTAGAGAGAGTTAATTGGTATAGCTACTTGGGCGCTGTCACTTGTCACATGCAGCGCACGTATTTTTGCAGTCAGCTTTTATCTAATTTCAGAGATTAAGTAGGTTATAAGATAGCTTATAGAATTGGAGCATTTAAATTCCAATGCTGCAACCAGTGTGTGTTCGACGTGTACACGTGTACAGTATTAGATGTGTATATTTATCACATGGTGGCCAGGTAAAACAATTACAAAAAACTCAAATTAGATGTCTCTACATTACAAGGGATTGTAACGCTTATGAATAGTAATGTTGATAAGTGATAATTGAGATAGCGCCCTTAGTGATGTTCAAAAGCGTATCAGTTTTAAGCATGTTTGTACACATATACGTGTGAACTATGAAATGTGGTTAAAGACAGTGTATGTGTGTGAATATATATATATATATATATATATATATATATATATATATATATATATATATATATATATATATATATATATAAATATATATATATATATATATATATATATATATATACATATATATATATATATATATATATATATATATATATATATATATATATATATATATATATATATATATATATATATATATATATAGATATATAGATAGATAGATAGATAGATGTATACATATATATATATATATATATATATATATATATATATATATATATATATATATATATATATATATATATATATATATATACATGTATATATATATATATATATATGTATGTATGTATGTATGTGTGTGTGTTTGTGTGTGCAGATCAAACTTTCAAGGAACGATCGTGCTATTTTGATTTATCGACTCGATGATTTGGTATGTATTAGAGTGGTGTTATCTTTGCTAACCAGAGGTTACATGTATATGAATCGTGGGAACGTCACATCCATCACCACGTGTCATCAACCTCCCAATTCATGTCCACGCGCGGCTCTAATAAGTTCCGTTAAGGGCGGCTAGGGCAATCATCTATTGGTGCCCACGTTGGCATTGCCACAAACTGGCCCCCGCTTGATGGAGGGGATAATGCAATTTTTATCATGTCTCGCGGTAATTAGGATCGTCATTGATCCTTGAGGAGATGCTACACCCGTACTTAGCCCTATAAAGAAAGTAAACTACCAGTAATATAGGCTCCCTGTGGATAGGCATTCTTCAGTTTATGACTTATTCATAATCATGCGTGCGGCTCGGCGAAGTCAGGTCCGTTAAAAGGAACACTGATATGGTTAGCCGACACGATAATGAAGGTGTTGATGAAATTCCGTAAAATGTCAACGGTCGAATAAATCCAAATTTCTCTTCCAGCCTTCCTACTATATAACTATATTTGAAGATGTGCAGATTGACGGTACCCTTATCAGACGTTATACAGGATATTGCTGATGGTATCAAGTACCTGTCATTTCGTTACATGGCCAGAAAGGATACAAGTATCGATAAACACAATGCCAAAGTGCTAATCTAACGTTTCTGTATCATCTTTTGACATTGAATATTTTCATCGCCTAATAGCATGTTTATGTATATGATGATTGTATGTTTCTTTCTAGAGCCAGGATGTAAATCTAATCTACACTTTATATATCATACAACTGTCATATCACGTATTGGCTAAAGTCACAGCATATACAACTGTCCTAAGAATTTCGCAGATGTTAAGCCTATGATAATTATGTTTCGTTTTATGTGTTTTTGTTTTTAATTGCCTCCTCTACGACAATCATACAGATGAGCATGAATTTAGGCATCACATGATTTCGTGCATTTTGTCTAATGTTAAACAAGTCTGGATATTTACTCGGTTAAACCGATTTTTAGAATAAAATCGTATGGCTTGCTTTTGCAATTTACTCCCTCGAAGAATGTGATGCATACACGTTTGTTTAGGACGTTAATCACATGATATAGTTCGACTTCTTGCATTGTACAAGATTGCTCAAGATATAAAAGGTATTGTTGTTTATGACAAGGAGACTAAGCTATCCCAGTATTTGGATGACACCACCATCTCCTTAGGTGGAGACAAAGAAAGTCTATGTGGTGTCATGCGTGTACTGGAGTGGTTTAGAAAGGTATCTGGTCTTGCCATTAACAAAGACAAGACAAGTGTCATTAAAATCAGGGCATTAAGGGGCAGGAGTGTATCATGGGAAGGTAAATTTGGTTTGAAATGGACAACTGAGTTTGAGGTGTTAGGTATTAAGTACAATATTGACAAAATGGCGACTATCTCTGATGACAATATCCCAGCAAACACAAAACATATGTGCTATGTCTACAAAATATTTAACCCAATATCTGTGAAATATTACTGAAAATGTTTATTAATATTAAAACGTTTGGCCTGAAAATTATTACCATAATGTTTCTTATAATATTTGTATTATTACCCTCTATATTAAAAACACATTTTCAGGAGAAGTCACTGGTTCCTGCTGACTCTTCTCCAGTCATTTTAGTTATGCTTGAAGTTATGCTTGAAATGAGATGAAGAACCAGCTCTTAACATTTCCCAACAAAAGTATTACATTACAACAGTTATCAACCCTTTAATAGATAGATAAAAATAGTATACCACTAACTAACTTCAAATGTGTTTTTATATCGTGACATACGCAAAGAAAATAATTTTCGAAAATGTGACCCAATCACGATCGACGAATGACAAATGCGGGAATGTGCTCTATTAATAGCCATGAGCGGCGATTAAACAAGATGCAAATACACCCACAGAGGTGTAAAAGGTACCTAATTCGGTAATGTGACAAAATTATGAATATTTCTTTCAATAGAAATATTCTAAACTATTTACAATTTCGATAAAGTTAAAGTTGAACAGTTTTATTCAATCAAATAACTTGCAAAAGTTAATTAGGTCAACTACTCTAAGCACATTACTGTACTCCAATCTACCTATATAAGTAGCATCATTGGCAATATTAGGGCAAGCACAACCGATGGTTGTTGCGCTTCCCTGGTCTCCCTTCCGATACGTCATCAGATCGGGAGAGCGAGGGGATTGCTAATTTTGAGTGAGGGTGTGTCGGTGGTTCGTCCCGATACCCTCCACTGACCTTGACCGTGGCCTGCCGTCTGCACCACGGCGTTGCCAATGACTGCTAGCCGTCTCTCGTCCCTGTCCGAATTTTGAGTCCCTGCTGGGGCATGAAAGATTGATGCCTTTGACATAAGACCAAGCCGGGGATTGGTTTCCCTATATATCATCCATACCTAATTACATGCGCCCTAGCAGCAACTTGGCAGAAAAACTGACCAAAAATGAAAATTCCAAATTTAGGTTTTAGCGTGTTCCTGCGCGGCAGCGTAAGCAGGGTGTACCAACTGCAAGATCGCAGTTCGTGTAGAATGCGATCCCTTCACTATTCTACCCTCGAGTATACTCGTAGTTTCATTAAAATAATTGCCAAACGAAAAAAAAAGATTTTTCTAATTCCTCCACCTGTTACAACTGCCGAAATACGCCCTAGCCGCAATTTGTCTGAAAAAACTGACAAAAAATGAAAATTCCAATTTCTGGTCTCAACGTGTTCCTGAGCGGCAGCACAGGCAGGGTCTACCAACTGCAAGATCGTAGTTCGTGTAGAATGCGGTACCTTCACTACCCTACCCTCGAGAATACTCGTAGTTTCATTAAAAGAATTGCCAAACGAAAGAAAAGGGATTTCTCTAATTCCTCCACCTATAACAACTGCCGAAATACGCCCTAGCCGCAATTTGGCAGAAAAAAACTGACAAAAAATGAAAATTCCAAATTCTGGTCTCAACGTGTTCCTGAGCGGCAGCACAGGCAGGGTCTACCAACTGCAAGTTCGCAGTTCGTGTAGAATGCGATACCTTCACTATTCTACCCTCGAGAATACTCGTAGTTTCATTCAAAGAATTGCCAAACGAATAAAAAAAAAAGATTTCTATAATTCCTCCACCTGTTACAACTGCCGAAATACGCCCTAGCCGCAATTTGGCAGAAAAAACTGACAAAAAATGAAATTCCAAATTCTGGTCTCAACGTGTTCCTGAGCGGCAGCACAGGCAGGGTCTACCAACTGCAAGATCGTAGTTCGTGTACAATGCGATACCTTTACTACCCTACCCTCGAGAATACTCGTAGCGTTATGAAATTACGAACAAATATGTAAATTTTACTGAATGACCAGAGTTTGTGGAGAATAACAGGGCGGGTATTTTCCAGTCAATTACAAATTTATAAATCAATAGTTGTTGTTTTGTTTTTATGTTTGCATTTCCACCATTTGGAATAAGCCCAAAGTATGCCTTTATTAGGCAGATATTACATTACCTGGATGGTTGTTCTAACGATAAATATGAAACCATCCTAAATATGAAATCACTTTAGTTAAGTTTCAGATAGCCAGAGGTCGCCACCTGACAATTCTCTGCCGTCTGTTGTTATTACCCTCTATATTAAAAACACATTTTCAGGAGAAGTCACTGGTTCCTGCTGACTCTTCTCCAGTCATTTTAGTTATGCTTGAAGTTATGCTTGAAATGAGATGAAGAACCAGCTCTTAACATTTCCCAACAAAAGTATTACATTACAACAGTTATCAACCCTTTAATAGATAGATAAAAATAGTATACCACTAACTAACTTCAAATGTGTTTTTATATCGTGACATACGCAAAGAAAATAATTTTCGAAAATGTGACCCAATCACGATCGACGAATGACAAATGCGGGACTGTGCTCTATTAATAGCCATGAGCGGCGATTAAACAAGATGCAAATACACCCACAGAGGTGTAAAAGGTACCTAATTCGGTAATGTGACAAAATTATGAATATTTCTTTCAATAGAAATATTCTAAACTATTTACAATTTCGATAAAGTTAAAGTTGAACAGTTTTATTCAATCAAATAACTTGCAAAAGTTAATTAGGTCAACTACTCTAAGCACATTACTGTACTCCAATCTACCTATATAAGTAGCATCATTGGCAATATTAGGGCAAGCACAACCGATGGTTGTTGCGCTTCCCTGGTCTCCCTTCCGATACGTCATCAGATCGGGAGAGCGAGGGGATTGCTAATTTTGAGTGAGGGTGTGTCGGTGGTTCGTCCCGATACCCTCCACTGACCTTGACCGTGGCCTGCCGTCTGCACCACGGCGTTGCCAATGACTGCTAGCCGTCTCTCGTCCCTGTCCGAATTTTGAGTCCCTGCTGGGGCATGAAAGATTGATGCCTTTGACATAAGACCAAGCCGGGGATTGGTTTCCCTATATATCATCCATACCTAATTACATGCGCCCTAGCAGCAACTTGGCAGAAAAACTGACCAAAAATGAAAATTCCAAATTTAGGTTTTAGCGTGTTCCTGCGCGGCAGCGTAAGCAGGGTGTACCAACTGCAAGATCGCAGTTCGTGTAGAATGCGATCCCTTCACTATTCTACCCTCGAGTATACTCGTAGTTTCATTAAAATAATTGCCAAACGAAAAAAAAAAGATTTTTCTAATTCCTCCACCTGTTACAACTGCCGAAATACGCCCTAGCCGCAATTTGGCTGAAAAAACTGACAAAAAATGAAAATTCCAAATTCTGGTCTCAACGTGTTCCTGAGCGGCAGCACAGGCAGGGTCTACCAACTGCAAGATCGTAGTTCGTGTAGAATGCGGTACCTTCACTACCCTACCCTCGAGAATACTCGTAGTTTCATTAAAAGAATTGCCAAACGAAAGAAAAGGGATTTCTCTAATTCCTCCACCTATTACAACTGCCGAAATACGCCCTAGCCGCAATTTGGCAGAAAAAAACTGACAAAAAATGAAAATTCCAAATTCTGGTCTCAACGTGTTCCTGAGCGGCAGCACAGGCAGGGTCTACCAACTGCAAGTTCGCAGTTCGTGTAGAATGCGATACCTTCACTATTCTACCCTCGAGAATACTCGTAGTTTCATTCAAAGAATTGCCAAACGAATAAAAAAAAAAAGATTTCTATAATTCCTCCACCTGTTACAACTGCCGAAATACGCCCTAGCCGCAATTTGGCAGAAAAAACTGACAAAAAATGAAATTCCAAATTCTGGTCTCAACGTGTTCCTGAGCGGCAGCACAGGCAGGGTCTACCAACTGCAAGATCGTAGTTCGTGTACAATGCGATACCTTTACTACCCTACCCTCGAGAATACTCGTAGCGTTATGAAATTACGAACAAATATGTAAATTTTACTGAATGACCAGAGTTTGTGGAGAATAACAGGGCGGGTATTTTCCAGTCAATTACAAATTTATAAATCAATAGTTGTTGTTTTGTTTTTATGTTTGCATTTCCACCATTTGAAATAAGCCCAAAGTATGCCTTTATTAGGCAGATATTACATTACCTGGATGGTAGTTCTAACGATAAATATGAAACCATCCTAAATATGAAATCACTTTAGTTAAGTTTCAGATAGCCAGAGGTCGCCACCTGACAATTCTCTGCCGTCTGTTGTTATTATTACCCTCTATATGTTCCTGCTGACTCTTCTCCAGTCATTTTAGTTATGCTTGAAGTTATGCTTGAAATGAGATGAAGAACCAGCTCTTAACATTTCCCAACAAAAGTATTACATTACAACAGTTATCAACCCTTTAATAGATAGATAAAAATAGTATACCACTAACTAACTTCAAATGTGTTTTTATATCGTGACATACGCAACGAAAATAATTTTCGAAAATGTGACCCAATCACGATCGACGAATGACAAATGCGGGACTGTGCTCTATTAATAGCCATGAGCGGCGATTAAACAAGATGCAAATACACCCACAGAGGTGTAAAAGGTACCTAATTCGGTAATGTGACAAAATTATGAATATTTCTTTCAATAGAAATATTCTAAACTATTTACAATTTCGATAAAGTTAAAGTTGAACAGTTTTATTCAATCAAATAACTTGCAAAAGTTAATTAGGTCAACTACTCTAAGCACATTACTGTACTCCAATCTACCTATATAAGTAGCATCATTGGCAATATTAGGGCAAGCACAACCGATGGTTGTTGCGCTTCCCTGGTCTCCCTTCCGATACGTCATCAGATCGGGAGAGCGAGGGGATTGCTAATTTTGAGTGAGGGTGTGTCGGTGGTTCGTCCCGATACCCTCCACTGACCTTGACCGTGGCCTGCCGTCTGCACCACGGCGTTGCCAATGACTGCTAGCCGTCTCTCGTCCCTGTCCGAATTTTGAGTCCCTGCTGGGGCATGAAAGATTGATGCCTTTGACATAAGACCAAGCCGGGGATTGGTTTCCCTATATATCATCCATACCTAATTACATGCGCCCTAGCAGCAACTTGGCAGAAAAACTGACCAAAAATGAAAATTCCAAATTTAGGTTTTAGCGTGTTCCTGCGCGGCAGCGTAAGCAGGGTGTACCAACTGCAAGATCGCAGTTCGTGTAGAATGCGATCCCTTCACTATTCTACCCTCGAGTATACTCGTAGTTTCATTAAAATAATTGCCAAACGAAAAAAAAAAGATTTTTCTAATTCCTCCACCTGTTACAACTGCCGAAATACGCCCTAGCCGCAATTTGGCTGAAAAAACTGACAAAAAATGAAAATTCCAAATTCTGGTCTCAACGTGTTCCTGAGCGGCAGCACAGGCAGGGTCTACCAACTGCAAGATCGTAGTTCGTGTAGAATGCGGTACCTTCACTACCCTACCCTCGAGAATACTCGTAGTTTCATTAAAAGAATTGCCAAACGAAAGAAAAGGGATTTCTCTAATTCCTCCACCTATTACAACTGCCGAAATACGCCCTAGCCGCAATTTGGCAGAAAAAAACTGACAAAAAATGAAAATTCCAAATTCTGGTCTCAACGTGTTCCTGAGCGGCAGCACAGGCAGGGTCTACCAACTGCAAGTTCGCAGTTCGTGTAGAATGCGATACCTTCACTATTCTACCCTCGAGAATACTCGTAGTTTCATTCAAAGAATTGCCTAACGAATAAAAAAAAAAGATTTCTATAATTCCTCCACCTGTTACAACTGCCGAAATACGCCCTAGCCGCAATTTGGCAGAAAAAACTGACAAAAAATGAAATTCCAAATTCTGGTCTCAACGTGTTCCTGAGCGGCAGCACAGGCAGGGTCTACCAACTGCAAGATCGTAGTTCGTGTACAATGCGATACCTTTACTACCCTACCCTCGAGAATACTCGTAGCGTTATGAAATTACGAACAAATATGTAAATTTTACTGAATGACCAGAGTTTGTGGAGAATAACAGGGCGGGTATTTTCCAGTCAATTACAAATTTATAAATCAATAGTTGTTGTTTTGTTTTTATGTTTGCATTTCCACCATTTGGAATAAGCCCAAAGTATGCCTTTATTAGGCAGATATTACATTACCTGGATGGTAGTTCTAACGATAAATATGAAACCATCCTAAATATGAAATCACTTTAGTTAAGTTTCAGATAGCCAGAGGTCGCCACCTGACAATTCTCTGCCGTCTGTTGTTATTACCCTCTATATTAAAAACACATTTTCAGGAGAAGTCACTGGTTCCTGCTGACTCTTCTCCAGTCATTTTAGTTATGCTTGAAGTTATGCTTGAAATGAGATGAAGAACCAGCTCTTAACATTTCCCAACAAAAGTATTACATTACAACAGTTATCAACCCTTTAATAGATAGATAAAAATAGTATACCACTAACTAACTTCAAATGTGTTTTTATATCGTGACATACGCAAAGAAAATAATTTTCGAAAATGTGACCCAATCACGATCGACGAATGACAAATGCGGGACTGTGCTCTATTAATAGCCATGAGCGGCGATTAAACAAGATGCAAATACACCCACAGAGGTGTAAAAGGTACCTAATTCGGTAATGTGACAAAATTATGAATATTTCTTTCAATAGAAATATTCTAAACTATTTACAATTTCGATAAAGTTAAAGTTGAACAGTTTTATTCAATCAAATAACTTGCAAAAGTTAATTAGGTCAACTACTCTAAGCACATTACTGTACTCCAATCTACCTATATAAGTAGCATCATTGGCAATATTAGGGCAAGCACAACCGATGGTTGTTGCGCTTCCCTGGTCTCCCTTCCGATACGTCATCAGATCGGGAGAGCGAGGGGATTGCTAATTTTGAGTGAGGGTGTGTCGGTGGTTCGTCCCGATACCCTCCACTGACCTTGACCGTGGCCTGCCGTCTGCACCACGGCGTTGCCAATGACTGCTAGCCGTCTCTCGTCCCTGTCCGAATTTTGAGTCCCTGCTGGGGCATGAAAGATTGATGCCTTTGACATAAGACCAAGCCGGGGATTGGTTTCCCTATATATCATCCATACCTAATTACATGCGCCCTAGCAGCAACTTGGCAGAAAAACTGACCAAAAATGAAAATTCCAAATTTAGGTTTTAGCGTGTTCCTGCGCGGCAGCGTAAGCAGGGTGTACCAACTACAAGATCGCAGTTCGTGTAGAATGCGATCCCTTCACTATTCTACCCTCGAGTATACTCGTAGTTTCATTAAAATAATTGCCAAACGAAAAAAAAAAGATTTTTCTAATTCCTCCACCTGTTACAACTGCCGAAATACGCCCTAGCCGCAATTTGGCTGAAAAAACTGACAAAAAATGAAAATTCCAAATTCTGGTCTCAACGTGTTCCTGAGCGGCAGCACAGGCAGGGTCTACCAACTGCAAGATCGTAGTTCGTGTAGAATGCGGTACCTTCACTACCCTACCCTCGAGAATACTCGTAGTTTCATTAAAAGAATTGCCAAACGAAAGAAAAGGGATTTCTCTAATTCCTCCACCTGTTACAACTGCCGAAATACGCCCTAGCCGCAATTTGGCTGAAAAAACTGACAAAAAATGAAAATTCCAAATTCTGGTCTCAACGTGTTCCTGAGCGGCAGCACAGGCAGGGTCTACCAACTGCAAGATCGTAGTTCGTGTAGAATGCGGTACCTTCACTACCCTACCCTCGAGAATACTCGTAGTTTCATTAAAAGAATTGCCAAACGAAAGAAAAGGGATTTCTCTAATTCCTCCACCTATTACAACTGCCGAAATACGCCCTAGCCGCAATTTGGCAGAAAAAACTGACAAAAAAAATGAAAATTCCAAATTCTGGTCTCAACGTGTTCCTGAGCGGCAGCACTGTCGGGGTCTACCAACTGCAAGTTCGCAGTTCGTGTAGAATGCGATACCTTCACTATTCTACCCTCAAGAATACTCGTAGTTTCATTAAAAGAATTGCCAAACGAATAAGAAAAAAAAAATCTCTAATTCCTCCACCTGTTACAACTGCCGAAATACGCCCTAGCCGCAATTTGGCAGAAAAAAAACTGACAAAAAATGAAAATTCCAAATTCTGGTCTCAACGTGTTCCTGAGCGGCAGCACAGGCAGGGTCTACCAACTGCAAGATCGTAGTTCGTGTAGAATGCGGTACCTTCACAACCCTACCCTACCCTCGAGAATACTCGTAGTTTCATTAAAAGAATTGCCAAACGAAAGAAAAGGGATTTCTCTAATTCCTCCACCTGTTACAACTGCCGAAATACGCCCTAGCCGCAATTTGGCTGAAAAAACTGACAAAAAATGAAAATTCCAAATTCTGGTCTCAACGTGTTCCTGAGCGGCAGCACAGGCAGGGTCTACCAACTGCAAGATCGTAGTTCGTGTAGAATGCGGTACCTTCACTACCCTACCCTCGAGAATACTCGTAGTTTCATTAAAAGAATTGCCAAACGAAAGAAAAGGGATTTCTCTAATTCCTCCACCTATTACAACTGCCGAAATACGCCCTAGCCGCAATTTGGCAGAAAAAACTGACAAAAAAATGAAAATTCCAAATTCTGGTCTCAACGTGTTCCTGAGCGGCAGCACAGGCGGGGTCTACCAACTGCAAGTTCGCAGTTCGTGTAGAATGCGATACCTTCACTATTCTACCCTCAAGAATACTCGTAGTTTCATTAAAAGAATTGCCAAACGAATAAGAAAAAAAGATTTCTCTAATTCCTCCACCTGTTACAACTGCCGAAATACGCCCTAGCCGCAATTTGGCAGAAAAAAAACTGACAAATAATGAAAATTCCAAATTCTGGTCTCAACGTGTTCCTGAGCGGCAGCACAGGCAGGGTCTACCAACTGCAAGATCGTAGTTCGTGTAGAATGCGGTACCTTCACTACCCTACCCTCGAGAATACTCGTAGTTTCATTAAAAGAATTGCCAAACGAAAGAAAAGGGATTTCTCTAATTCCTCCACCTATTACAACTGCCGAAATACGCCCTAGCCGCAATTTGGCAGAAAAAACTGACAAAAAATGAAAATTCCAAATTCTGGTCTCAACGTGTTCCTGAGCGGCAGCACAGGCAGGGTCTACCAACTGCAAGTTCGCAGTTCGTGTAGAATGCGATACCTTCACTATTCTACCCTCAAGAATACTCGTAGTTTCATTAAAAGAATTGCCAAACGAATAAGAAAAAAAGATTTCTCTAATTCCTCCACCTGTTACAACTGCCGAAATACGCCCTAGCCGCAATTTGGCAGAAAAAAAACTGACAAAAAATGAAATTCCAAATTCTGGTCTCAACGTGTTCCTGAGCGACAGAACAGGCAGGGTCTACCAACTGCAAGATCGTAGTTCGTGTAGAATGCGATACCTTCACCACCCTACCCTCGAGAATACTCGTAGCGTTATGAAATTACGAACACGATAGGGTTGAGTTTAGATCCCAGTTAGATTTGAGCGTTCCCGGCATGCTTTGCGGTATTAGATATCCGCGGGAAGGTCAAAGCTCATATAAAGCTACATTTAGTTTCATAATGGCATATAAAAGACAATATTGACAAACAAACAAATTTACTTTATATGTTTGGCCATATTATTCATTTTGAAATGAAGTCTTTTTAATCCAATTTTTGAAAAACAAGTCACATAGTTTTAGCATCTGCGTTACACCGGCTCGGTCTTCCGCGACTGCTACGACGTGCATTGTCGAGCACGTTTGTGGTGAAAGATCTCAATAAAAACGAAAGGAATATTTTCCAAACTTCTGTGAACAATATATGCGTATATATCGCTGCCAAAGATAATATTTGAGTTTAATCGCGAAATTTATCTGAAAGGACTAGGTAGAACTACATCGAGGACATGACGAGCACCCATATTGACAGTGACGTCACTAGACTGCAAAGCATGCCGGGAACGCTCAAATCTGACTGGGATCTAAACTCAACCGATGCGAAGACGCCCAAGATAGAACTAGAATTAATCATGAGTGATGTTGCAATCAGATATCTAGGTGCTCTGATCTTTTTGGTCAATTTGAAATATTTCATGGTAACTATCTGCAGGACGGGTACTTTCCAGTTAAGTACAAATTTATAAATCAATAGTTGTTTTGTTTTTATTTTTGCATTTGCACCATTTGAAATTCGCCCAAAGTATGCCTTTATTAGGCAGATAGTACATGAACCTGGATGGTAGGGCCTTTTTGGGATTACTGTGAAAGGTTTGACATGTCCAGAACATTATGTTTGATTGGTAACCCACATTAACCACCTGCATTAACCAATGATTAAGATAATTGGTTTCGCATCGTTTTTCTAGGGTTGTCCTGCCACTGAAGAATCAGTGATATTAATATTTCATATTTTCCTTTCAATATAACTCCATTCTCTGAGTGCAATTTAACTGCCAGCAGACTCCCCGCAGGGCTTGTTATTTTTAAAACATTTCCAAGATACATTAACACAATATTGCAAAAATCATTCATCAAATGTTTCTGAAAAATATTTATTAATATTAAAACGTTTGGCCTGAAAATTATTATCAAAACATTTCTTATAACATTTAAATGATTATTTTCACAATATTTTAAATACATATGTATACAATGTTGCTTAAATTATTCATAAACTATTTCTAAGAAACATTTTGACATTGTTGTTGAAGATATTTATCCCCATTGAAATTGCTGGCTTTGGAATATTATGCCAACATTTTTTGTAACATTTTACTCAACATTATTTCAATATTTTTGAAATATTTATCTTTCCAGATAGTTGAGTTTTAAATTCTTTAGAGAAGAAAATGTACTTACCAATCGCCCATAACTAACACACTTTTGAAATCCCCATTTTAGGGATTTCTTGCTCAGTCTTACTTTGAAAAGTATACTGTACAAATCATGCTTTCAAGATAGAAGAGAAGGCTACTTATATTATTTTTGTCAGCCCTAATCAATGCCTTTCGGAATGACACATATTGATATTTCATGCTTTTTAAGAAACCAAAAATGTTAAATCAATGCCAGTAATGATATACTTATTTGGAAACTATTTTTTCCTAAATTTTCAAATCAATATTTCATGTTTATCGATCATATTTATCTAATTATAGCATAAAATATTGCTTTTTCAGAGAAGTTGCTAACAATTGTAGGATTATATATTAACGTTATTTAATATTAAGATAATAATGTTGAATTGTAGCTATTGTTTTTGCATTTTGACATTATTATGTGGCAATATCATAGGGCATTCCTCAATAATATTTCTGAAATATTTCATACGGTTTTTGTGTTAAAATTGGTATTTTTATAATGTTTTTCGAATTATTAAAGGACTGTTTTATAGAAATGTTGAACGAAGAATTCGGCAAAAACATTTCAAAACATTAATTCAACATTTTGTTGATGTCATTTTTAACATTTCTCTACAGCTTAGTTCAGATGTTTCACAAATATTTCACAGGATGTGTTCTTGATATCAAACCGATGTTTAAAAAAACATTTGTAATATGCAGATGTATAACATTTATTTAAAATGATAATAAAACATAGGATAATGTTATCATACATTATCGCAGAAAATTATTGGTTATTATTTTCTAAATATATATTTAGATATTTAATTTCAAATTTGTTCAGAAATATTTTGTAACTTTGTAGATACAATACTTAATTAATATTTAAAGAAACATTTGTAATGGACAGCTTTAAAACATTTGTCTTTAAATGTTAGAAAAATTATAGTTTAATATTATCAAACATATTTTGGAAAAATATTGTTTAACATTTTATCAGTGTAAATATTGACATTTTTTTTATTTATAATTTTTCAGACGTTTTAGAAACATTTTAAAGAATGTTAATAAAACATTCAATAAATGTTAAAAACAACATTTGTGATACGCAGATGTAAAACATTAACTATAAATGTTGATAAAAGATAATATAATGTTATCAAATATTATTATGAAAAAAATATTGGTTAATATTGTGAGAAAATATTCCTTTATTAGGCAGCTTTAAAAGATTTATTTTAAATGTTAAAAAAAATACAGTTAATATATTCAAACATATTTTGGAAAAATATTGTTTAACGTTTCATTAATGTATAAATTGATATTTTATCTATACTTTTTCAGACGTTTTAGAAACATTTTAAAGTATGTTAATAAAACATTTAATAAATGTTAAAAACAACATATGTAATACGCAGACATTAAACATCAACTAAAAATGTTGATAAAAGATAACATAATGTTATCAGACATTATTATGAAAAAAATATTGGTTAATATTGTAAGAAAATATTCCTTTATTCTCTTAAATGTTTTACTAATATCATATTTTTATTGCATAACATAATTTACATTCATTATTTCACTAATGTTTTCCCTATGGTTATTGAACATTTTGCTAATGTTTTATTCATGTTTATTGTGAATGTTTCTAACAAATTTTTTCAGTCCTTTTAAAAATATTTTGAAAATATTTTGTGTTTGCTGGGATCAGTGCTAAAGTATCTGACATCAAAAAAGACATCGTTATAATCAAGTCACTCCTAATGTCCAAAATAACACATATACTCCTGTCCCTTCCTACGCCTTCAGATACAGCAATTTACCAATTAGAACAATTTTTTTTCTCATTTTTGTGGTATAATAAGCCTCCTAAGTTTCGTAGAGAAATTATGGAGGCAAATACAACTGATGGAGGTTTAAGACTCCATAATTTGAAAACTTTTGATGCAGCCTTAAAAATAGGTTGGTTAAAAAGGTATATTACCACAAAATCCAAGTGGAGTGTTGTCCCATATAATTTTGACTTTGATGGTTTATTCAAATATGGTGTAGATTACATAGAAAGACTGTTAGAAATCACATTCAATCCTTTTTGGCTGAATGTGTTACATAGTTTAAAAATGCTCTGGAAAGATGGAAACATATTTATACCTGAAAACATCTTTCTCACTCCGTTGTGGTATAACAGTTCCTTTAGGTTACAGATAAAGAAAGAATGGATACTCAAAGGAGTATACAGAGTAAATGACTTTCTCCAGACAAATGGGAAATTATTAAGTCAAATTGATTTTTAACAAAAATTTCAAGTACAGACTAATATCCTAGAATATGGTGCTGTGACAATAAAGATTAATGCTTTCCTACAATCAAGAGAGACTCCTCTCCACAGCCATATAACACCAAACAACTGTATATTGAATGTGATATTGCAAAAAGACACCAAAGGAGTATCATCAATCTATAAAATGCTATTGAGTAAAAACAACTCAATCATTGAAAATGCATGTTTGAAGTGGAACTCAAAGGTGGGCAATATAACAGAAAGCTATGACTTCAAAAAATCATTTTCAAAAATAGTATGTTTGATGACATATATCTAAGATATATTCAGTTAAGAACTTTACACCGAAGATTTTTTACCAATAATATTCTCTTTAAAATGAGAATTAAGGACTCTCCACTGTGTAATTTCTGTAATGAACATGAAGATTCCAATGAACATATGCTAATTGAATGTGATAAGGTTAAATCCTTGTGGCTAGAAGTAGAACGTTGGATTTCTGAGATAGGGGTTGTTAACTATCTCATTAATGACAGAATTATAATTTTGGGTGAACTCCAAAAAGCACACTGGGTCAATGCAGTAATTTTATTAACAAAAAAGACAATTTTTAATGCCAGAGTAAACATTACCATTCCAACAATGGAAAGTATTAAAAACCAGGTGAAAACCCTTTATAGATATGAAAAATACAAATATACATTGTGTGATAGAGAGGACAAACTGGAACAAAGATGGGGTATCTTGCTGGATTATTTTGAAGAATAACAAGATACAATATATTTAAAGTATTTATTATACTGTTTGATACAATATTCTTGTCACATATATACATTGCCTTATACTGCAAAACCTGATATATTTGTAAATTGTAGGATGTCATTGGCATAGCCGTGATTGCCCGGCACGCAGGAAAATAAAAATGTTTGAAAAATAAAAAAAGATTGCTCATTGTATAAGATTCCCACCTCCAGAATAATCAGTGTGCACTACTAAGAACTAATGTCTACTTTTAAAATTATCACCAGGAAGCGCATTACTTGATTCAACGCAGGTTGGATACTTTTTCCTAATAGCTGCAAAGCTCCAACCTATTACGGGACAATGACCAATGCAGTTTAGAGGTCCATATTTCAGGTACAGAGGCACTAATTAGAAATAGATAAGAAAACCTAATTGATCCATCGCTCACACATGTCACTCAGTGACTTGTGAACATAGCTTGCAGAGATGGAGGAATACTCAAGCCTTCAGGTAAACCCCATCGCCGATCGGTTTCCGTTTCTTATGGCAGAAAATACTGAAATATCGACCACCTACTGGGGATTGAACTGTCTGGATCTTAAGTCAACGCCTATGCTTTTGCCGACTGATAACTCTGGACAAGGGTGTAAATTGGTATCTATATCTGCTATATATCCTCAGTAATATTCCTGTGGTAGTTGTCAGCCCAGTGTACTTGCCTATAGATATGCATCTATCCTGGTTACATTGTTACTTAGAGAACTACTTTGGAGTAGACCTTTTTCATATTGTAAAATATGTAGCTTTATAAAACTGTGTTTGCCACACTGTATTTTTAACAAAAAAAGCATAAAAAGAATGGCAGTCTCTCTTTTTCAACATATTGACATGTCATTAAGACAAGTTGTTTTAGCGGATGAAGGAAAACTAAAGATTAATATATGAAAATATGTTGTCAGTTTATAAGCAAAACAGACTATCTTGCTAGTTTGGTTGATGAAAAAATATATTGAGAGTGAAATCGGGTAAAAATAATCAACCCAAAATACAGGAAGTGTGCAAGTAGTTTTTTCCTGTAACTTCAGGCCAGTAAATTTTAGAAGGAATTCATGTTGTTGTTTAAGTCTAACCCTTAAGACTTTTAAAAATAGCATTCAATTTTTATATTTTTCTATGACTGTCGCTTAGCAGTGTTCGATTTCTGTACAGAATTTCAGCAACGTCAATTGGAATATTACCAGGTTATTAGTTGGTTCATTACAAAGGTGTGTTTATACATTTCCTGAAGATATGATTGATGCTGTTCTACTTTTCAGGTTTGTATACTATATATTGCAACATTTGTCTGTAATTATGTATGCTTGCATTTTGTCCAATGGTTCCTATATAAGTAAGTTTTTGTATCTCTGGGTTTGTGAGACTGCAATTTTGGTTTTGATCTTTGGTAACAATGGGCGCTGGTGGATAGGAATTCTCAGAAATTACAGGCTGAACATTAGATGTAGATGCAGAGGAGTCTCATGGGGTGCAATCATCGAGTTCCAAGGGGCTAATTAAGTCAGTATCGAGAGGGGTAGCTACTGCAATGGATAACCCTGGTGTTAGTGAGGTAGGATCCGGAGTGGGGATAGGGATTCTACACATTGCTACGGATTTGGCAAGCATGAATATTTAATTATTTTTTTGACGATGGAGGTAGGTTTTAAAATTGCTACATGCATATGTTATGATCTAGACATTTTTGATGGCAGAATATATACCATACAAAGGATGCTGGTAGGGTGGTACATTTTCGGATACAAGCAATGCCTATCTGCGGGCTAATTGATGCACGAGCTAAAACCTGTTTGTAACCCCTCTAAATGAAGATCCTGGGTCTCTTTGTAGTGTCAAATTCCATTTCTTACCTGGCGCTTACTCAGGTATGTTACTCACGTGATCAATGTCATATGCAGTTAAAGCAAATAACGGAACAGGTTTTTGGTTTACTCGAGTAAAGTGTCATGGTGTCTGCAAATAATCTATAGGCTGCACTAAATCACGAATATCAATTTCTACTCATCTAAGAGTAAATCCTTCAAAGTCGTAATAAACACCAGCAAAACATTGTGCCAGGGCATTTACCAATTTACTCATTTTTAAAGGTGCTTATGAAAGCATCAAATACAAATAATTTTTTGCCGTTTTACAGCAAATAAGGACAATCTTTTAATTTCTTTTCGGTACACAAATGTGTCGCCATGACTTCCATGTTCATGCGTTTCATTGTGGGATGCTTGCCCAAGAAACCAACTCAGGGGTTGGTTAATTGGGCCAGGTGTGAGTGAGCGCAAATGCTGACTTCATCATTAAATGAAACACACCCGCGCTTCCCTGAGTAAGCGGGTGGTAAGAAAGAGAATGCCTATCTCTGACTCTATAAAAATTGCCATTGACCTGTACATTTTTGTGTAGGGAGGTGACCACTGCTAGTATGGGTGTACTCATTTCTAGGTGTTGCCCAACAAATGGGAACATGGTTAGGTTCCCTGCTGAGCACAACATTATATTTGTTATCCCCATAAGTATGTTTTGCAGATCTGCATGCAGTGACAAGATGGCCCTGTTTACCTCAAGAAAAACACATAAGTTTGAATGCTTTACAAGAAGAAGGTGAGGGGCACTTTCCTCCACATGCTTTGCATGGTCCCCTGGGGTGACTTGTTTTATTGCTATATTGCAGGCGCTACCTGAAGTGTTGGGTCTGGCACTGTGGGGTGATGGGCTTCTGGGTCATGGTGAGTTCTTCCCGTGATGGTGATCTTTATCTCTCCTAGGTTGGTATCGGTACTGGTCTCTAACAGGAGATCTGTGACTGTCACACCTGGGTGATCTGTACCTGCTGTAGGTCTCTTCTCTGAATTGTGCATGATGCCGGTTATCTGCCACTTGGGTCCGTGGCAACTTGAGATATTCATTCACCTTACTACGCTGATGAACCGCTGTGGGGGTTTTCCTTCAATTTCTGAACCTCCTCCTATGCTTCAGCTTCCTTAACAAGGTCATCAAGCAAGGCTGGGGGTCCCTGGTGACGAATTGCTTAATTGCTGGATTCAAGACATGTAAAGTTGTTTGTAATACGAGGTTATATTTCAGATAAGTCTGAGTAAAATGTAAGCCAGCCTCTGACTCGGTATTTCTTTGTATTAAAAGAAAATTGGCAGCATATTCTCCTAGCTTCTGCTTTTAAGCACACTGCTTTTTGAATGTCTGATTGAGTACTGGTATAGCAGTCTTTGTAGGATCCGGTTGGCTAAAGTACCAGTTCCATGCTCCCTGTTTTAAAAGGCAGGGAAGCAGGACTAGTTGCTCGACATCAGCTAGGGCCTTTAAATCACAAACATTTTCAAATCTCTCCAGCCATCTTACTTCATTCTCAGTAGGGAGACCCTTGATGTGCTCCAACTGGACAAGATTCTGTTGGACCTATTTTTGTAAAAAGGATGCAGCTCTTCAGGTTTTAACAGCATGGCCCTGGTCTGAGGGAACTGGCATGTAAAATTGGATTCGCCTCCCACTGTCATAGTGCTGCAACTAATTATAGTCAGTAGTCTTCAGGGTCAGTGGTAGACTGATTTATTTCAGGGGAAAAGTGCATTATAAATGACCACAGAATGGATAAGCAAATATCTGCCTAGCCATAAGAAAAAGAGAATTGGGATTTTTGATATTAGTGATTGTAAGTGGAACCTAGTAAAAAATGAGAGAGTATAATCTAAAGTTGAATTAATGCATTCGTATGCCATTCCTTGCCTTTCTTGTCATATTATGATAATAATAATAATAATAATAATAATAATAATAATAATAATAATAATAATAGGAAATTGCTCTATATAGGAGAAGAACGGGAAATGAGAAATCCCTGCAGCCTACGGTTTAAATTAAGCTTAAAATGATCAAAAATAATCTCAGATGAGATGACCCTGCGTCTCGGTTCTTGTCACCTTCTACTGTTTATCATTGGGATATTGATCAATAGCTGTTATCTATATCAAAGAAGGAATGCGAAAAAAATGAAAGATTTTACTACTTCTAACAGAAACTTTATTTGAAAAAGGTAATTATGTATTGCAATACTGCCTGCTGTTGGAATAATACTGGGTAACGCGCATTGTCATTTGACTTCTGGAGGTTGACCACAAATGTCACCTTAACTCATTTTCATAAGGAGTGCACAAAAGATCTGATCGCTTTGAGCATAATTCATCACAAAGAGTAAAAATCAAAACATATTTTAAGAGGGTTTGTTGAAGCCAACACGCAAAACTATTCTCAATCATTTATTTTTTAAATAACAGTGTTTTTTCTAGCTTTTTTCATATGTGTTAGCATATATGTATGCTCCAAGTGTGAAAGGGTCAGTAATGCACTTGCCAATACTCAATTTAATATAAGTTGAATGTGTTCTCTTCGGTTTGGCCGTGTCTCCAACAGATTCTCCCGAGAACAGCATAATTGATATATCCGGTGCTTTACGATGGATAGTGCTCCTCGTTAGAAAATAAATAGTCCAGATATCGTGCACCATTGGGAAGAAAGAAATACACTGAAAGAGACCGTTCCTGTCGTCTTGCAGGTGACATTGAACCGTGTATGATCAAATGATTCTTATATTTTTTTCTACCTATCTGTATCTGTATGTGCATTTGTCTGCACCCACACGCTCACGCAAACACACACTTACACCTACATACTTACAACCTTCATGTACATTAATAAATATACAAAAGCACATGTACATACATACATAAATACTCGCACACATACATACATACATACATACATACAGAAATGCTTATGATCGTGAGGGATATGTTTAAGCTTTCTATAGAGGGTACTTTTCAGTTGTAGCCAGCAACATTTTAGTGCATAAAAACCATGTTTGTCGAACTGGTAAGAAAGAAAAAATTCAATTACTAGTATATATATGGTATATTTGGTGTGCCGGTTGCTGGATTTAGGTCGGCCTGGTCGATATAAAAATGTGCAGTGTTGGGAAGAGTTGTAACTCTTTGTTACTGAAAGGTCTGTCCACTGCACAGAACAACGATTTGTTTGATGATTAGTACGAATTGCCATTAACAGTAATACATGTCAAGAATGCCAAAAACACGCAAACGAAGCTGTAATCTGGACGTAATGTTTGGCATCCCATGTAAACCATCATAATACATTGAGCAGTATTTCTGTTCAGCATTTACTAGGGCAATATACTACTGGCTGTGAAGTTAATCATGGAATCTACTCGAGAGAAAATTGCATACTCAGGTGTCGTGTACATGTAGATGTGATTATTATGCAGTCAGTACGGAAAAGTTGCTTTCAAACAATTAATAGTGCCATCGCGTTTAAGTGGAAGTGGGAAGTACGTTTCTATACATAATGCTATACACACACGAATAATGTGATAAGAGTGGCTTACAATATATCCAAGTGGCCACTGAACTCGGTTCATTGTTTTATCCATGCTTCTTATAACCTTTTTTGATCCTATTGCAAGCGCGTGCTGCTGTCGTCCACCGTCTGTGATCGGCAACAAGAGTCACTTAATTACGTCTTTGATTGAGGGTCTTAGTCAGGCCTACAGAAAATGTCAGCGTTGATTGGATTTAGCATTGTTGGGGAATAATGGGGAGGTCAGGGACCCATCACCAGCATGAATGCTGATTGTAGACCTTTAGCCATGACATCCGCTCCGTGCAATCACACGCCAGCTATCTAATTCAATTGCAGGAAAAAATGCATTGCTTTGTAGGCGTCTGCGACTTTGTAAAATTTGGCTTTTGTGGGAACATCGCAAACTCTCTCGTCGTGTGTCAATTAGTGGCAAATGGCAGGAAACAATACATAGTTCATGGCTGCTCTACGTATTCCATCCTGCAGGAGACGTTTCCCTCGAATAATGTGCGTTGGCATTCTGTACACGATGTTCGTTACTGAGTGCCTTAATGTACTTTCCTGTGACTGAAACAATACTGACTTTTACAGTAATGACCTTTGAATGGAACTGGTAGGAAAAAATACTTTCCTTTTTAATTCAACAGTAACTCTTGATTAACGGTTTGAAAGAAGGCTTAAGCAAACGCCACTTTCAAAATGCTTTTTTGCGCATCAAGCGTATCTATACTTTTGTCTGTACAGTCAGTTACATGTATGTGTTATTCAATACCTTGAGAACGCTTTACCACTCGTAAGGTAAACCTAATTAAGGCCTCTGTTTCAAGTATTTTAGCAGAAACTGTTATATAAGAAATGTGCAAGTTAGGTTCCTTATTTATGGAGTACCTAGTGACCACATTTTCAATAGGAAAGTCTAATACGTGCATTTACAAAATACCCAGATGAGTGCTAGTTATGATCAAAGGGTTAATTCTAATCTATTACTTCGCAAAAGTAGATATAGTCAAAAACAAAATATAATATTTGGTAAAAAATATCACAAAATACATTTCCAAACGAAGGTCAGAAAACAGGAAAATATTACTAAGAAGGCTATATATATATATATATATATATATATATATATATATATATATATATATATATATATATATATATATATATATATATATATATATATATATATATATGTATACACACACACACACGTGTATATCGTCTGCAACATTTCAATTCATGTTGGATGTTTTGGATGATTTGATGATATGGAAAAATATGCTGTAAAGCATATATTCATGGCAAAACTAGAAAACTGTATTCTAACGTCTAGTGAAAGCGCATAAATTCCTTCACTTGTTGCTACAGCATAGCTTACAAAGGGAGTATTATTGCACATCGTCACGAAATTGAGTAGTTAAGATTATATTACTCTACGACACAGCGGTTTGGATTGAAAGGAAATCACGTGGGTGGAGAATGAAGAAGCAAACTGTCTCACGGGGCTCTCTAAAGAAAACCAATATAGACAGCTAATATGTCCTTTGTGACTCCAGATCTGACATATAAATCCTTCTGAGTATACATAAGGCATTACTGATAACAATGATGTCATACGCATATGACAGATTGTTCCTTCTTGTCTTACCCCAGTGACTAACTAGACATTGAATTGTTTGCACAAATCTCTCTTGCATTCCCATTGTCTCCAACAGAACCTATGTTCAATACTTGCTTACAGCAGAAGCTGGATCATTCAGAAAAACTGGGCTACGTTTATTTGGTCCCTTACCAGCCACGGGTTCGACTGGGCCTTGTTCAGGACCATCAACGTTGATGAACGTGGTGGGAAAACGGAATCTGAACGGCTTCAACGTTTACTTGCGATTACGATCTGAACGGGAAACGTTGGATCAACGTTGATCAACGTTTATGGTGCTGACAAAGGCCTAGGTCGAACCCGAGGCTGGTAAGGGACCAAATAAACGTAGCCCTATTGTCAACAACCGCGTGTGCGTGAGGACAATTCAGTTTATTCCCTGACAGTCACTCATTGTGAAAGTTAGGTACAAAAGACTTGTTACACGGTTCTATGCTTGTAATTCAATTTGAAAACATTTTACTCCATGCCTTAGTCGAAAAGCAGATTAATAGTAATTAGGCTCTTTCAGTTATAGACAGAAATCAGACAGGAGTATGAGTAAGTGAGCAGAAAAGGAATAGACATCTTTAACAACTGAGCGTAAAATAGCCATAAAGATATGCATAAAGATATGCATGAGAGAACCGTCAAGTGTTGACCAAAGTGTAAAGTGTTTCTGCAAAGTCGGTTTTAGATTCTAGGTTGAAGAGAACATAAACAATAAGAAAATACGATTCTTTGCAGGATTTGCTAAAAGCATCGTAAGGCTTTCCGGTATTCCAACTACAGCTGTACAAGTACAACGTGCATTAAGTTAATGCTGACCCAACGGGATTAATTTCCTGCTTTACAAGTCATCATAAGACAATTGTGTCATGGTGCAGTTTTGAAGCAATGTTATGGGTAGACATTCGCAACAGCAGAGCAGATCTCACGTATTCAGATATTGACCTACCGATTTATTAAAAGAAATTCCGCCTAAGTTATTCATTATACTTGAGCTATATTCATTTCCATTTCTTGTGTAATGCACGGTTATGGCATGAGAGATGTTGAAGCACAAGAAAGAGGAATCTGTGTTTAAAGGTATACATGTAGTTATCACGATATGCTTATAACATGTTGACCTCCTTCAGGGACATCATTAAAGGTGTGGGATATATGACATGGTGGCAGTTGAGTGATGCAGACCCCTCTGTCATGAAAACCTGTGAATGTATGGCCCGGATAATGGCACACGCAAGTAGACTAAAAGGCGACGATGTTAACCTTAAAGGCCTACCTGCGAGCCATAGAGTGTGTCCACAATGTGACACATATGCACTGGAGAATAAACATCACATTGTCATGCAGTGTCCGGGTTTTCATGACCTGAGGGTAAAATTGTGTGAGGAGATTAAGGCACTATGGGGGGGGGGGGGGAATTACCCTTATATTTGAGGAGGAACCCAGCCAAGTATTCCACTGGCTAATGGGCAGATGTATAGATGGGGTGAATCCGTCAGACCTGCATTTGCTATGGAAAATATCAGGGACATTCATATCTTGGATGTACCAAAGAGCCATCCAGAGTAGGGATGGAACCGGATAGGCTGTCTATAACCTTAAAAGGACAGATGTAAAAAAAGGCAATGTTCAGGCCATGTCCGCGGAAGCGTTGATGCATAATGGTTTATCTGAGTGAAAGGAGCAGACAACTCCTATTTATTCCTCATATATGTCAGTTGCGTTGTTAACTTTTGTTCCTTTCTTTATATATTTTGAAATGATGTACCTTTCATATACTTTGAATATGGTTAATAAAGATACATACTACGAGCGCATAATTTAGGTATGAGAAAGGTTTTAACTGATATAGAACAATTCAAGCTTCAGCCAGAAATAATGTGATACGTGTTATTTGTGTAATCTTTTTGACCTTCTTAGTGGATACAAAAAACTGGCATAGTAACACTATTTGACTACATCCTTCAATATTGTAACTGCACTAGGATGTAGAAGCACATGTGTATATACTATTATGACCAAGGATGACATGGTTGTTGTCTATTTAAGATAGGAATGATTGGCGTGAGGAATAATTGCACAAAAGGACAAAGCCAATGTTAGATTTGGCATTTTGGTTTCTAATGATGGTACATGTGGCCACAGGAGAAACATGATTGCCAATTTGCAGAGCTATGTGACCAATATATAGGTCGTACTTAAGAGACGTCGGAAGAGTATTACTCCCCCGTACGTGCTTTTGTAGAGCCATGGTATGAAATAAACCTTATAGTAGAAATAAGGCTGGATAAAAGCGGGCGGAATTTGGAATTATCGTCACCTTGGCTACCAGTTTAAACCTAATCGCTATCATCCAGTAGGCGAATGCGGAGTATAAAGAGAAAACGATACTGACCTAATGAACTTGAACCATATATATATATATATATATATATATATATATATATATATATATATATATATATATATATATATATATATATATATATATATATATATATATATATATATATATATATATATATATAGATAGATAGATATATATATATATATATAGATATATATAGATATATATATATATATA
>OZ012684.1:57193411-57265139 GCA_963942565.1 Maea johnstoni | reverse complement strand
CAAGTATCGATAAAACACAATGCCAAAGTGCTATTCTAACGTTTCTGTATCATCTTTTGACATTGAATGTTTTCATCGCCTAATAGCATGTTTATGTATATGAGAATTGTATGTTTTCTTTCTAGAGCCAGGATGTAAATCTAATCTACACTTTATATATAAGACAACTGTCATATCACGTATTGGCTAAAGTAGACTAGTCACAGCATATACAAATGCTAAGAATTTCGCAGATGTTAAGCCTATGATAATTATGTTTCGTTTTATGTGTTTTTGTTTGATTGCTATGAGGGGAATCATTGTATTCGCACATCACTGAATCAATCTTGGCATCATTATCGGGACCAAATTTCCTGCAACTACGACAATCATACAGATATGCATGAATTTAGGCATCACATGGTTTCGTGAATTCTGTTTGATGTTAAACAAGTCTGTATATTTACTCGGTTAAGCCGATTTTTAGAATACAATCGTATGGTTTGCTTTCGCAATATACTAGTATTACCTCGAACAATGGGATGCATACACGTTTGTTTAGGACGTGAATCACGTGATATAAGATTCCCACCTCAAGAATAATCAGTGTGCACCACTAATAACTAATGTCTACTTTTAAAATTATCATCAGGAAGTGCATTAATACTTGATTCAACGCAGGTTGGATACTTTTTCCTAATAGCTGCAAAGCTCCAACCTATTACGGGACAATGACCAATGTAGCTTAGAGGTCCATATTTCAGGTACAGAGGCACTAATTAGAAATAGATAAGAAAACCTAATTGATCCATCGCTCACACATGTCACTCAGTGACTTGTGAACATAGCTTGCAGAGATGGAGGAATACTCAAGCCTTCAGGTAAACCCCATCGCCGATCGCTTTCCGTTTCTTATGGCAGAAAATACTGAAATATCGACCACCTACTGGGGATTGAACTGTCTAGATCTTCAGTCAACGCCTATGCTTTTTGCCGACTGATAGCTCTGGACAAGGGTGTAAATTGGTATCTATATCTGCTATATATCCTCAGTAATATTCCTGTGGTAGTTGCCAGCACAGTGTACTTGCCTATAGATATGCATCTATCCTGGTTACACTGCTACTTCTACTTTGGAGTAGACCCTTTTCATATTGTAAAATATGTAGCTTTATAAAACTGTGTTTGCCACACTGTATTTTTAACAAAAAAAAGCATAAAAAGAATGGCAGTCTCTCTTTTTCAACATATTGACATGTCATTAAGACAAGTTGTTTTAGTGGATGAAGGAAAACTAAAGATTGATATATGAATATATGTTGTCAGTTTATAAGCAAAACAGACCATCTTGCTAGTTTGGTTGAGGAAAAAATATATTGAGAGTGTAAGATAATCAACCCAAAATACAGGAAGTGTGCAAGTAGTTTTTCCTGTAACTTCAGGCCAGTAAATTATAGAAGGAATTCATGTTGTTGTCCAAGTCTAACCCTCAACACTTTTTAAAATAGCATTCAATTTTTATATTTTTCTATGACTGCTGCTTAGCTGTGTTCGATTTCTGTACAGAATTTCAGCAACGTCAATTGGAATATTACCAGGTTATTAGTTGGTTCATTACAAAGGTGTGTTTATACATTTCCTGAAGATATGATTGATGCTGTTCTACCTTTCAGGTTTGTATACTATATATTGCAACATTTGTCTGTAATTATGTATGCTTGCATTTTGTCCAATGGTTCCTATATATGTAGGTTTTTGAAGCTCTGGGGTTGTGAGACTGCAATTTTGGTTTTGATCTTTGGTGACAATGGGCGCTGGTGGATAGGAATTCTCAAAAAATTACAGATGCTGCAGGGTCAGGCTGAACATTAGATGTAGATGCAGAGGAGTCTCATGGGGTGCAATCATCGAGTTCCAGGGGGCTAATTAAGTCAGTATCGAGAGGGGTAGCTACTGCAATGGATAACCCTGGTGTTAGTGAGGTAGGATCTGGAGTGGGGATAAGGATTCTACACATTGCTACGGATTTAGCAAGCATGAATATTTAATTATTTTTTTGACGATGGAGGTAATTGATGCACAAGCTAAAACCTGTTTTTCACCCTCTCAATGAAGATCCTGGGTCTCATGTAGTGTCACATTTCATTTCTTACCTGGCGCTTACTCGGGTATGTTACTCACGTGACCAATGTCATATGCAGTTAAAGCAAATAACGGAACAGGTTTCTGGTTTACTCGAGTAAAGTGTCATGGCGTCTGCCAATAATGTAGAGACTGCACTAAATCACGAATATTAATATCTACTCATCTAAGAGTAAATCCTTCAAAGTCATAATAAACACCAGCAAAACATTGTGCCAGGGCATTTACCAATTTACTCATTTTTTTTTTAAAGGTAATTATGAAAGCATCAAATACAAAAAGATTTTTCCCGTTTTACTGCAAATAAGGACAATCTTTTAGTTTATTTTCATAAGAAAATGGTTTTCGGTACGCAAATGTGTCGCCATGACTTCCATGTTCATGCGTTTCATTGTGGGATGCTTGCCCAAGGAACCAACTCAGGGGTTGGTTAGTTGGGCCAGGTGTGAGTGAGCGCAAATGCTGACTTCATCATTAAATGAAACACACCCGCGCTTCCCTGAGTAAGCGGGCGGTAAGAAAAAGAATGCCTATCTCTGACTCTATAAAAATTGCCATTGACCTGTACATTTTTGTGTAGGGAGGTGACCACTGCTAGTATGGGTGTACTCATTTCTAGGTGTTGCCCAACAAATGGGAACATGGTTAGGTTCCCTGCTGAGCACAACATTATATTTGTTATCCCCATAAGTATGTTTTGCAGATCTGCATGCAGTGACAAGATGGCCCTGTTTACCTCAAGAAAAACATGTAAGTTTGAATGCTTTACAAGAAGAAGGTGAGGGGCACTTTCCACCACATGCTTTGCATGGTCCCCTGGGGTGACTTGTTTTATTGCTATATTGCAGGTGCTGCAGGCGCTACCTGAAGTGTTGGGTCTGGCACTGTAGGGTGCTGGGCTTCTGGGTCATGGTGAGTTCTCCCCGTGATGGTGATCTTTATCTCTCCTAGGTGGGTATCGGTACTGGTCTCTAGCAGGAGATCTGTGACTGTCACACCTAGGTGATCTGTACCTGCTGTACGTCTCTTCTCTGAAGTGTGCATGATGCTGGTTATCTGCCACTTGGGTCTGTGGCAACTTGAGATATTCATTCACATTAGTGCGCTGATGAACAGCTGTGAGGGTTCTCCTCCAATATCTGAACCTCCCCCAATGCTTCACCTTCCTTAACAAGGTCATCAACTAAGTCTGGTGGTCCCTGGTGACAAATGGCTTTATTGCTGGATTCAAGACATGTAAGGTTATTTGTAATGCGAGGTTGTAATTCATGTAAGTCTGGGGTAAAATGTCAGCCAGCCTCTGACTCGGTATTTGTTTGTAATAAAACAAAATTGGCAGCATATTCTCCTAGCTTCTGCTTTTAAGCACACTGCTTTTTGAATGTCTGATTGAATGCTGGTATAGCAGTCTTTGTAGGATCTGGTTGGCTAAAGTACCAGTTCCATGCTCCCTGTTTTAAAAGGCAGGGAAGCAGGGCTAGTTGCTTGACATCAGCTAGGGCCTTTAAGTCACAAACATTTTCAAATCTCTCCAGCCATCTTACTTCATTCTCAGTAAGGAGACCCTTGATGTGCTCCAACTGGACAATATACGGTAGGGTCTCTTTTTATAAAAAGGATGCAGCTCTTCAGGTTATAACAGCATGGCCCTAGTCTGAGGGAACAGGCATGTAAAATTGGATTCGCCTCCCACTGTCATATAATAGTGCTGCAACTAATTATAGTCAGCAGTCTTCAGGGTCAGTGGTAGACTGATTTATTTCAAGGGAAAAGTGCATTATAAATGACCAGAGAATGGATTAGCAAATGTCTGCCTAGCCATTAGAAAAAGAGTATTGGGATTTTTTTATATTAGTGATTGTAAGTGGAACCTAGTCAAAATGAGGCAGTATAATCTAAAGTTGAATTAATGCATTCTTATGCCATTCCTTGCCTTTCTTGTCCTATTATGATAATACTAATAATAATAATAAAATAATAATAAGAAGAAGAAATCCCTGCAGCCTACAGTTTAAATTAAGCTTAAAATGATCAATAATCATCTCAGATGAGATGACCCTGCATCTCGGTTCTTGTCACCTTCTACTGGTTATCATTGGACTATTGATCAATAGCTGTTATCTATATCAAAGAAGGAATGCGGAAAAATGAACGATTTTATTACTTCTAACAGAAACTTTATTTGAAAAAGGTAATTATGTATTGCAATACTGCCTGCTGTTGGAATAATACTGGGTAACGCGCATTGTCATTTGACTTCTGGAAGTTGACCACAAATGTCACCTTAACTCATTTTGATAAGGAGTGCACAAAAGATCTGATCGCTTTGAGCATAATTCATCACAAAGAGTAAAAATCAAAACATATTTTAAGAGGGTTTGTTAAAGCCAACACGCAAGACTATTTTCAATCATTTTTTTCAAATAACAGTGTTTTTTCTAGCTTTTTTCATATGTGTTAGCATATATGTATGCTCCAAGTGTGAACGGGTCAGAAATGCACTTGCCAATACTCAATTTAATATAAGTTGACTGTGTTCGGTTCGGTTTGGCCGTGTCTCCAACAGATTCTCCCGAGAACAGCATAATTGATATATCCGGTGCTTTACAATGGATAGTGCTCCTCGTTAGAAAATAAATAGTCCAGATATCGTGCACCTTTGGGAAGAAAGAAATACACAGAAAGAGACCGTTCCTGTCGTCTTGCAGGTGACATTGAACCGTGTATGATCAAATGATTCTTATATTTTTTCTACCTATCTGTATTTGTCTGTGCCTTTGTCTGCACACACATGCTCGCGCAAACACACACTTACACCTACATACTTACAACCTACATGTACATTAATAAACATACATAAGCACATGTACATACATGCATGAATACACACACACATACATACATACATACATACATACATACATACATGCAGAAATACTTATGATCGTGAGGGATATGTTTAAGCTTTCTATAGAGGGTACTTTTCAGTTGTAGGCAGCGACATTTTAGTGCATAAAAACATGTTTGTCGAACTGGTAAGAAAGAAAAAATTCAAATATATATATGGTCTATTCGGTGTCCCGGTTGCTGGGTACTGAATTCATGTCGGCCTGGTCGATATATAAATGTGCGGTGTTGGGAAGAGTTGTTACTCTTTGTTACTGAAAGGTCTGTCCACTGCACAGAACAACGATTTGTTTGATGATTAGTACAATTTGCCATTAACAGTTATACATGTCAAGAATGCCAAAAACACGCAAACGAAGCTGTAATCTGGACGTAATGTTTGGCATCCCATGTAAAACCATCTCAATACGTTGAGCAGTATTTCTGTTCAGCATTTACTAGGGCAATATACTACTGTCTATGACGTTAATCATGGAATCTACTCGAGAGAAAATTGCATACTCAGGTGTCGTGTACATGTAGATGTGATTATTATGCAGTCAGTACGGAAAAGTTGCTTTCAAACAATTAATAGTGCCATCGCGTTTAAGTGGAAGTGGGAAGTACGTTTCCCATACATAATGCTATACACACACGAATAATGTGATAAGAGTGGCTTACAATATATCCAAGTGGCCACTGAACTCGGTTCATTGTTTTATCCATGCTTCTTATAACCTTTTTTGATCCTATTGCAAGCGCGTGCTGCTGTCGTCCACCGTCTGTGATCGGCAACAAGAGTCACTTAATTACGTCTTTGATTGAGGGTCTTAGTCAGGCCTACAGAAAATGTCAGCGTTGATTGGATTTAGCATTGTTGGGGAATAATGGGGAGGTCAGGGACCCATCACCAGCATGAATGCTGATTGTAGACCTTTAGCCATGACATCCGCTCCGTGCAATCACACGCCAGCTATCTAATTCAATTGCAGGAAAAAATGCATTGCTTTGTAGGCGTCCGCGACTTTGTGAAATTTGGCTTTTGTGGGAACATCGCAAACTCTCTCGTCGTGTGTCAATTAGTGGCAAATGGCAGGAAACAATACATAGTTCATGGCTACTCTACACATGTACCTATTCCATTCTGGACGAGACGTTTCCCTCGAATAATTTGCGTTGGCATTCTGTACACGATGTTCTTTACTGAGTGCCTCAATGTGCTTTCCTAAGACTGAAACAATACTGACTTTTATAGTAATGACCTTTGAATGGAACTGGTAGGAAAAAATACGTTCCTTTTTAATTCAAAGGTAAATGAGAAGATTTTGAGCACGGTAACTCTTGATTAACGGTTTGAATGAAGGCTTGTGCAAACGCCACTTTCAAAATGCTTTTTTGCGCATCAAGCGTATCTATACTTTTGTCTGTACAGTCAGTTATGTGTTATTCAAAACCTTGAGAAGGCTTTACCACTCGTAAGGTACACCTAATTAAGGCCTCTTTTGCAATGCACAGCCTATGCCATGCTGCCAAGTATTTTAGCAGAAACTGTTATATAAGAAATGTGCAAGTTAGGTTCCTTATCTATGGAGTACCTAGTGACCATATTTTCAATAGGAAAGTTAAATACGTGCATTTACAAAATACCCAGATGAGCGCTAGTTATGATTAAAGGGTTAATTCTAATCTATTACTTCGCAAAAGTAGATATATTCAAAAACAAAATATAATATTTGGTAAAACATATCACAAAATACATTTCCAAACGAATGTCAGAAAACAGGAAAATATTACTAAGAAGGCTATATATATATATATATATATGTATACACACATACACACACACACGTGTATATCTTCTGCAACATTTCAATTCATGTTGGATGTTTTGGATGATTTGATAATATGGAAATATATGCTGTAAAGCATATATTCATGGCAAAACTAGAAAACTGTATTCTAACGTCTAGTGAAAGCGCAGAAATTCCTTCACTTGTTGCTACAGCATAGCTTACAAAGGGAGTATTATTGTGCATCGTCACAAAATTGAGTAGTTAAGATTATATTACTCTACGACAGAGCGGTTTGGATTGAAAGGAAATCACGTGGGTGGAGAATGAAGAAGCAAACTGTCTCACGGGGCTCTCTAAAGAAAACCAATATAGACAGCTAATATATCCTTTGTGACTCCAGATCTGACATATAAATCCTTCTGAGTATACATAAGGCATTACTGATAACAATGATGTCATACGCATATGACAGATTGTTCCTTCTTGTCTTACCCCAGTGACTAACTAGACATTGAATTGTTTGCACAAATCTCTCTTGCATTCCCATTGTCTCCAGCAGAACCTATGTTCAATACTTGCTTACAGCACAAGCTGGATCATTCAGCACAACTGGGCTACGTTTCTTTGGTCCCTTACCAGCCTCGGGTTCGACTGGGCCTTGTTCAGGACCATCAACGTTGATCAACGTGGTGGGAAAACTGAATCTGAACGGCTTCAACGTTTACTTGCGATGACGATCTGAACGGGAAACGTTGGATCAACGTTGATCAACGTTTATGGTGCTGACAAAGGCCTAGGTCGAACCCGAGGCTGGTAAGGTACCAAAGAAACGTAGCCCTACATGTATGTCAACAACCGCGTGTGCGTGAGGACAATTCAGTTTATTCCCTGACAGTCACTCATTGTGAAAGTATAGGTACAAAAGACTTGTTACGCGGTTCTAGGCTTGTAATTCAATTTAAAAACATTTTACTCCATGCCTTAGTCGAAAAGCAGATAAGTATTTAGGCTCTTTCAGGTATAGACAGAAATCAGACAGGAGTATGAGTAAGTGGCCAGAAAAGCAATAGACAACTTCAACACCTAAACGTAAAATAGCCATAAAGATATGCATAAGAGTCAAGTGTTGACCAAAGTGTAAAGTGTTTTTGCAAAGTTGGTTTTGGATTCTAGGTGGAAGAGAACATAAGCAATAAGAAAATACGATTCTTTGCAGGATTTGCTAAAAGCATCGTAAGGCTCTCTGGTATTCCAACTACAGCTGTACAACGTTCATTAAGTTACTGCTGACCCAACGGGATTAATTTCCTGCTTTACAAGTCACCATAAGACAATTTTGACATGGTGCAGTTTTGAAGCAATGTTATGGGTAGACATTCGCAACAGCAGAGCAGATCTCACGTATTCAGATATTGACCCACCGATTTATTAAAAGAAATTCCGCCTAAGTTATTCACTATACTTGAGCTATATTCATTTCCATTTCTTGTTTAATGCACGGCCATGGCATGAGAGATGTTGAAGGACAAGAAAGAGGAATCTGTGTTTAAAGGTATATATGTAGTTACAGTGTATCACGATATGCTTATAACATGTTGACCTCCTTCAGGGACATCATTAAAGGTGTGGGATATATGACATGGTGGCAGTTGAGTGATGCAGACCCCTCTGTCATGAAAACCTGTGAATGTATGGCCCGGATACTGGCACACGCAAGTAGACTAAAAGGCGATGATGTTAACCTTAAAGGCCTACCTGCGAGACATAGAGTGTGTCCACAATGTGACCTATATGCACTGGAGAATATACATCACATTGTTATGCAGTGTCCGGGTTTTCATGACCTGAGGGTAAAAATGTGTGAGGAGATTAAGGCACTATGGGGGGGGGGGGAATTACCCTTATATTTGAGGAGGAACCCAGCCAAGTATTCCACTGGCTAATGGGCAGATGTATAGATGGGGTGAATCCGTCAGACCTGCATATGCTATGGAAAATATCAGGGACATTCATATCTTGGATGTACCAAAGAGCCATCCAGAGTAGGGATGGAATCGGAAAGGCTGTCTATAACCTTAAAAGGACAGATGTAAAACAAAAAGGCAATGTTTAGGCCATGTCCGCGGAAACGTTGATGCATAGTGGTTTATCTGAGTGAAAGGAGCAGACAACTCAGGACTATTAATTCCTCATATATGTCAGTTGTGTTGTTAACTTTTGTTCCTTTCTTTATATATTTTGAAATGATGTACCTTTCATATACTTTGAATATGGTCAATAAAGATACATACTACGAGCGCATAATTTAGGTATGAGAAAGGTTTTAACTGATGTAGAATAATTCAAACTTCAGCCACATTAATGCGATACGTGTTATTTGTGTAATCCTTTTGAACTTCTTAGTTGATACAAAAAAAAACTGGCATAGTTACACTATTTGACTGTAATCAGTTACTATTCTACCTACATCCTTAGATATTGTAACTGCACTAGGATGTAGAAGCACATGTGAATAGACTATTGTGACCAAGGATGACATGGTTGTTGTCTATTTAAGATAGGAATGATTGGCGTGAGGAATAATTGCACAAAAGGACAAAGCCAATGTTAGATTTGGCATTTTGGTTTCTAATGATGGTACATGTGGCCACAGGAGAAACATGATTGCCAATTTGCAGAGCTATGTGACCAATATATAGGTCGTACTTAAGAGAGTCGTCGGAAAAGTATTACTCCCCCGTACGTGCTTTTATAGAGCCACCGTATGAAATAAACCTTATAGTAGAAATAAGGCTGGATAAAAGCGGGCGGAATTTGGGATTATCGTCACCTTGGCTACCAGTTTAAACCTAATCGCTATCATCCAGTAGGCGAATGCGGAGTATAAAGAGAAAACGATACTGACCTAATGAACTTGAACCATATCATATATATATATATATATATATATATATATATATATATATATATATATATATATATATATATATATATATATACATATATATATATATATATATATATATATATATATATATATGTATATATATATATATATATATATATATATATATATATATATATATATATATATATATATATGTATATATATATATATATATACATATATATATATATACATATATATATATATACATATATATATATATACATATATATATATATACATATATATATATATATATACATATATATATATATACATATATATATATACATATATATATATACATATATATATATATATATATATATATATATATATATATATATATATATATATATATATATATATATATATATATATATATATATATATATATATATGGTTCTAACACCCTTGAATGTCAGGCTCTCTATCAAACTTATTGCACTGAAAATCAATATTACACGATTTAAGTTCTGTGCTCCACAAACCTCCAGACAAAGAAAGAGCATATTTTGGCATGATGGTAGATATGTTACTTTAATGATGATTATGATTGATGTATTCCAACGCGGCCATAATAAAGACAAAAATGGGAGACGCCATTCTGCACTCAATTTAAGATGACTATTGATGTCACTGGAGAGCAACTCTTCATTTGCTACTGTGAACATAACTGATCCATGGGGATCTGATTGTCCCAGTGTGGATGTCCTGGAATTATGATGCATCTCTTTACGTCCACGTGGACTTAGTTACAAGTGGACTTCACCTTAAAAGACGAATTGGATCTGATTACTGGAAAGGCTCTTCAGAATAAAAAGAATCATATCACATCTGAGGGTTAAAAAGGTTTTAAACTGACCCTTGGGGATCTGATTGTCCCAGTGTGTATGTCCTGGAATTATGATGCATCTCTTTACGTCCAGGTGGACTTAGTTACAAGTGGACTTCACCTTAAAAGACGAATTGGATCTGATTACTGGAAAGGCTCTTCAGAATAAAAAGAATCATATCCCATCTAAGGGTTAAAAAAGTTTGAAATATAACACCGTCTTAACAGTTATTTCAACTTTAGCTTTCCGTCTATTGCGAGAATAACACTATGGAAAAATGATGCTCTAAACGTCTTTAAGAGATGCGTGTGTGTGAGACAAGACGATTACGATTAATTAACGGTATGTGCAATGCATTTTAACAATTTTTACTTTTGTACAACTTGCTTATGTCGTTATGCTAATTAGGGGCGGCCATTATGTAAACTGGAACTATGGAATGTCATCATCGTCGGTATTCTCATATATCATCAGTAGTCTTTGGGCTGGGGTAGTTTTCATGTGCATGAAATGTGCCCTGTGTTACCATACCGTAAATATAAATGAAGCTGGCCATCCCACTGTTAGGAAAAATTAGGGTAGACTTTTGGTAACCAGGCAGTAAGCGAGAAAAATGGCGCTCTTTCTCGTCACTAAGACGTCAAATATTTGGTCAGATTTTGAGATAGGGGAAACTAAAATGACTATAACTTTTGTAATAATTGTCACAAAACAGTGGTTCACCACTCAAAATGTGTGTTTCAGTATATTCTAAGCTATACTGTAATTGTATTTTACTTTGATTCGGGAACTAGGTCATAAAAGGTCATAACAATGGAGTTCAAGTTCAAGTTTTATAGTATTATGAGAAATCTGCAGTAGAGGGTACCAGTTCAAAATGTTATCAATTTCTAGTGATCATTCACCCAGGAGAGTATGAGGAACACATTGATACCAAATAAAGGCACTTGATCATAATAGATGTGTTTTACAGGAATAGGGAAAAGTTAAGGTCATGAATCCTTGATATTGCTTAGTAATCTGTATGTACTAGAGGCACCAGAGTAGTGCTTTTCCAGTAGCAGAGTTAAGTCCACGGAAGACAATGTAAATTAAAACAAACTATCTATACCCATTGGAAGTTTTATCAACACATCTCATCGTAGGTGACAGCGCTCGTGAATGCCTTTCATGGTATGCCCCCCCCCCCCCCCCCCCCTCCATCTCATTTAAATGTGCGTAGCTTACGGGATTAATTTTCATGACTTCCTTTACTATGCTTTTATTTGACCATCTAGCCCATACAAAGTATATATTGCCTGAAGGGCCTTATGGTGAGCAGTACACTGAACATCAGAAAGCATCATCCAAGAGGGGGGGGAGAGGTTTAGATTTAAGAGGTAAGATAACTGAAAAAAATGGTGATTACAAACAGAGCTCCTTTCCACTAGTATTGCCAAGAAACCGTTTACTTTCACAAAGGTCGAGTAAAGTTTAATAAAGAGGAGAGGGTATCACCTTTTTTCATTGCTTCATTCAAAGTTCATCATCATTTCATTCAGATTTTTTATGTACACGAATCAACTGAAATGACACATAAACCTCAACCCTAAAATGACACATAAACCTTAACCCTTATGCTGCAGGTTGGCCGATTTAGCCATAACAAAATGATACAAAAAAAACAGAAACGTTACTGAAACCCTAGCACATGGGTACTCATCTGAGAGTACTTGGCGAGAGCTATCCAATGAATACCAACATGATAGGGTTTAGATGGTTTTCAAAAATGTTTGCATTCTTTTGCTTTGGACAAAAGTATAGCCTTCGCATTGGAAGGGTTAAGATGCACTACGTTATGATCTATATTACTCCAAATTGGTCACTTTTGGAAAGATATGAATTGATTCCTAGCACAAAAACACATGTCTAAAACATCCAATATTGTTTTACATTTTCTTGAGTTGTATCAGGTACAACATATTAACAAATGTAACAAAAATCTCTGGACAAAAATATAACTAGTGCTGACATCCATAACTTGTGCTTTTATACTATCCACATAGAACATTCCTATAGGACAATTATAATGTACAGCTACTGTTGGTAATGTTTTATTTATTGATGTCACTGGAGCGCAACTCTTCATTTGCAACTGTGAACATAACTGACCCATGGGGATCTGATTGTCCCAGTGTGGATGTCCTGGAATTATGATGCATCTCTTTACGTCCACGTGGGCAGATTTCTTGGTTACAAGTGGACTTCACCTTAGAAGACGAATTGGATCTAATTACTGGAAAGGCTCTTCAGAATAAAAAGAATCATATCACATCTAAGGGTTAAAAAAGTTTCAAATATAACACCGTCCTAACAGTTATTTCAACTTTAGCTTTCTGTCTATTGCGAGAATAACACTATGGAAAAATGATGCTCTAAACGTCTTTAAGAGATGCGTGTGTGTGAGACAAGACGATTACGATTGATCATCGGTATGTGCAATGCATTTTGACAATTTGATAATTTCTCTTGATTTTACAATACATTTTTTCTGCACTTCTATGGGGTTTTTTTCTATAGGGATATTATAGTTCCAATGTATCAGTACATTCAACTGTACCTTCCATTTACGTATAGTGATGAATGTGACAGTTACACGCCCGAATTAAACGATATTGTTACTTCCCGCCAAATAAGTTTGCAAGGTACTATATGCATTTTTCAAAATAACATACACATAGTAATATCTTCCTCTTCCTCTTCCTCCGCCTCCAACGATTACTTCTACTTCCATAATCCGTGTATTTCTTTTCTACTACTACTACTACTACTACTACTACTACTACTACTACTACTACTACTACTACTACTTCTACTACTACTACTACTACTACTACTACTACTACTACTTCTACTACTACTACTACTACTACTACTACTACTACTACTACTACTACTACTACTACTACTTCAAACTGTTCAGATAAGATAAGTATAACTTCTATATGTTTTCCTATGCGTTCTATAGTAAATAGAGCTGCCAGTGCAAAACAAATATTTGTTCTACGCTGTCGCGACGCGGCGAACTGAATTTCTCCATTTGAGGACACGGCTAGTAAAAGCGCTATAAAGAAGCCTAATGAAGAAATATGCTCATCCCTAGTCCGTCATCAATATCGGTCAATTTGAAGCGATATGTGTGAGATCATATCATTTATCACCATTGTTGGCCGTCAAGGGATTCGTTGAGATATACAATCTGACGCGAGGCTGATGCTAGGGGAAGATAAGGAAAACAACTTGCACCAAGGACAATGAGGAAGGGCGCCTCTACATGTGAAGTAAATACATTGTTTATTCCAGTGCAGATATTAGGAGAGCTAGAAGTAGTAGCAAGGGAATACGAATGGAGGTCACACGAGTTTCAACAGTACTGACAGACTTCATACATATAAGTCTGTTACTACTGTTGAAACCCATACCTAAGAATTCGTGCAAAAACATCAATCGTTCTTTATATAAATTTGCAAATAAAGCAGTATATATTAGCTAAATACCTATAATTATATCAATAAAACAGACCTGATTGTCATGATATGCATCGACTCGGTAGAAACTGACACATTCCTGAAACGATTCAAGGTAGTATTTGAATTTTAAGGCAATAATTAATTTGAATAAGAAATAGAAAAATGCATTAGGTAGCGATACACTGACCCATGCTGCTATGGAATCTACGATAAAGTAAGACTACCGGTAGTCAGAATAGCTTGTTGTGGAAACACTTAGACCCTACTAATTCGTTTGGCAATGTATACTGTACAAATGATGGAACAAAACCGTTAGTTAATTATATATCGGTTATCTGTTTATTATTTGAAGTTATTTTAGATAAGAAGTACACACTTTAAACCTGATAATAATAATAAAACATAAAGGGAGATACAATATGGGCAAATTCGTTTACAATCCAAATAGGCCACGTCCGCAGGCTAAGACCTTCCGGTGAGAGGTGTAAACGAGATCGTGTGACGTCACTGATCATCCCAGACGAGAAACACTGACAGGGACACTTCAGTTTTCCTAAAAGTGGCCGTCCTACCTCATTATACGTTGAGTGAGTCCAGTACACAAGTATATGGGGCGATGTTTGTAACATCCATACTTTTGTTGACAGAAGCAACTTTTGTCTGACAAAAGTAATTTTGTCTATGACAAAAGTAATTTATTTTGTCTACGACCAAAGTACTTTTGTCAGACAAAAGTTGATTTTGTCAAACAAAAGTACTTTTGTCATAGACAAAATTACTTTTGTCTGACAAAAGTACTTCTGTCTTGACAAAAATTGCTTCTGTCAACAAAAGTAACTTTTGTTAAAAAGAAGTACTTTTGTGTTACACATGGCGTGACCACTCGCCAAGTGTGACAATCAGAATTCTGTCCTAGTGCCTTGCACCGGTTATAGATGGCGTGTACGTCAGCCTATAGAATGGTTGAAGCACTCGGCCACATGCATTCGATACACCACTATCGTTGGGCTGGTACTGGTACCTTTGTCATAGACAAAAATTACTTTTGTCTGACAAAAGTACTTCTGTCTTGACAAAAATTGCTTCTGTCAACAAAAGTAACTTTTGTTAGACAGAAGTACTTTTGTGTTACACATGGCGTGACCACTCGCCAAGTGTGACAATCAGAATTCTGCCCTAGTGCCTTGCACCGGTTATAGATGGCGTGTACGTCAGCCTATAGACTGGTTGAAGCACTCGGCCACATGCATTCGATACACCACTATCGTTGGGCTGGTACGTTGGGCTGGTACGAACTGATACCGGCTGAGTGTGTTACTGTTTGAGTAAGTTGCAGTGTGGAATACCACGGATCTCCGTCCAATCTCGGGCACATAGATTCGGTCTACCGCGATTCAACGACCATAACTTGTTAGACAAAAGTACTTCTGTCTAGACAAAATTACTTTTGTGTTACACATGGCATAACCACTCGCCAAATGTCACATTTTAGACTTCTGTCTCGACAAAATTGCTTCTGTCGACAAAAGTGTGCATGTTACAAACGGCGCCCCATACAAGTAAGCCTTATCAGAGGACTAGTTTAAGTAAACCGCTACGCTCACTGCGTAGGAAGATCTACGTTTGACATCTCCCAGGTTTAGCTCTTCTCATATTATGATACTTTTAATTGAACATTATTTGTTAACTAGGTAGATGGTTGCTGCATGCCTTTGTGTGCGTTTATTGACTTCACATCATCGTCATTAAAGTATGCCGATAGATAAAATAACACACAAATGATAAGAGCAAACCTTTTTCCGGCAAAGCCCTTTAGTCTGGACCCTACACAGAGCCATTTCCATGTGATTGCGGTAACTATGACGATATTTGAAAGAGGTTTCTAAATGAGCTGTAAAAATCTGCTGCTGAGAACAGATCAAGCTCTATTTCCCTACCTACGGATGTTCATTTCCTATCTGGCCGCCTGTGTTATATCAATAGTCTGGTTTGACCTATGGAGTGTTGTGGTAGGCAAGGGTAGCAGGCAGGAGAACAGAGGGTACGGTGTAGCCTCTCAAGTGGCGTTTACATTCCACTTCCGGTCTGGCCTGCTGGGTCTATTGACTGGCTTATTGGGTTTGCCAGGCAATGGGCGTGATATCCGCCCTTGCCCTGGCGGTATTGACCCGACTGCTGCATCACGCGTGCTCCTTCCATCCTTTCCATTCCCAAACACTGCAGGACCCGGATGTTCTCAATTCTACCAAGCACGCAAAGTCCGTTTCTGCCCTTGGTACAGTACAGGTATTTGACTCCTGCATTAATTTGCGTGCAGATCGAGAATTTCATGCGACCACGCGCTCGATTGCCACCCCTTGGTGCATGACCGTAGACTAGACCACATGCCCGTTAAGGTGATGGGTACCATTGCAAGCCAGTTAAAAGCCCTGTCCTAAAACACACCTCAAAGCAGCATCATCCTATAACCAGGTGTATCTCCAGATTCCTGAGTGTTATCAGGTAGAGAATATCATCGCCACCTGTCATTATTCAATCCATATTCTGTTTTATTTCAAAATTTACAACTTTTTTTTCGAATGACATATTCTCATTAATCACGCAGTTGATGGTTACTGTAGGTTCACAGATACCTTAGGGATGTCATTGACTATGCCCAATAAAAAGTATTTTTTTGATTTTTTACTGCTGAAGACTTTTACAGGCCATAACATTGAAACTTTTAGTGAGATATCTCGTGTGTGGAGGCATGGGAACCCCGTTGATAGTAGTGGACATACCTCGCTGATCACCTCTGAGCAATGAAAACAAAAGAGAGTTGCACAAGGATACGCCTCGACGATCTCAAGACAATGGCTTGTGGTCAGGATGCTATAAATAGGTGCTAGCTGTGAGTATGTGAGGTTACCAAGTATAGTTGGTGTGGAGATTTCTAACTAAAATTTTCAACGTTATGGCCTGTAAAAATCTTCAGCAGTAAAAAATCAAAAAAATACGTTTTATTGGGCATAGTCAATGATATCCCTAAAGTAACTCTGAACCTGCAGTAACCATCAACTGCGTAATTAATGAGAATATGTCATTCGAAAAAAAAGTTGTAAATTTTGAAATAAAACAGAATATGGATTGAATAATGACAGGTGGCGATGATATTCTCTACCTGATAACACTCAGGAACCTGGAGATACACCTAGTTATAGGATTATGCTGCTTTGAGATGTGTTTTGGGACAGGGCTTTTAACTGGCTTGCAACGGTACCCATCACCTTAAGTCACAGATAAAGATAGCTTCACGCAACTAAGATATAGAGGTTCCATCACTCGTGGATGGAAAGAGGAGGTATCTTGCACTCGTGAGTAAGTTTGTCTTGGGGCGAGGCTTGCCGAGTCCCAAGACACAAAATCACTCACGAGTGCAAGATACCTCCTCTTTCCATCCACGAGTGATGAAACCTGTTTCTCTCACGATAAAAAGGAGAAGTTTACACGTTTTACCGTGAAGTTAGCTAGCTAAACTAGGTCAGCCAAAGGTCACCTGTGCACTAGTTCAACAATGGCAATACGCGTTTGTTGTGACGTGCACCGTTTGATTTCCCAACAGGGGGGGTTACGGATGCTTGTGCCGTGTGCAAAAATATTGCATATTATCGAATGCGCCGTCGGGCCGAGCGCAGTTGGAACATGGCCGTAGAGGTGGACGGACCTCTGCATGTAGCATACAACATACCATGTTTTCAAAACATAGGGTTCATTGGGGTTCAATTTGCCCACAGTGTAGCAGACGTCCTAAACAAATACTACGAGCAGTTTCCATGTATGAGAATGCCCTAATAAGCGAACGCTACATCCCTACAACTGACATAAACACAACAACACCAAAAATGGACCTTGGAAATTGCTCTATTTGTGTTATCAGAATATACATTTCATGAAATCTAAACACAAAAATAAACATTTCCAATTGATATGTACAAATAGTGCAAATTTAAATTTCATATTGACAGAATAACTCTCGAAAATAGACCAATGAAAGTTGGTGATTTTTACGAGGTCACGGCCGAGCTAAAAGACTTTCATTGAAGAAATTCTTTTGCACACGGCACAAGCATCCGAACCCCCCCCCCCCCCCCCCTGATTTCCCAAGAAACTGGCGTCAGATCACGTACGTGACGATTGTTCAAATTCACGCGCGCTATTGTTAGGTCTACCTTTCACGCAGCAGCAGTGACACCTTGATTGAAATTGAGGGATCTGATTGGACAATTACACTAGTTTGACCTTTAACCCCATTGGAGACAACCCATTGAGGACAACTTATGCTTAACTGTAAAACACACCTCAGAGTGGGAGAAAAAAATTCTAGTGCACAGGTGACCTTTGGCTGACCTAGTTTAGCTAGCTAACTTCACGGCCAAACGTGTAAATTTCTCCTTTTTATTGTGGGAGAAACAGGTTCCATCACTCGTGGATGGAAAGAGGAGGCATCTTGCACTCGTGAGTGATTTTGTGTCTTGGGACTCGGCAGGCCTCGTCCCAAGACACAAAATCACTCACTCGTGCAAGATACCTCCTCTTTTCATTCACTCGTGATGGAACCTCTATATCTAATTACAAGAAAATCATTGTTAAGAGACTAAACATATAGAGGGAATGTTTAGCAATTAAACTCTCAATTCGTGTGGTTTTCCACTTAGCTTTTAATCAGATCATTTTCTTTTTCCTATGTTCCGTTGTGTTTCGCATTGCTTTGTATTTATTGTTTTATTGTTTTTGTTGATCTAATTTTTGTATTTGTCTTTTATAGTCTTTGCTAATTCGTCGATAAAGATATATGTAGATATTGCATACCAACTTAGGTTATAGTGTGAACCTACAGGACATGTTTAGGTTACAATTGCCGATATGAACAGCTACGGTGCTCATTCACTTCTAACACCAACATTTTTTCAAACATTACATACACTTCCCCTGTTTACCGTTCCAGAAATAAATCTTAAAAAGACTGTCACTTGGCTATGCGTAAAAGCCATGAATTTGTTAGTTGTATGTATCTTCTTGGTAAGACATCATAATGCGCACAGAGAGTTAGTTTTTAGTTAGCTTTTGGTTTATAAAAACAGTGTTGTTTGTTCTGTGCATCTTTTATAGAATATGTATAGGAGTATCACCCCGTATCTCAACAGGGGTGCTTCGAATGCGCACCGTTGTCTTTGAGACAGATATACACCCTGCTCTTATACTGATATAGCTTTACTATTCAGATAACGCCAGGTTTATTGATACTTTAACAGATTTATGAATAAATGCCTTTAAGCCGGTTTTATACCACGTCCTTAAACGGCAAAAAGATGTTTTATTCAGGAGATATAGGGTATAGATGATAAACCAGCAGATTTATGAAATCCATTCCATCCATTAATCATTTGCAAACATATCTGTGCACTATGTACAAAATAAAACGCCACTCACATTTACATAATTCAATGTAATCAAATGACTAAAACATCATATAGACTTACTTGAACAGGTACATGTATGTCATGCATTATGTAATTGTATTTTCAAGTCTTTCTGAGCAACTTTACGAGGGGGAAGTATACATAAATCACATGATCCCAATTTTTTTTTCATATAATCTTGCAAATACTAGGACTTCAAATTTGGAAATGGCACTATGCAGTTAGTCTTTAAAAGTATAGATGCAAGACAATATTGTTTATAAATCACACTGTGGCAGAATAATCTATATTCACAAGTTTTACCTGGTGAATATAGTAAATACTTTACATACTACATGAGAACCCTGTTCATAACATGTCACACATTTGGTCACTTTATTCAACGTATGTCACATAACAATTTTCCTGCAGGTACACATGTACGTACATGTATCGCTAAAGATTACAATTGAAAATGATTACTAATATGCATTATATGCTACATACTCTACAGTTTATAATTGGCAAATCATTCAAAATTAGTCATTTGAAAAACATTAATTACGGTCAATTTTGAACAGAAAATTTTATCTCTGGCTAATAACTTAATGATAAACATTTTAAGATCAACTTGACTTGACTTAAGGGTTAATTAAGCGGTGACTTTCTATGAATACTCCCATACTACAAAATATATCAAAAGACAATACAGTACAGTGGGGTTAAATCGGAACAGGAAAAGTAATGATTAGAAAATTAAGATAAAGTACATATATTTACATTATGAATGTTCGAAGTTTGTCCGGTGTTCAGCTACAAAGTCAAGTTATGCAATGGGGTCAGATATCGAGTGCGCTTGGATCGCCCTTAGTTGTATGTTTCTTGACGTTAAACAAATGTGCGGCGCGGTGAAGGTCTGAATGATCCATGGTGCGTGTAACTTATTGTAAAAAGAACATAATATTTCTTCCCGGTCCCATGTTTCAATCTCGTCGAGATATAACCTGTGCTCATTAAAGTGATTAAGCACCTATATGATCAGCAAAAAGGCAGGGAAAGTCCTTCTAAATTAAGAAAGAAATTTGAGCAATTTAATCACAGTCGAGGTTAATGCTCGGCTGTGTTGATTGCCTTCTTAATTAACAACTTTCTGGTTATGATATGCCTCTTATAGCAGAGAGATTGACAACTACCAATATTACCTTCAAACTGCTTTCTGGCGTAAATCCTAAGGCTGTGAATTAAAGTGTGCAAGTTTAACATTAGCGGTAGTGAAGAGTAGCTGAAGTATTAGATTTACATGATACTTTTGGGGTGAATGTCCTAGCTTAATATCGCCTTAAGGCGAATGTCTTGTCTAAGATGTCGTCAACAAAAGTAATTCCTAACTGAATCACGAAATGTTAAAGTGGTCGCGATGAGTAGGTATATACACTTATCGCGGAAGGGACAGTAGTAGTAGATAATGTTGAAGTGTACTTGCATGCATATTTTACAAGCCGAAACGCCATTTATACATAGTAAATGTTCTACCATAAAGCTTTTTAAGACGGAGCTACAGTGCCAATTTTACAGAATATGTTTGTGGCGAATGCTCTGCCTTAATACCTTTCAAGATGAATGCATGTACTGTTAAGAATAGGTAATCAATCATACTGTACCTTTATCGCTACGTTGATCAAGTGATTGTCATACGCCTAGAGGAAAATATCACAATACGTATCTGGGGAGACTTTTTATACAAAAGAAAAACATAGCCCCATTTGATTAGTGTTGTACCAGCAATTAATACACTCCAATCCGACAATAATCGAGGGGAATGTTTTGTATATTCATGCCTCTATAAATCTAATCAATGACATCGTTGCATTAAAAAGCTCAAATGTGAAATTGCACTTTATATTCCTCTATATCATCGTCATAATATTAATATTAATATTAATAATAATAATAACAAATACAACAACAATAATAATAAGGAGAAGAATAAGAATAATGATAATAATGTCATAATAATGCCCAAGTGGTAGTTGACTGTGCCATTTATGTTGTTATTGGGGACAGTTGTCTTATCTAGTTATTACATTGTCTGGAATATTCTAGAGATTTGGTACTGAAAGGGTTAAGTTGTTTATTTGTCCTGAGAATGTTCTAGAAGTGGATGAACCCTGCTTTCTTGGTTGGGGAACTCGTGATTGACAGTGCTGGGAATGTTCTGTATTGGAGGACATTTGGCAAGGGTGGGTCAGTCTTGACTTGCTTATAGAAACGCTCTCCAAATAAATATGCCATGTGAGCCTTTTGAAAGTAGACGACGTCTAAAAGGTTCCACCCTAGCTTCTAAATTTTGCACATTATGTTATCTTAGTCAAACACTAAACACCTTGTTAAACACCTTGTTTTACGAAGTCCAGCTTTTGAAGACGAACGCTCCGACATGTTTTGTGAAATCTGTCAACTCCCGAATAAAAGGGCAAAGGTTAGTGTGCTAGTGACATAGACGTTTAGCCTGACCCCCTTGGTTCAGACCCCTGACCCAAAACAATATTTCCTTATACCGAATGATATTTGACCCATCTTGTATATAATTGATTTATGTTTATATTATCATTAAATCCAGAGTACCAAGGGTTAACATAAATATCTACAACCTTGGTTTCCATGTTTCACTCACATCTATGTATTTTCTTTTCTCAATTATAGTTTCTTATATATGTATTTTGTAGTATACCTACAGTCAATAAAGAATAAATATACATATATATATATATATATATATATATATATATATATATATATATATATATATATATATATATATATATATATATATATATATATATATATAGACAAGGACATATATAAGAAAGTGGATGGACTGAATATAATTCTGTGAGTGATCTTCTTTGACTAGAATTATAGCAAGGACTGTCTGACTAGGAGAAGGCTTGATCAGTGTATCCTTTTGTTGGTATTGGTGTAGTATTTAACACCTTTCACACATTCACGATCTCCATACGTTCTAACACGATTATTGGATTTTCGTGAAATCCTGTTCCGTCGTGTTCAAAATGCAAATTTTTTGAGTAAACACGTCGTTCATATGGTGCTACGTGTGTTTCATACGACGTTCATATGCCTTTCATACGGTTTTACGCGATCTTCATACGGTTAAGCACGATATCCATATGCCCTTCATACGGTGCAACACGATGTCCATATGTGTGTAATATGGTCGAACGCGATGCTCATACAATGAGAAACAGTTAACACAATTGCCATACGCCCGAACAAGATGTCCATACGACGTTCATACGATTTTGGGTTAAATTAGATTTAAAAATAGATTGAAATGGACCTTAATAATTCTTCCTAAACAGGTTTAATGATGGGGCTCTATCCGTGGTATTTTGGGTGTTTTGGGTTGAAATATCCCGCGGCCGTCTTCTTCGCAGCCCCTTCATGTTGTTATATGTAAATAACAAAATGGCGGGTGCAAGCGTATCACGTGACTAAATTTGGCGGTCGTATGAGAGGCGTGTTGAACCGTATGAGAGGCATGTTGAAACGTATGAGAGGCGTGTTGAACCGTATGAGCGGCGTATGAAGGGCGTGTTCGATCGTGTACAACCGCATGAAGGACGTGTTTGTAACAGTGCCCTATTGTACTGCTGGTAACTGCCCTCTCGCCGACTGCCCTAGACCCCCCCTGGAGTGAAGATGCCCCTTTTGTCTGGGACTTCCTGCATGTGGGATGAATCACATGTGGGAACCCTTCTGCCCATGCTCAGTGAGGGAGATACATCCTGTATCTTCCTCACTCTCCACGCTGCAGCCGACAGGGAACCATCTACCCCCCAGCTCCTACTGTAAGTACCCCTTTCTACCAAGGGCTTTTCCCTGATTGTATTATACTACTATCTAAGGCAGTTAGCAGCAGCAATAGGGTCTCATGTGCTTCTAGTCATTATTGATTGTGTTTTCCAGTGTATTTAATAAAGTATTTTTAATTAGAAGATATCTTTAAGTTATATTTAACCCTTTCCTTTCCCCAACCATCCACTATCTATACTTCCATCCCTACCCTTCTTCTGTAACCACCCCTCAGATCCCTAACCCTTAACTACACAAACCATAGGTTACACTGGCTGCCCATTAAGGGACTTTTGGAAGTTAAATTGTAAATCTAAATTACTTTAGGAAACTTTGTTTTTATTCATCCTTTTAGTTGAAACTTTTTTCTTGAAAAACAAAATGGCCGAAAGCACATGGGACTCTAGGACTAGTTCCAGTGTGAGTCCACCCACTGCTACCCCTGGGACATCCAGTGGGGAGCAGGAAGAGGTGGACAACACTGTGGTGTCTAATGAATACTTATCTTTTTTGCAGCAGTCAGGGTCAGCCAGGCCTCCCTCAGTTCTCCCACTTATGGGTTTGAGGACTGATGTGGAAGCCATGGCAGACATGACTATGCCGCTGCCCCCAGCCCTCCCTACTTCAGGGAAGATGGCTGGTGGTAATGATTTGGCCCCTACTTTGTGGGGGCCCCCTATGCATAAGGATAGGCCCTTACCCATGTGGGAAGGGGCCAGACCCAAGACCCCCCAGCAGCCATTAGGGTTGTTGGAGAGGGTTGGCTTAGCAGCTACCATGCCGGGCATGACCGCCATGCGGACAGACCCTTTGGGTGTCACTGAAGTGACATTCAAAAGTGGTCCACCCACGAGTGGTCACCCAGATGAGGTGGGCAATTCAGGCGTGGGCCTGAATCAGAATGTGGTGGATGACCACCACTCGACCCCCTTTCTGGGAAATCGCCCGCGGGCCGCTTTGCCGACCCGTACATCACGGCCCTGCCCCCCAGGGTTTGCACCCCTGCCCTCCCACCAGAGGGCAGCACATGAGCCGGTGGCCATGGGTGACATGGGGTCTGCCTCTGGCGGCTCTGCTGGGACCCTGTCCACGGCCCAGCTAGGTGGCTCCACGGGCCAAGCCAATCTAGCAGAGACAATGCGGGAAATTGCTGACATTCGTCAGACAGTTGACCGCAATCAGCGCCAGGTGATGGCCCTCCTCTCGAATATTTTGGCCTCGACGATGGGCCAGCCCTCGGAGCCGATGGCTGCCCCTTCGGGCGGCCCGGCCACACCTGACGCTGAACAGGATACCCCACAGGTTGCCCCTCGGGCCCATGTGGACAACCAGCCCCCTCTGTTAACCAGAGGGTCGACGAATTATGATTACGCCCAGGTTGGTCCAGCCTCCCCTCGGGGCGGGCAGGACCTGGTAACCCAGGACTACTTCCGGCAACCCATGCCAGCGCCGCCCCAACTTCCAAGTGGCGTTGAGGGCTCTCGTGGTTGCCCGGAACCGCAACCGGGCTATAGCCACATCGGCCACCAGCCCAATCAGGGTGCTACTGGGCCGTCTGGCTGGCCGCATGGCCAAGGCGCCTGGCCCGAGTACCTGAACTCGCCCCTGGTCAGGCATGAGGAGCGGCCGCCCAAGTTCGACTCTAATGTAGATGATTGGCACCACTACATTAGGGCGTTCGAGGCGGTCGCCGAAATGAACGGCTGGACCGCACCGGTTATGGCGAGGAAGCTGGCCACCTGCATGACCAGGTCGGCCCAAAAGTTCGCTCTCGCACTGCCGCGAGAGGTGCGGACGAACTATTTCCAATTTCGGGCCGCCCTTGAGCAGAACTTTGACCCGCTTGAGAAACGAGAGGCGGGGGTGGAGCGTTTCTTGAACCGGGTCCGGCGGCCGGGGGAGTCCCTGACAGAGTACGGGCAGGCCCTAAGTGACTTAGCTCACAGGGCATACCCCGAAATGCCCGATCTGTCTTGCTCGAGGCAGGTGATCGGACAATTCATACGCGGCCTCCCGAAACGGGAGTGCCGCATGTATGTGAAGCTGGCGTGCCCGAAGACCCTGAGTCAGGCTATGGCGAATGCACTCATGTATGAGACATTCGACGAGACTGACTCAGATCCGAGGGCACCAGCGGTAGCAGCGGCAACATCCCCTAAAGACACCTCAACATCTGCAAATGACCTCCTGACAAGGATAGCGGCCCTGGAGGTGAGGAGCTCTCAGCAAGAGCAATCCACCCGGGACCGCAGGGGCAACTCCCGCATAACTTGTTGGAACTGTGGCAACCAGGGCCATAGGTCCAATGACTGCCGGCAGCCCCGTGTTGGCAACGGGATGCAGTACCGCCCGGCCCGGTATGAGCCCCACTCGGGCAACCGGCAGCAGGGGCGCCCCGTTGCCCCCCAGGGACACTGGGGCCAGACTCAAAGCGGTGCGGGCCAACAATACGGCCCGCCCGCGGGCTTCCAGCAGGGAGGACACCCCTCGGTCCCGCCAGGTTATGCTGCTGATGGGCGTGGCGATGCTGGCCATGAGCAAGCGAACAACCCGTTTTTTCAAGGAAAAAATCCGTTTTTGCCGGGTAGCCGTGCGGGCTTTGATGCCCCGCAATGACGCCAGCCCGCGGAATATTCACCAGAGAACAAGGATGATTCAGCCCCCGCCGAGCCGCGGCGGGCTATCACCCTCTCAGTACCTGGTGAAAAATGCTGGTTCTACTCAGCCGTTGTTGGGTCAGGACCAGCAGAATTTTTGATTGATAGTGGAGCGGAGATAACCCTCTTGGACTTTGCGGTTTTTAAGTCTATAAGAGACGGCCCAACCTTGAAGCCGTGTGATGTCCAACTATCTGCGGCTAATGGCCGCCAGATCGAAGTGTTCGGGGAAGTCCTGCTCCCCATTACACTTGACTCTGTGACAGTTGAGCATCACACGGTTGTTTGCAACCTGTCCGGTAAGATAGGCATCATTGGGGAAGATCTATTGTCACGGGTGGGCGCCATCACCGACCATCGGAATGGTACCCTACACATGAGTGACTATAATAAGACCCTTGTCCTCCATCGCAAGGGTGCCTCCTTGTGTGCGCGGGTCTCTATAGCCAGGGTTTCAGTGATCCCGCCCAGGTCGGAAATGATCGTACCAGGGGTAGCTGATAACCGCAGGTGGTCTGAATCAATAGGCCTAATAGAATCTTCTAACCAACTCTCAAAACATGGCCCCGTTATGTTGGCAAAGAGTCTGGTGAGCACAGAGCATGGCGAGGTTCCCCTGCGTATCGCAAATGTTGGGGAGGAACCCATAGTCCTTCAACGAGGTACGGTGGCTGCTATCATTAGGCCAGTATCGGCCATTGATGGTAACAATGATGAGCCTGCCCCCCCGTTGGGGGAGGCGGATGATGTGCCTGAGCACCTTTTAGCCATGGCAGAGGAAGCTTGTAAGGACCTTGACGACGCCCAGTCGAAGGCTGTCCGACAGCTTATCATTAACTTCAGCGATGTTTTCGCAGGCCCCAATGGCGAGCTTGGCCTGACTAATCTACTGGAGCACGAAATAAACACGGGTAACACCAAGCCGATCAAACAGCACCCACGCCGCCAGGCATTTACGCGGCGGCAGCTGGTGGATCAGGAAGTCCAGCGAATGTTAGATGCGGGGGCGATTGAGCCGAGTGACAGCCCATGGGCGTCACCTATTGTCATCGCAAAGAAGAAAGACCTCACCCCCCGTTTTTGTTTAGATTATCGCGCTCTGAATTCGGCCACGGTCAAGGACGCGTTTCCTCTCCCACGTATAGATGACTCGCTAGACGCCTTGTCTGGGGCGGCGTGGTTCAGCACCCTGGATTTGGCCAGCGGCTATTGGCAAGTCCCAGTGGCTGAGCAGGACCGCCCTAAAACGGCGTTTTCAACGAGGAACGGCCTGTACCAGTGGAGGGTAATGCCGTTTGGTTTATCGAACGCGCCCGCCACCTTTGAGCGACTAATGGAACTAGTGCTCCGAGGGCTCACTTTCGACCGTTGTCTGGTCTACCTGGACGACGTTATCGTCTTTGGCCGTGATTTCGACGACGCCATAGCAAACCTTAGTGAAGTTCTTAAACGCTTCAGGAAAGCCAATCTCAAGTTGAAGCCGAAGAAATGTATACTATTTCGTAGGTCGGTGTCCTTCCTGGGACATGTTGTCTCCAAGGATGGGGTCAGCTGTGATCCAGCGAAAATCGAGGCCGTGCGGTCCTGGGCCCATCCTACAACAGTCACCGAGGCCAGATCCTTTCTCGGCTTTGCTTCTTATTATCGTAGATTCATACCTGAATTCTCGACGATAGCTAGCCCCATCCATGGTGTGACTGGGAAAGGCCCCTTCGTATGGAATGAGGATTGCCGAAATTCGTTTGAGCGACTCAAAGAGCTCCTCATCTCCGCCCCTATTCTAGCTTATCCACGTGAGACGGGCATGTTCGTTCTCGACACTGATGCCAGTAACACCGGTATTGGGGCGGTCCTCTCCCAAGTTCACGAGGGGGAGGAACGTGTTGTGGCATATGCGAGCAAGGCTTTATCTGCCAGTCAACGCCGATATTGCACAACCATGCGGGAACTGCTCGCCATTGTCCGTTTCTGTGAACACTTCAGGCATTACTTGCTCGGGCGGCAATTCCTCCTTAGGACGGACCATAAGGCACTTTTATGGCTCCACAAGTTCAAGGACCCCGATGGTATGCTGGCCCGGTGGATCACTGCTCTGGCCGCATTCGACTACGAAGTCGAGCACCGCCCTGGCGCTAAGCACGCCAACGCCGATGGTATGTCTCGTAGGACTTGTGCTCGCCCGGATTGCCCAGATTGTGTCGGTGAATCCGACGAGGATTCTGACTCCTCTAGATGGCCAGAGTGGTCAACGACCACCAGCTGCGGTATTGCTGGTGTCCAAGTTGCCGTTGGGGGAGCCGCCGATGAGGAACGCCCCGACCCTTGGCTGGAAGGATGGTCTCGAGAAGACTTGCAATTAGAACAGAGTCGGGACCCGGTGATTGCTCTCTTTATTGAGCGTGTGCTTAAAGGAGATCCGGCGCCAAGCCGATCTGAGATGAATGGACTGGGGGAAGGGGCATGGGCCCTCTACAACCGGTACGACTCCTTGCAGGTGGAAGCGGGTTTACTCTACGTACGCCTGCCACACGCAGTGTCGACATCGCTAGTCACCCTACGGTTAGTCACACCCGCTCCCCTCCGCAAGGCAGTGTTCAACTTCCTGCATAGCTCTCGCCCAGCAGGCCATCTAGGGTACGATCGGACTCTGGCACGCATTAGGAATGAATTCTTCTGGCATGGCCAAGCAGCCGACATCAAGCGATGGTGCTCGTGGTGTGTCGAGTGCCAAGCGGCTAAACCTGGCCGCCGGCCCCGTCGAGCACCACTGCAACAGGAGCCAGTAGGGATGCCCCTGGAACGGATGGCCGTCGACATTGTTGGCCCCCTACCACGCACCAAGAATGACAATTTATACATTGTCGTGATCGTAGACTACTTCACTAAGTGGGCGGAAGCTTTCCCAATCCCGGACAAGCAAACCTACACAGTAGCTGAAGTTGTGGTGACAGAGGTAGTGTCCAGGTTAGGCACCCCCCTGCGTCTGCACTCTGACCAGGGTGGGGAGTTCGAGTCACGCCTGTTCTCAGCCGTCTGTGAATTGTTGGGCGTAGGGAAGACCCGAACGGCACCCTATCGGCCTCAATCAGATGGCCTAGTCGAACGTTTGAACCGAACGATCAAACAGATGCTACGCTCCATGGTGGGAGAGCATCGTGACGACTGGGATGACCACCTCCCTTATGTAATGATGGCCTATAGGGCCACTAGGCAGGATAGTACCGGCTGCTCGCCCAACCTCATGATGTTAGGTCGCGAGGCCCGCCTGCCGGTGGAAGTTATGGTCGGGTGCCCGCCCCCTGATGCCCCTGCTTGCCCGGTGGAATATGTGGAATGGGTACGGGGAGCAATGACCGAGGCATTCGATTTTGCCAGGAAATTCCTGAAGAAGAGTGCAGAAAGGCAAAAGAAGGCCTATGACAACGGTTGCCCTAAAAAGCGGTACCAACCCAATGACTGGGTGTGGTACCTATATAGGCCATATGAAGAGTTATCGCTGAAATCCCCCTGGGTAGGCCCATGTAAGGTCTTACGCTGCCTAGGGGAGGTTAGCGTTGAAATACAGACCGGCCCCACGGCCAAAGCAAAGATCGTCCACATGGACTATTTAAAACCGTTCCTATCTGGGGAACCTGTCCAGTGGGAGGCCGCGGATCTTGGGATACCGGTTGTTGACTCAAGCAGGCCGCAGCTTAAACTGGGGACTACAGATGGTAGCCCCCTAGCGGAGCCCGTTGCCCCCAATGACGGAGATCCGAAATTATCTGTCCGACCCCCCGTAGGGGGTGATGGAGGGTGTATAAGTCCAACAGTGGAAGATGCACCCGAACCGGCGGGCCGACGTAATCGTCGCAGGCCTGCTCGGTTCGACGACTATATTTTATAAAAGAGTGAGATACATAATTAGCATCTAGGGCAGTTACCTATCAGAAATAAGATCACCCGTTGTGACTTATAGGCAGGAGGTCGCCCGTTGCGATCTATGGAGTGACGGCATCGGGATTAGCTACCCCCGTGCCGTCGTGGACTAGTGGTCACCTGACCACACGAGTGGCGGGCTGCCTTTGGGTGTGCACAACCCACTGGCAGTACAAACTGGACCATCCGGCTTGGTGGTCCAGGCTCTCCGCCGTCCACTGCTGGCCCTAGATATTTGTACATGTATTTTTATTGTTTTGCTGGGTATGTAATGCCTGCTCTCTTTTCTTTAAGTTTGTATCTTATCTCCTTCCAGATGGCCGAACTCGAAATCCATGTCGCGCCCGAAGAGATGCTGTTCTTGGAAGAGGACACATCTCTTTCGGAGTCCAATGGTGGTCAGCCCTCGACTACCCCTGTCCACTGGAAGATCCCGAAAAGACCAGACCAGACCAGATCTTCATTTCATCGGTCGCCATTGTTGGCTGTGGCCCCCCCTAGGCCCTTGCCAAGCTTCAATTTCGGCCCAGCTTGCTGTGGTCCCCTGGTTGTGGCTCCATCCGAGCCCCCAGCTGCGGCTCCATCTGAGCCCCCGGCAGCGGCTCCCTCTGAGCCCCCGGTTGCGACTCATTCTGAGCCCCTAGCAGCGGCTCCCCTTGAGCCTCCGACAGTGTCTTCTGCAGTCCGCCTGGCCGTGGCTACCGAGCCCGCCTGGCAGCATCTGCCCTCCCATCCTGTCTCCTCCACTGGCCCATATCGACCAGGGCCCTCCAGGACCGTCAAGCGCCGCCTCCGACGCATGAGGGCACATGAGAACTCCACTCAGCCCTCTCTGCCCCATCCGTATGTAAGGCCTCTCCCTACTCGGCCCCTAAAGGACGAGGTGGAACGTCTCCAGCGTGCAAGTTCCAGCGTGCGGGAGGAGAGTGCCTGCTACAGGGAGGTAGAGACACAGACAGAGGCGACCCAACAGGAGGGAGCCTCCACGACCACTTGGCGCCGGGAGGCGGCTGAGTGGAAGGCCAGAGCGGAGCTCAGGAAAGAGGAGGTGACCCACATGAGCCATCTCCTCGAAATCGAGAGGGCCCGGCGGAAGGCCCTGGAGAAGTACGTTGCGTGTCTCAAGGCCAACACAAAGACCATCGAATAGAAGTACAACGGATATCGACGACTTACGACAGGAAATGGCCGAGGACCACACGACATCTTAGATTGAGTAGTTTAAGCATTCCGCCACATGGACTCTTTAAGCTAACTCCATGTTTTCTTTTTTTAGTCCTAATCGTTATTTCTTATATGTAAGTGAGTTGCCACCAGGTAAAGCCAAATATCCATTTTCGTTCATTCCCTTCTTGTTTTATTACTTAATTTTTTTCCCCCCTTTCTTTCAGTTCTGTTTGGTTCTATTTTGGCATCTCACTCACATGTATTGTTATTATGTCTTTTCTTTCAGTATTCCTTTTTTTTGTTTTCTTATTTTCAGGCAACCGGATATCTTCAATGTGCTGTCGCGGGGGCGGGGGCTGGTCGGCCGGACGAACTGTGTGAGTTCAAGCTCCAATGGGATCTTGTTCACGCGCAGTCCGGACGACTGGACAGCCTTGCTCAACCGACAGCCCATTGAAGACATAACGTTTTTTTTTTTTTTTTTTGTCATTCTTCTTGCATTGCTTTCCAGGGAGGAAGCATATACATTCCGATCATTAAACGTTTTACTGTATTCTGTGATTTTAATTAGGATAGCCGTTAGCCTGACAAGCAGGATGAGGTTAGGTACTTGAATTTTGTATTTTTTCACTTTTACACGTTAAGCTGAGGGAACAGTTATTTGGCTCAGGACTCCGAGATTTTTGGATTTACTTTTTTACTTGTTTTACCTTATTATGGCCAAATTTGTATTGAATTTGATTCCGTCCGTTGTATAACTTGACGCATTGTATCTCTTTAGTCCAGTGGACTCCGGCTTAGTGACCGTACAATCTTTTTGGCCCGTTTTGGCTGTTAAGATTGTGTGGCCACTGAGCCCAAGTTCGACTGAACAATATTTTGTACCACTTGGTTGGGGTGGGAGGCGTACCTGGAGACACGGGGGCGTGTCTCACCCTGATCAGTGGGGGGTGTAACAGTGCCCTATTGTACTGCTGGTAACTGCCCTCTCGCCGACTGCCCTAGACCCCCCCTGGAGTGAAGATGCCCCTTTTGTCTGGGACTTCCTGCATGTGGGATGAATCACATGTGGGAACCCTTCTGCCCATGCTCAGTGAGGGAGATACATCCTGTATCTTCCTCACTCTCCACGCTGCAGCCGACAGGGAACCATCTACCCCCCAGCTCCTACTGTAAGTACCCCTTTCTACCAAGGGCTTTTCCCTGATTGTATTATACTACTATCTAAGGCAGTTAGCAGCAGCAATAGGGTCTCATGTGCTTCTAGTCATTATTGATTGTGTTTTCCAGTGTATTTAATAAAGTATTTTTAATTAGAAGATATCTTTAAGTTATATTTAACCCTTTCCTTTCCCCAACCATCCACTATCTATACTTCCATCCCTACCCTTCTTCTGTAACCACCCCTCAGATCCCTAACCCTTAACTACACAAACCATAGGTTACAGTGTTCAGTCGTATGGCCGCATTCTAACACAACGACTGAACACGTCCTTCATACGGATGTACGCGATTGAACATGCCCTTCATACGACGCTCATACGCCTCTCATACGGTCCAACGCGTGCATAAATTAGCAATAAAAATCATGTTGATTTTCTGAACATGCACGAAAATTCCACACGATTATTTCCGCTACACGATGCTCATACGGTCAACATGACTGAACACGCCTGAAAAAATCGTGTTCAGTCGTGTTCAAGATCGTGTATGTGTGAAAGGGGCATTTCTTGTGTTATTAAATTGTTATTATAGTTAATCTGCTAGTTTCTGTCATTCTTGTTACTTTTGGGTAGTAACACTTTCTTGTTACTTTTGGCACGTAACAATAATAACTATCATTATTATTATCATATCTGACAAAAATATATACCTTAGCCGTATCCATGTTGTGAGCCATAAGTATTTACTAAATCAATTTTATAGAATTAAGTACGTTTCACTACTTTCACACTCTTTAAAAAATACTCTTTGCTTATATTCCTTTGTGTCACATTGTCAAATATCTCTTTAAAGCCATGTTCTGTTGCATGACCATCATATAATGCAGACACTCATTGCCATAAACGTTTCCTGCTTGCATGGATGTGCAAGCCTATGGGAGTTTTAATAATAGTTGGTCTCTTACTCTGCTAAGTGAAGACCTGAAGAGTTACAGTTGGTCTGATTATCAACACAAATATTTTCCTCTTATCTTTGAATGAATAAATAAAAGTTGATGAACTGGGGCGTAGTAACGATTGATGCAACGGCGTAGTTAAATATGCATGGGAGTTATGCAAGTAAAATGAGACAAAGCCATCATTAGGTAGAGCCGCAGACTAGCCACACGTATATTGTTGAGCACGATCACTTTTCAATTAGTAACATCAATCCTATGCATTCAGAATTAGAACTCAGATATCCTTTAATCAAGGACTTTGAAAAGCACGAGGAGACGTGCAATTTCATATTGTCAATTACGTTCGACACTTGTTTTTCTGCGTAGGTGTTATAATTCCATGTATTGTCATAAAGTCTAGTCAAACAGACGCACGCTTATCTCATATAGCAGACTTCTCATTCTAAAAGCTGTTTAACCCATGTTTTCTGTAGTGTGGACCTGGCTGGACAAGTTTGATGTGTGTATGTTTGTTTATTAGGTTCAGTTGGCCTGTCAAACCTGATTTCCTAGTAGTGAATGTGAACCACAGCCCACTCTTCACAGAGCTGCACATGTGTAAAACGACCAAGCCAACTGACTAATAAGGATTGTTTTAGTATTCACTTCGATTTCTTGATTTGAGCAATTGAATTCTTGAAATAACATGACGTTGAGAGACAACATAAAACATATGCTATGCAGACAATTATTTGTTTAACTGCGTGTGCTTGATAGGTACCCGTGCTTGTGATTTTTATGGTCTTAGTTGAAACTCCGCTGTCCATCCATCCGTGTCGTATTTTTTTGTGGGGATATGTGTCAAAAAGATGTACCTCATAGGATCATGAAAGGAGGATGGGATAGTGCTATCTTCTTGCACTTTCCCTGTCTCTTCTTGGCTTCCTTCCAGCAAAGATTCATGTGGCCGCTGTTTTGCTGGTTGTACATCGCGGACAGGTATATATCTATCGGGACTCACACTCACCATATATTACCTCCAGCAAACTGATGATAAGAATTAAAGATTGGCAGCTGCTTCGTCTGGTAAGTGTCAGATTCGACGTACAAAGTCGACGTCCATAATACAAAGCACCAAAGCCGTGAACTGTAACGTTCTCTATGATAGATAATGGCAATTAAAGGATAGTAGGACGAATGCAGGAAATCTTAAACTACACCACTTGCAAACTTGGCAATACTTTCGCCTGGAGAGTTTCTGATGAATGAATAGTCCCTTTTACAGAATTTCCAGATATCGTCACAGTCCGTAGTGAAAGAGTAGCACCTTCGCACGATAGCTGTTATGAAGCAGAGACCTATTTGGATGGTTGTAGACAATCTCAAGACACAAGACATATAGAAATTGGCAACCGCTTATTCTAGTAAGTGTGATGAAAGAAAAGTCTTCGATACAAAGTTCAAACTTGAGCCCTCTGTTCCGCTGTGATGTGCATCCACACATTCATTATTCTACTGCCAAAACTACCCTTTACCTCAACCCCTTTAATACTTGAACATGGTGCTGGCAGTCATGCATTAACGTTCATGATAAATGCTTTCCCTTGCACCAAATATCCTAGAGTAGTATTCTACTTGTTACCTTACCATGGTAAAAGGAATAAAACCTATATATACAGTATGATGTGTGTAATTAACTAGAAAGTAGTTCCAAAGACAGGGTAGATAGTGGAGAAAGAAAAGGTTAAATTGATTTTTTTAGACAATTTTTTAGTCCGTGAGCTGATGGGCTGATGATACCTCCCTCATTTTAGGGGTGGGGGTGACATTTTCTAAGTGGGGGTGGTATGGACACTTGCAATTCTCTGGGATACTCCAAATTTGCTATGCTGGTCAAGTGATCAACAGGTACAATTTCAAAATACCTTTCGGAAGCTCTGTATTCCTATCCTTGGAAAAAAATTTAAAAAACGTCTCAAAAAATGACGTTTTTTTGCAGTTTTTAAAAAAGTTTTCACAAACTTTAAATTTTTAGTGGTCAAATGAGTACAAAACCACCCAATATTATATACCTAAAGTACAAGCTACCTCTTATCTGCTTAATAAAACAAAAATGAGCTCCATTGGGTGTTCGAGCGTGATTTTACAGGACTTTCTTTTCCCCTACCCCTATGTTTAAAAAATAACCGAAAAATAGCTTAAAATGCTGAAAAATATTTTCAAAAATCTTAAACGTTCATTTAACACATATTTGGTACTAGAAATAGTTCAAACATGACAAAGACTGATTGGGCTGAAAATAATGGATTGCCAAGTTGCCCGGGACAACCAAATTTTACCAAAATTTGGTAAAAATCCAGTTTTAGGCTAGAAATCACAGTTTAAATAAAAATATGACTACTGAAAAGGTATTTAAAGCTAGTATGTGACACTGCAGGTGTTCTACAATTGAAATTAGTCATAGCTGGATACATATCAATTGTTTTATTTCAGTTCACCCCTATTCAGAAGATAATCTAGAGGGCCAAAGGTCTCAAAATGTAGTTTTACTACAATAAATGTAGTAAGTCAATGCCAGTGTGTGATTTTAACACAGTCAGAATATCAGGATAGACTGCTGTTGTGGCTGAACCGGTATGGGCTTATCAAATTGATAGCCCAGTTGACTGGGACTACTGAATTTTACCAAATGTTGCTTTAAATCGAAATTTCAGTGTCAGAAGTCATGTAATTTTGAGAAGGTGAACCTATGTGCTGTATTAAACCTCTTTTTTGACATGATGCTGTTTTCCTGTTGCTTGCGTTCTTCTTGCTTAATGATTTTGACCATTCGACATATGTGAGGGAGCCCCATTCATTATCGGAAGGAAAGCATAGGACATTTTTGTGCCACATAGGACAGTGTTTTGCGACATAAATCATAACTGTAACTCACAAAGACCACACATATTGTTGACAGGCAACATTCAAACCATACTACCTGATTATCAAACACACTCAATAGTTCCTCCAATATGCCTGAATGGGCTCAACAATGGACACCTGTATCCTCACTCCCTCCCCTCACATACTAGCTATTTGTGGTGAACATACAGCCTTTAGGTTGGCATGAAGCATTCAAACTACATTGTCTGAATATCAAGCTGTATCAAAAGTTGAACTCAGCGCAACCCTCCCAAGAAGCATAACGATGGGTACCTGTGTCCTATCCCTATCTGTTTTCCTTAACCCTAAGAGGTTTGGTAGCTGTATATAATCTAACCTAATACCATCTATCCTTACAATCTGGGTACACATACCTCATTCGAACCATTATCCATATCCCCATTCTGCTGGGGACTTTTATTTTATCCTAGCCATTGACCGGAGCTCTCAAAAGTAAGTATTGTTACCTCATCCCTGCCATACCTGCTCTTATGGGTTTCATGTTCCAAACTTTTTGAGTTCGAGGATTGTATACAAGTACAAACCCTTTTGTTGTATAGCTATGAGATACAGTTACCTAACTATTAGTGTGATGGTATGACGTATAGTTACCTATCCTGTAAGGTTTGGGGGTAATAGTTGGTATGGGAATCAAGTATGTAATATATAAAGATTCAGGGTAACATTGTTGGCAGGAAAATTTACACCGTAGTACCTGATTATCAAACACTCACAATATTTCCTCCAATATGCATGAATGGGCACAACAATGGATGCCTATATCCACCCCCTCCCATACTAGCCATTTGTGGTAAACAAACAGCTAGTAGCTAGTTGGCAGAAAGCTTTCAAACACAGTACCTGATTATTAACCACTCTCAATAGATTCCCCAACTCCTCAAGAGGCACAAAGATGGATTCCTATATCCTATCCCTTCTCCTCTGTTTGTATCAACATTAAGCGATTGGGTACCTATATCCATCTCATCTATTTTACTCATCTCCTATCAGCTGAGTACATATATCTCATCCAAACCATTGCCCTGATCCATATCCAGCTTGGTATCTGTATCATCCCAGCAATATTGACCAGATTCCTACTAGGTTAGAAGCGATACCTCATCTTAACGATTTCCCTTATATGATGTTTGAACCTGGACCGCATCCTAACTATTGCCCAAAACCTTAATAGACTGGGTACTTAGATGCCATCTCAGTCCTTAACTCTAAAACCATGGATTTGGGTATTTATATCCTTACCCGTTTTTACTCACCAATTACCCTGAATCCTAATAATTTAAACAGATGCCTGTACCTCTTACATCTACTAATGCTTTGTACTTGTATCCCCAACCCTGTAATTATCCCAATTCCTTTAGGGTTATATAAGAGTATCTCATACCAGCTATAACTGCTAACTGCTATCAGCCTCAAGAGTTTGGGTACCTCCATCCCACCTTTTACCAGATGGAACTATAAGTTAACCTTAAGTGTGTGGGGGGGGGTACCTATGTGCAATTCTGGTTATTACCCTAAGCCCTAAAATGTAAGATACATGTTCCCTTACCAGCTATGTACCTCATCAATCTATTACCCCTAAAATTCTTACATATTACATACTTGATATCCATATGAGCTATTACCCTCACGCCTTTCAGGTCCTGTAGGATAGGTTATTATATCTCATATCATCATACTAATAGCTAGGTAACTATCTCATAGCTAAATTAGCTCATTTAGGACATATGACCCTTGCTACTTGTAACCCTATACAACAATAGACTTTGTACTTATATACCATCCTACCTTCTACCCTCAAACCAATAAGGTTTGGGACCTGAAACCCAAACTTTTGATACAGCTTGATATTCAGACAATGTAGTTTGAATGCTTCATGCCAACCTAAAGGCTGTATGTTCACCACAAATAGCTAGTATGTGAGGGAGGGGGGGGGGACACAGGTGTCCATAATTGAGCCCATTCAGGCATATTGGAGGAACTATTGAGTGTGATTGATAATCAGGTAGTTTGGTTTGAATGTTGCCTGTCAACAGTGTGCGTTGGTCTTTGTGAGTTACAGTTACGATTTATGCCCAAAACACTGTCCTATGTGGCACAACAATGTCCTATGCTTTCCTTCTGATAATAAATAGGGCTCCCTCACATATGTCGAATGGTCAAAATCATTAAGCAAGAAGAACGCAAGCAACAGGAAAACAGCATCATGTCAAAAAAAAGGTTCAATACAGCACATAGGGTCACCTTCTCAAAATTACATGACTTCTGACACTGAAATTTCGATTTAAAGCAACATTTGGTAAAATTCAGTAGTCCCAGTCAACTGGGCTATCAATTTGATAAGCCCATGCCGGTTCAGCCACAACAGCAGTCTATCCTGATATTCTGACTGTGTTAAAATCACACACTGGCATTGACTTACTACATTTATTGTAGTAAAACTACATTTTGAGACCTTTGGCCCTCTAGATTATCTTCTGAATAGGGGTGAACTGAAATAAAACAATTGATATGTATCCAGCTATGACTAATTTCAATTGTAGAACACCTGCAGTGTCACATACTAGCTTTAAATACCTTTTCAGTAGTCATATTTTTATTTAAACTGTGATTTCTAGCCTAAAACTGGATTTTTACCATATTTTGGTAAAATTTGGTTGTTCCGGGCAACTGGGCAATCCATTATTTTCAGCCCAATCAGTCTTTGTCCTGTTTGAACTATTTCTAGTACCAAATATGTGTTAAATGAACGTTTAAGATTTTTTTTAAATATTTTTCAGCATTTTAAGCTATTTTTCGGTTATTTTTTAAACATAGGGGTAGGGGAAAAGAAAGTCCCGTCACATCACGCTCGAACACCCAATGGAGCTCATTTTTGTTTTATTAAGCAGATAAGAGGTTGCTTGTAATTTAGGTATATAATATTGGGTGGTTTTGTACTCATTTGACCACTAAAAATTTAAAGTTTGTGAAAACTTTTTTTAAAACTGCAAAAAAACGTCATTTTTTAAGACGTTTTTTGAATTTTTTCCCAAGGATAGGAATACAGAGCTTCTGAAAGGTATTTGGTAATTGTACCTGTTGATCACTTGACCAGCATAGCAAATTTGGAGTATCCCAGATAATTGCAAGTGTCCATACCACCCCCACTTAGAAAATGTCACCCCCACCCCTAAAATGAGGGAGGTACCGACCTTCAATTGGCCCTCCAGGGCAAATGTACCCGCGATATAAGTGCAGATAAGCTGATCTGAACAGCTGAGGGTATAAGGTTTTTGGAAATATAGGTCTCCGAAATTCCCCAGGGGGGGGAGGGTTTCGCCCATCAGCTCACGGACTATTTGTTTCAATCTGGTAGATTTTTGTATCATGTTCAACAATTCTTTCTCAACCTTTTTTTTTAATTTCTTCAAAACGCGTGTTTTTTATTTCGTAATATCACACAAATACACAAATAAATAAAACAAATACTGATAATTCAACACACAACAAATGCCAATCTGTACAAAATTGGAGAACTAAAGTTAAGAAAAAAATCTTAACTATCATGCCCTACATTTCATCAACATTATATAAGATTTTTCAATTTTGCCCTACCTATGAATTTAGGCTGACCATTTTTGTTCAAATATTGGAAGTTTCTGCATAATACTGCTCATATCGTAATTGCACCGATAGTTATATTCATGTATATAATACCTGAAATATTAGTCATCTCTCTCTCTCTCTCTCTCTCTCTCTCTCTCTCTCTCTCTCTCTCTCTCTCTCAGTCAAAGACATCACTGTATCAGTAATAGCGAAACACATATTTCTTCTGAATCTAGTATTCTGCTCATATCTTTTAATACAATACCTAACCAGGACACAATCTGTCGCCGCAATTTATGTATTTTCTGACTTTCAGAAAGTGCATGCTTTAATTGCCTCAGGTGAGTTTCCGTCTGGAAGACAGTGTGGAGTGTGGACTATCCCTAATTGTCAGTCGGTGAAAAGTCCTCTATGCAATTATCTAAATTGTATATATATCGCATATGTACAATCGAAATGTTTTTCAATTTTCTTAAAAGCTCTACTCAGATTAACTCCAATTAAATTTACTCAGACTTTCAGATCATTTTTCTTCACACGTATTTGATAATACTACTGTCACATGATATTATATCCAGTCAAATATCCCTTTTCATTTTTTCTGCATGATTATAAATCATTATCAAATTATAGGCATCTTCCCTCAATACAATTGAAGGAATATATTTAAATAGTTTTGAAAGTGAAACTAATTGACAATTCACTGGCATTCGTTAAAGCAAACGCATGTTCTTGCAACCACTTTTGAGTTATGAGGGATGCAGATACCGGTGAAGGTGGAATTACTACGCCCGTGCGTTAACTCGCTTAGGATTATACCACACATCGCTTTAAATCGATTTCGGTCTGGATATTCTTGCTCCTTTTGGAGAATATAAAGAAAATGTCATCCACACATTATTCGTGTCTTTTTGGTTGAATTTTGGATATTGCACTCTTGGCCCACTTCCCTAGGGGAAGGCATGTTTTCTCTGAATAGTTTATTAAGCTGAGTTATCATCCTTTGTTTCCCTGTAACAATGAATACTGCGCCAATCATTGGATACAATAGGCATGGGACTAAACAGAGAACGTCTCTAATCGTGCCATGAATGGTCAGATTCAGATTCACAATTTATCATCAAAAGTCTGGTAGAGCTAATTTAGGACGGGAGTTTGATGAACCACGAGAGGCTACTTCAATGAGGAACGAAACCGTACTCCAGGATATAATCAACTGTTTCAGACGAACTGCAATTAATTACTCAACCTATTTTATGCGTGTAGTCAACGAAAATTTCTTTTTCAAATTAATTCCCCAAGAGTACATTGTTATTTTAGTTTGTCTCATGCCTTTGTTGGCTTGTTGTGCTGTAGGTAGTAATATCTCAGCCAGGCTTTAGGAATCTTCTTAATCCGAAAAGGCTGTTTGGTGAATAGTGATGGCAAATGCCATATTGGTTTCTAATTCCAGTTAGTATAAAACGTTGCCGTATTTAGGCTCAATCATGACTGGCTATTTGAAATAGCAGAGGAGTTTCCTTGCCTTACCTCAGTTCACCGTCATATTTCTCACGTACCCCGAGCAAAATTAATTCCTATGCAGTGGTGAGAGACAGCGAGCAGTCAATGGCTACACCTTAGACCACTCGGCTATCATGGCAGCCCCTCCCCATAAGTAACTACTACAGGCCGTGACCTTCCACATTCCTATCTGCTTCTGACAGCTACATTCCAGAATGATACTGAGGAGAAGAAACAGTCAATCGTTAGACTCTATTGCTTGACCAGGCGCTATGAGAGGATTGCGTCCCAGGATTCAAATAATATACTTCCAAAATTTACACACATTCACACATACATATATACATACACACACACATATATATATATATATATATATATATATATATATATATATATATATATATATATATATATATATATATATATATATATATATATATATATTTATATATATAATATATATATATATATATATATATATATATATATATATATATATATATATATATTCTGAAATATATGTAACATGTGTGTCTTTACCACTGCTCATTTCCACATGCACATATACACTCAAAGTACTTGTAGTGACATACAAGTAAAATGAAACACTAGCTCAACACTCTATATTCTATGATTTACATAGAGCACTACGTCGTTTCTGATTAAACGAACTCTTTTCATAACCCCAATTTATAACATCAATCTATTGATAAAAATCTTAATCACAAATAAAAAGCCACATCCATGATTTAGACTGATTGTCTAACACTGCCTGAGGAATTTTTATATCCGGATTAGGTTATACAGTGAAGGAGGTATGTCTTATTAGATTTAGCGCCAGTCCCGATGTAAGGTCAATTTCGTCTCTATGTAATTGATTTAGTTACGGTGTGAGGACCTGACTGCTTTATGCTTTGTTTATAACCCAAGGCTGAGAGACGATTGTGATTGGTAATAAGGTTGTTAAACGCGCCTATATCCGGGAAGGCACATGGTTCGTGCAGAGATTTGATGCTGATTCAGATTTTTCTATTCTTTAGCTATTCAAGCGACATGGAACCGAGATTAACCTATTCTTGCCTACAGTAATCCATCAAGATCTGATCTTGCATGGGGACCATTCTATACTCATCAATATTCTAGCTACAAATTAGTTAAAAGACACTCGTAGATACTCAATTAGTTATACATGTAGTTTAATAGTATGGGAGCCAACAAGATAATCAACAAAAGGTAAAGCTAATCGTCACTCTATGAGGCTAGATTGTTGTTACTATTAAGTTAGAAATGGAGGCCTAAAAGTAGGGAATTCGGGGAAAACTACCGTCTAGCTAAAGTTATTGGAATGGGGCACACCAAGGAACATTATTGTACGGAAATTCGAAGGTAAAGATACACAAATGTTAAAGTGTGGAACAAAAATTACTGATGATATTCTCTAAAACATGTTACCTCAACCATTTTTGAAGTTAGCGGTGCTCCACATTTTACTTACTTTTTATAATAAAAGTTTGAAATTATCCTTGTTTATCAAGTGAGAAGATATAGGGTGGGCAGATTTCAAAACGAATATGACGTAGGTGATTTGATCACATTTCGGGAACGGAAAGCTAGTGAGCTAAGAGTGGACGTGACTGATGCAATTGAAACACTTATATGTACCTTAGATGGACAATCAATTGTCTGAAGGAGGAAAATTTATTATCACCATTCGTTTTGTATAAATTTTATAAAAACTAAAATATAAAAAATAAATATTATCAAGGTTTAAGAGATGCAAATAACAATGACAATGAGATCTGCTTAAATAAAATATTTAAAAACCGAGAGAGTGCAAAATGAAGTTTTGTGAAAATTTACATGGGTAATTAAAACAACTTTAAAGGATGAATACTGAAAAAAGGAAATACCGTTTTTGACAATGTTTAGCATTTGATCTAATACAAAGCATTTCATGTATTTAACAATGGTAGAACTGCCTTTGCTATTGCAGCACATATCAACTCGATAGCTTCTTTCAAGCAAGCGCCAACATCAGCTGTCGTCGTTTCGAAAGACTGCCCACTCTCTTCATAAACAGGTTAAACATTGATTTAATATTTCACCGTTCTACTTGCACCGAGAATGTCTTTTTAAAAATGTAGGATCCACTTATCTTGTCAAATGCATCCCATGGGAGCAGTTAACACAGGAAATGCATCATCTACATTATGTATTGATGTTAATTAACGTGCCATTGGTGCCCAGCTACGTTTCAACTTGTATGTACAAAATACAACGCCAGTACTATACATAAAACGACAAAGAATGGCAAGGATTTGCAATAATGGCATTAGTTGAGAACACAGAAATGGGGAGGACACGAAGAAAAGTCTAGTAAACAAACAATTACAAGGACAAACTATCATAAAAGTGCGTGAGGTGCCAAGCCAAGTACGTGAGAACAACAAACTCCCATATAGTGTCTTATTTCAGAAGAAAACATTAGAGAGAACCTGTTACTTGTTCCCTTGCAGCAGTAGTAGTAGTAGTAGTAGTAGTAGTAGTAGTAGTAGTAGTAGTAGTAGTAGTAGTAGTAGTAGTAGTAGTGTATATACCGGTAGTATGCTGTTATAAAATATGCATATATTTGCGTTATTAAGCACCAACGGCAGACTGCTGTTAGTGTCGACAATTACAAATGGACAATGTTGACCATAGCCACACATTTTGTAAAGTAATGTAACATCAGTAAATTGGTTATTAAAGATACACTTTCGCTGAGAAGCTTGGAGCAATGTGCCAATGTACTTGTGGGCATTATTATTACCGCATTTAGTCCTTTAGGAGATAATTATCCTTCTTCCGAAACAATATTCCTATGCTATAAAATGGGCAACGAACGCATAATCACAAAGCAAAAATGATTAGCCAAGGGTTGGGATTAGAACAATGGGCAATCACTGGTAATGAAAACGCTAGAGAGAGCATTTTGGAAAGGACAAATCATAAACACAGGTAGCATCTTTAGAGTAGCTAATACGCTGCTGTCTAAAACACCATTAGCCTTCCAGGCATCATCGCTGGCATAATGAATGTGCTGCTTGCACGGATGCTCTATCTTAGGGGTTAGGCTCATGTTTTCCCAAGAGCTGTGTGTTTGGAATTCCTGGTTTAGCATGCCGAGAATCGAGCAAATGCCACATGTTATTGGGAGCAACCACTGTATTGCAGTGCACATAGTATGTGCGTGATAGTAGTGGCTGTCGAATATACATAGAATTGCAGTATGCATAGTTTTCAGATCGTAGAGGGGTAGCCTACATAATAATGTAACATAGTTTTGCTATGTCAATTGAAATGACACATTAAAGTAATATTTTATTGCTATATCGATTGAAATGACTGTAGGACAAAGAAGTAGAAGGAAGTAAATTTAAATGGGTATGAACATAAAAATGAATACTTACACACACACAAACACACACTCCTTCATACACATACATACATGCATACATACACACATACATACATACATACATACATACATGAATTCATGCAAATATATGTGTGTATATATATATATATATATATATATATATATATATATATATATATATATATATATATATATATATATATATATATATATATATATATATATGTATATATGTATATATGTGTATATATATATATATATATATATATATATATATATATATATATATATATATATATATATATATATATATATATATATATGTGTGTGTGTGTGTGTGTGTGTGTGACATGAAATAGAAATCAAAGATGCCTTGGGAGTCGTTGTCTCAGAAATACTGTCTCGATGTCACATGACGTCTCGCAGTTGCCGCTTGTTTCACATGGAAGATATGGTCACCATAACACCAGTTATATCTCCCCTCGGGGCGGCATGGCGGATGCTCAAGATGATTCACTCCACGGTCTTAATGTCGCCGCTCGGCATCAGTTTCTTTGGGATATGACAACATAAATATTATTTATGCCATAATTTCCCCTTGTCTACCCTAGGCATTAGATGCCATTTGCTGCGCTGGGATCAGAGTGCCTAGTTTCTCTTTCTCCAGATATACTTTAGGAGTACATTGCACGCCAGGCTGGATGTCACTTATGGCCTTGTTATACCCCCACAGTGCTATTTATGTGTGATTTCTGAAGACCCGTAGGAGGTTATTAGCTGAGAATTTCATCGGTGTGAAGATATTCAGGAGGCCATATATATATATATATATATATATATATATATATATATATATATATATATATATATATATATATATATATATATATATATATATATATATATATATATATATATATATATATATATATATGGTTTATTACATTGGAACTAAGTTGCTTGTAATTTAGTAGGTATATGATGCGACGTGGTTTGATACACATATCATACCAAAAATCTAAAGTTCGTCAAATGTTTGAAAATAACAGCAGAGAAAATGTAATTTTTGTGGGTTCTTTGACATTTTTTCTACAATAAGTACACAAAGCTGCTGAAACGTATTTTTATAAATGGTTGAACAGTTGATTAGCATAGTACATTTGGCTGGTTATGAATAATGTCTAAGGTCTGAACTAATGAAAAAAGGAAATGTTTACTATGTGCAGAAAATGACTATATACCCCCACCCCCTAGTTTTAAAGTTGAATATTTGATTTCCTCCTTAGGTGTGAGTTTAACACCCACCTGGATCTCCTTATATTCACCCAAAAAATAGATAAACCACAGGAAATATATATATACATATATATATATATATATATATATATATATATATATATATATATATATATATATATATATATATATATATACATATATATATATATATATATATATATATATATATATATATATATATATATATATATATATATATATATATATATATAATCTCACCATTGGACTAGACAGTAAGGAATATCCTTAGTTCTGAGTGTTTGGAAATGTTTTCGAAAACAAAATCTAAATGATTTATTATCCTCAGTATTTCATCAAATAACCTACTGACAGTATCATTATTGATGTCCCAGGAAAGAAACATCCTCAGTTCTAATTGTTTTTGGAATGTCAACGAAAAAACAAACTCTGAATAATTAATCATCTATAGTGATTTATAGAATACTATCATACCACACAACGGTGATGAATCACAATTAAGACACTCGTACATGACTACATGTATTAGATGTAAGAAAATCATTGCCTAACCCTAGGCCGGCGGTCAAATCTTTGCATGCCCCGACCCCTAGCAGTTGTGAAAGACAGAAAGCAGTAAGTTGCAATGCCTTAGTCTACTTGGCCATCAGGGCAGGCCCCCTGTGGCACATTTCCTAGTCCCGTAGTGCAGCACTGTCAAGCTGAATATGTATAGATGAAGATAATCGGCCAGTGTACCAGGCTCTTAGTCATGGACTACTAAGAGCATTTATCAATCGTCATTTCATCTAAATGTTTGACGTTCTCATGTAGAATCAGCACTCTCCGGTGATCAGCCTTATTCTTTTTTGCTGCTTACGGAATGCACAGTTATACAAACTATGATAGTGTATCTAACCTACAATTTCTGCAAAATCAACATGTAAAGTTATTCAAAAAACCGTCATTACTAGCTAATACACAATAACAGAGGAGCATGAGTACTGACAACATTCTCTCAAGATTTTATAACTGTTTATACTAAGAACAAATTGCAAGTGTGGCAATGCATTGGGCCGTTCGGCCTTGGAGGCATCACCTATTACAAAAAAAATAACTGCAATGATTCCTTGATCGCTCGTATGAAACACCCTTTTTGAGATTGCGCGGAAGAGATAAAATCATAACCATGTACAAGTTTAAATTGCCTTAAGTGGCGGCTGCAACAACTACTAATAAGAATCAAGTACGGGGTTGACTCTTATTCTGTTGTTATGTAATAAGTTGGTTCTATTCTATTATCATTTGGTATTCCCATTAGATATTCAATAGTTAAATGGCCTTTTCTATAAGATGATAATTCCATTTGGTTATAACAATTACTGATCAGCCGCTAACCCTATTGATGCCCTAATGTGTATTTTATTCTATCACAAAACCTGGCACTAACAGTATACATATTTGGTAAGTTTAATCGGTCATTCCGTGGTAGAGTGAAAGATGAAACTTCGACCACTCTAACTTTTCTGTCTACGTACATGTAACAATTACGAATCAAATTTGGTGCATGTATGTTTGTCAATAAACATAAAATGATGGTTCTGCGTAGTGACCATAGATGGCAGCACTTGATGATCAATTTTTACAAATTCATGGTACAACTAAGCAGCGTGTTTGCGAATTTGGGTTCGTTGTGCTGCCATCTATTGCCACTAAAGTACACTACGATAGATATATGTATCACAAACATATCGTTTGAGAACATTCTGCCAAAGACGTTGTTTCAGAAATATAAGTTGTGTAAACAAAGTTCCCATAAATGCGTTTATTTGCTTGCCAGTTTTGTGCAAGTGGCTATCATTGTTCATGCCACCACAGTTTTGTGTTATTTGCCAAATGTTAAGAATCATTGATTTATTATAATAAACATAGAGAGTTATGGCCATTGTGTTAATGGAAAAGGTATGTGCTAACTTGTTATGTAAAATTGTTGTAATTACGCAACGGAAAAGTGTGATGGACAGATAGTGTCATTTAAATGACTGACATGTGAATTTCAAGAAATTTCACAAAACATTATTCCTTTATAATTTTCTCTTTGTTTATTCTAAATGTTGTTTTTATTGTGTATGTATCCTTTTATGCTTATAAGTGTAGTCAATAAAGATACAAATACAAATACTACAAATTATCATGATTGATCTGGCATTTATTTATCAATCATTCAACAATTGATTGTCATACTGCAAACATATAGCTGTCATTATGGTTGGCATGTATTTATGGGTTTAATTTAGAAAGAATAGAATAACATTTTTACACTGCCAAATTGTGTTTTTTGTAAAAAGAAATAAAGGAGGGAGAAAAGACTCTCTCCTTAGTGCATTCCCAGGACTCAAAGGTCAGTCCATTCACAGGGCGCATGGGAGAAGGTTGACACACTGTATGATGAAAGAACGAATACAGCTTCAAGTTAAAAGAGGAACACACGACTTGTCATTTCTATACAACCCCAGCTACGATAATGTTAGAGTTGCTGTGTAACGCTCGAACATTTCACTGGTGAATGTTTGCATATATATATATATATATATATATATATATATATATATATATATATATATATATATATATATATATATATGTTTGTGTGTGTGTATGTGTGTGTGTGTGTGTGTGTGACAAGCATGATGGCTTTATTTGTCCTTGATCCTATCTAAATATTGCAAGTATTGTTTAAAGAGAAAAATGTGCATTAGACGAGTTAGTATGTGTATTTGCTCTTATTCTAGCTAATTGCAATATCAATAGCAAATAAACTGACTTTTTTCAAGTCGTCCACCATTACTTTAAGATTATGGTATCATGTTATTAATCAAATGTATGTGTTCCGTTGGAAAATGTTAAAAACATGATTTAGTGAAATGAACATTAAAATGAATTGTTGAAATAAAATCAAGATGACGTTTTTACACACCCGCACATAGACGTTTGTTTCTTCAAGTTGATCATTGCTATTATATGAATGTTTTATGTAAAGCATGAAGGTAAGTACATATTATTTTCATCAGGAAATGGCTTATCAATGCATTCATAGCCAGCGAACCTTAAGATCACTCATTTAACCCTGTCAATAGTTCAGTTAGGGTTCTAATGTTTTGAGTGGTGAAGGTAGTTTGATTGTGTTTTGTTTTATTCTCTGCCTTTTAATTTCCTGTGCATGATTGAGTATGACTGCGAATCCAAAACCTTGCAGCGTGCTAGTTGACTTTATATAGCAGAATTATCGCCTCTGTTTATTGTACGATGAGTCATTCCATGTGACCGTAAATATATCTATTTCCAAAATTAGAATGTTCAGTTCCGATGTTAAAATTAGCACAATCGGAGCCTACTTTGGAATCATATGATAGCCAGCCCCCCTCCCCCCCCCCCCCCCCTCACATTTGCCTTGCCAACCAATAAATTATGTGTTAATTATACTTTTTACAATTTGCCCAATAATGCATTCAAAAAAGTTATATATTACTGTTTATGTGTTTTTCAGTTCGCTACATCTGGACAGAAGCGCGGGCTCTTAGGGAAAAGGAAGTTGATCAGAGCGCCACCTTACGCCTCATAGAAAAAGTGGGTACCCATCTTGAAGATTTTGGGAATAACAAAACCAAAAAAGCAACGATATGGAAGGAAATTGGGGAAACCCTCTTAAATGAAGGTTTCCAGTTGAGGTCGCCCGGAGGCCCTACCCAATGTGCGCAAAAATATCGGAATCTTGAGCGTACATACAAAGATAACTTCCAGTACTCCCAGACCACGGGGAAAGGAGCAAGCTCTCCTCCGGAATTTTATGAGGAGCTTCACACATTGCTTTCCAGTAAGCATACAGTCCATCCAGTGTCTTTGTTGGACACACTGAACACAGATGCCGATGGCAGTGTCATCACTTTAGACGATGAGCCATCGACATCCAAATCAGGTCCTCCCAAGAAACACAGAAAGACCGAAAATATGGTCACACTCATGAAAGAGTTCAAAGAAGAGGATAGAGAACGACAAGGTCAGGTCATGGAGACAATGGGGAAGGTTTTGGAATCGATTACAGAACAAAACCAGATCTTGAAGAAAAATAACGGAAAGAGGGAAGAAGTGGAGAAAAAACAACTTGAGGCCATCGAACGTATGCATAATGAACGATTAGATGTACAAAAATCTATGATAGAGGTTTTGAAAAATCTTAAGTAGTATTCAGTATGTTTATTGACTGTACTTTTTACGGTACAAAATCATATCAGATACAAAATCATAACTCAAATAAACATAAATATCAAAGAACATACAACAGTGCGAACTAATTAACGGAAAAATAACAACATATTATACGCAAAAAAAGTAATCCCTACTATTTTATTTACAGGTTTCTGTCTTCCTTATTTCACTTCAGAGATATTCTTATGGCACTTATAAACAAGGTTTAGTTGGCGTTTTAATTTATTATACCAGCAATAGTAGACATTTGTATTTGCAGGCAAATACTGACATTCTAATATTATTATTATTATTTTATCTGGCCCCTATCAGGGCAGACATATTGTTAAGGCACAGTTCCTCATAACCTTGCCATTCCCATCTGTATTTGTGTGCAAGGGATCTCAATAACTGTGCAATGAAATCTGTTCATATTTTCAGACACTCTTTGTCGTGCCATTTTCTGTATTCCTCCGTTAGAGTGCATATGCGACTATCATGTTTATATTAAAAATGTTGCTGAAAGGGGTATTTGCAATATGGTATATAGCCGCACCCCACAGCTGCTACAAGCTTGAACGCTCTTTTGTTATTCCATGCCTGATTGGGCAAATACTTACATTCTTGTTATTAATATGGTATTATTATTATTATAATTATTATTATTATTCATATATTATTATCATCATTATTAATATTATTGTTATCATAATTCTGTGGTATTGCCAATGTTGCGGGTTTAATTTATTTTTGTTCAAGTTTTTTTTTCTTAAAGCTGGCCTGCCAGTCTTCAAACAGGGGAGCTAAAGATCACGGAGCCTTTACCTATACCTCATATCAGTTATATTTTATTTTGTTAATTTATTTTCTTCACATTTAAGCCAATTGTGGCTAATTCGTGACCAGCCAGTTGTAAGTAGTGGAGGAAACCTGAATACCCGGCGAAAACCACCGCCTAACCCCAAGTCACTGGCAACTTTCTCACATGTCCAGGCCGGGACTCGAATCCAGCCAGAGGTACTCTGATGGCCTGCCCTGTGTTTTTTCTTGGAAAGCTCAAGCTAGGTGTATTCAGGTCACCAAAAAAGCAACGATATGGAAGGAAATTGGGGAAACCCTCTTAAATGAAGGTTTCCAGTTGAGGTCGCCCGGTGGCCCTACCCAATGTGCGCAAAAATATCGGAATCTTGAGCGTACATACAACGATCACGTTCAGTACTCCCAGACCACGGGGAAAGGAGCGAAGTCTCCTCTGGAATTTTATGAGTAGATTCACACATTGCTTTCCAGTAAGCATACGGTCCATCCAGTGTCTGTGTTGGACACACTGAACACAGATGCCGATGGCAGTGTCATCACTTTAGACGATGAGCCATCGACATCCAAATCAGGTCCTCCCAAGAAACACAGAAAGACCGAAAATATGGTCACACTCATGAAAGAGTTCAAAGAAGAGGATAGAGAACGACAAGGTCAGGTCATGGAGACAATGGGGAAGGTTTTGGAATCGATTACAGAACAAAACCAGATCTTGAAGGAAAATAACAGAAAGAGGGCAGAAGTGGAGAAAAAACAACTTGAGGCCATCGAACGTATGCATAATGAACGATTAGATGTACAAAAATCTATGATAGAGGTTTTGAAAAATCTTAAGTAATCCCTACTATTTTATTTACAGGTTTCTGTCTTCCTTATTGCACTTCAGAGATACTTTCTTATGGCACTTATAAACAAGGTTTAGTTGGCGTTTTAATTTATTATACCAGCAATAGTAGACATTTGTATTTGCAGGCAAATACTGACATTCTAATATTATTATTATTATTTTATCTGGCCCCTATCAGGGCAGACATATTGTTTTAGGCACAGTTACTCATAACCTTGCCATTCCCATCTGTATTTGTGTGCAAGGGATCTCAAAAACTGTGATTCAAGAACCTCCAGGCCAAAGACCCAGCTGAGGATGAATCGCATGTAGTTTGTTGTGTGCTGCCTCATCCCACTGAGACTGCCATTTGTGTTTTAAAAGGACATTGATGTGTTTTCTAAAATTACCATAAGGAATTGGAACATTTGCAACTCTTTTCGAAAGACCAGCTTTGGCAGCAGTGTCTGCCTTTTCATTACCTATGATGCCAACATGACTGGGAATCCAGTAAAATAATATTCTTTTCTCTTGGTACTGTACTAGCCAATTGAGGCGTTCCAGTATGTAGAGGACAAGAAGATGTGTCCAGTCTTGGCCTGAAATGGCCTGAAGAGCAGACTTGGAATCTGAGAAAATGATAAAATTCCTTTCGTCATCATCTGCTGTTTCCACCCTATCAAGAGCTAGATAGAGAGCATGCAACTCGGCGGAAAATATAGAGGACTTATCTGGAAGACGTTCAATGGAAGAATGATTATCAATGACTGCCGCGGCTACAGCCTTGTCATCTGAAACAGAGCCATCAGTGTAAATAAAATCATAGTCTCGAAAGATATCCTTCACCTCATTGTGGAAACTTATGTACTTCGAAGGATCCGTTTGATCCTTCTTGGCATATGAAAGAGTGAGGTTGACCATAGCAGTTGGATATGTCCATAGAGGAGTTTCAGGAAATTCAAACTTTGCGATGATGTCAGGATCAAAATCCAATTCTTCCAATGACTTCTTAATACGAATACCAAAAGTTGGAATGACTCTTGGTTTTCTAGCAAAAAGGTCCACATATTGAGGGTTAAAAATAGTTTCGTAAACAGGGTTATTTGGGTTGGCAGCTATTTTAGTTGCAAATTGAAGAGCAAGCTTTTCTCTTCTGAGGTGAAGAGGGAGTTCATTCGCCTCAACACAAAGACTCTGTGCAGGAGAGGTTCTAAAGGCTCCAAGAGAAAGCCTCAAACCCTGGTTTTGAATAGGATCCAGCAAAGTGATATAAGATATACATGCTGCTCCGTAAATAAAACATCCATAGTCTAGTTTTGAACGCACAAGGGCTCTATAAAGTCATAAAAGAACTGTACGATCTCCACCCCAGTCAGTGTTGGAAACTACTCTCAACAAATTCAAAGCCTTGACACACTTTTTCTTCAGACCCTTCATATGAGGGACAAATGTTAGTTTTGAGTCAAGTAAAATGCCAAGGAATTCTGTTTCCTTTTTTACCGGAATGGGGTTATTATAAAGAACTAGATAGGGATGAGGATGAAGACCCCTTCTTCGACAAAAGTGAACACAGTCAGTCTTAGATTGGGAGAATTTAAAACCAATATTGTCAGCCCAATCTTCAATTCTATTTAAATGAAGTTGGAGCTGCCTTTCTATCGCATGCATGTGTTTTGATCGATATGAGACACCAAAGTCATCCAAAAATAGTAACTTGTCAACACCATTTCGTATACAGCTGGTGATGCTGTTGATTTTGACAATAAAAAGGGTGACAGATAAAATGCTACCTTGAGGAACTCCCATTTCTTGATCAAAAAAGTCAGAGAGGGAAGTCCCTACTCTGACGCAAAATTTCCTTTCTGATAAAAAGTTTTGGATAAAAAGGGATAAACGTCCCCCTGAGGTCCATATCATGCAAATTTTTCATAATGCCATATTTCCAAGTGGTGTCATATGCCTTTTTCAAGATCGAAAAAGATAGACACCACATGTTCTCCTTTTAAAAATCCCTCTCTCACAAAAGTTTCAAAGCGCACAAGATGATCCATTGTGCTGCATGTTTTTCGGAAACCAATATGGGCTTCCGTAATGAGTGAAGAAGATTCAAGATACCAAACAAGATGATCATTGATCATTCATTCCATGGTCTTACAGACACAACTGGTCAAAGCTATTGGGCGGTAATTATTGGGATCTTTGGAGTCTTTTCCTGGCTTGGCAATGGGTATGATGGTGGCTTCTCCCCAGGAAGGGGGAAACTCTCCAGTTTCCCAAATATTATTAAAAACCTTTAGAAGGCACTGGGGAGAAGCTTCAGGAAGATGCTTCAAAATCTGATAATGTATTTGATCAGGGCCAGGAGCTGTGTCATGGGCTTTGCCAAGCGCAGTCCGGAGCTCATCCATTGAAAAGGGTTGATTATATGGTTCAGTATTGTCTGATTGGAATATAAGGGGATGTTTCTCTTGCCTATTTTTGATGCGTTGGAACTTAATAATAAATAATGTGCAGAGGAGGAATTGAAGGATATTGCCTCTCCAATGGTATTGGCAATATCCCTTGATTGTGTTATTTTTTTTCCATTCTTCTCAATATGTTTTACGGACGGACTGCCCCCCTTACCCTTGATTTTACGGACCATGTCCCAGCATTTCTTCATAGACGTTCTGGCATTTAATTTCGATACATATTCGTGCCAACTATTCTTTTTGTTGGCACGAATGACCTGTCTTGCTTTAGCCCTTTTTAAACGATATTCTTGTAAATTTGCATTTGTTGGAGATCTTTTAAAGACTCTTTCGTTCTAATATAGCTTCCTTACACTCATCAGAAAACCATGGCTTCTTGGGGTTGGGATTTGATTTTGGGATTGTTTCGTTGGCAATCCCACAAAGCTTGTCAATAAAAGTTTCCAGCTGGAGACTTCCATCAAGATCATCTTGAGGAAAGGCCTCCAAACACAGGTCTTTAAAAAGATTCCAATCAGCTTTGTGAAACTGCCACGTTGGTGGTCTGTCGTCTGGAGGATGATAATGACTTTCTAGGATGATAGGGAAATGGTCACTGCCATGAAGATCTTCCTCCACCCTCCATGTAAAATCCATGAAAAGTGAAGGGAGAGCACATGGTGAGATCTATAGATGTAAAAGAACCAGTTGCTGGATGCAGACTAGTCGGGTGTCATCATTAAAGAGGCAGATATTACTTCTAGTCATGAATGTCTCCATGACCTTACCCTTGGCGTCAGATTTATTCCCTCCCCACAAATAATTGTGATAATAAAAATCCCCAACAATCATAAATGGCTTAGGTAATTGGCTTTCTAAGTGTGTAAGGTCACGGAGATGAAGTACAGTGCTAGGAGGAATATAAAGATTGCAGAAGGTGAGGTCACATCTACAAAACTCTGAGGTAGATTGCTTTTGATAAATATTGAGACACCACCATGTGCTCTATCCATATCATCTATTCTTTCAGATTTATGGTGAGCAACTTAACCTTTTAAAGTCATTTGATCATCTTTGAGGGTTGTTTCTTGGAGACAAATGACAGAAGCATTATATTTTTGAGCTAATAGTTCAAGTTCCTGCCGATTTGCTGCAAGTCCTTGACAGTTCCACTGAATAATAAAGCCACTAGCCATGGTGAGAAAAAGGAGAAAAGAAAGAGATGTGTGGGTTAAATCAATAAAAGTGTCATTTTGATGGTATGAGGTGTACTCTCGCCTTTGGTTGGTTAGGCTTTGGTACATCCTCACAGTCCATTGTTTCAAATGACCTCTCTCTGCGGATTTGAGAGAGAGGATCAGATGAACCTTTGGATGGTCTGGAGCCTAAGGAATTTCTCCTAGGCTCCTGACTGCCACCCTGCGGGGCAGTGATGGGTTTGCGTGTATAAGATTTAGTATTTTGTGAAGGCTTTTGAGGGATTTTTGCTTTTGCAGTGGTAGGTTCAATGATATTTGTAGGTTGTTGTGATGGTTCATTTACTGTTTGTGTTGACATTTTTGCATGAGATGGAGTTGGAGTGATGTTTTTTCTGGTGAAGGAAGAAGTGAAAAGTCTGTTGGATTGATGGGTCAGGTGATGTCAGTTTGTGTCTGGATGGATGAGAACTGAGATTTGTCAACTGTTGCTGCCCGAGCATAGGATTTCTTTTCAGTGCTGGATTTATCTTGAACTATTTTCCTAGCTTCTGGAAAAGGCACTTGCCGTTTACATTTCACAGATTGAACTTCCTTTTCAAAAATCCACTTAGGGCAGGTTCTACTGTATGTGGGTCATCCATGGTCATCCATGGATCATTTTGGGCATTTGGAGGGATTTTTGCAATTGTTTTTGTGATGTCCAAACTGTTGGCAACCGAAACATCTCAGAGGGTTGGGGATGAATGGGGAAACTTTAACTTTCAGAAAGCCTACATAGATTTCGGAAGGAACTGTACTCCCATGGAAAGTGAGGATGATGATTGCAGTTGTAATTTTGTTTCCATCTTTTGTGATTATAATTTTCTGTGCCTCACTAACCCCTTGCTCTTTAAGGTTATCAACTATGTCTTCCACGGGAGTAAACTTAAGTTCGCTGCACCGGATGACACCCTTGATTGTATTTAGTGTCCTATGGGGGGATATTTTGACTGGAACATTGACAAGCATTGACGTCTTTATGAGATTTTTGTAATGACATTCCTTTTCAACTTCCACCTTTTCAACTTGCGGGGCAGTGCCATCAGCGCACATGTACACAGGGATACACACTGGATATACTCACAATTTATACAAATAAAAAGCCAAGTACAAACCCTGATTGGCCCATGAGCAATTGCCTTCTAGGAAGAGATCAAGATGGTCATTAACAACGGCTAAGTTGAATGACCACGTCAACCTCTCCCTAGAGCATGGCATTACCAGCCGATTGATCTTGATCGAGCCAAATCAGACCGCCTGTCTAGATGAAATAAGGGCCAAAGTGGCGTGTTGGGAGGAAATAGATCGGTAGATCCATCACCCCTCAACCACCAGGATCCCGTCTTCCAATTTCACAGGCCGCAGCCCACGGCAAACAAGCTGCCTCCAACCGGGAGGTACGGGGACTACATCTTAGTCTGACCTCTCCCCATCAACCTATCTGGTATGGTTGAACCTACCAGGGATTAGAAATCCCAACCAGCATAGCTCTCAGGATCCTAAAGGCACACAAGCCTCTCCACCACGACAAGGTGGTAGCCAAACAGAAAGGCTCCAGCTGGAAACATTTATTGACAAACTTTGTGAAATTGCCAACAAAACAATCCCAAAACCAAATCCCAACCCCAAGAAGCCACAGAAGCCATGGTTTGCTGATGAGTGTAAGGAAGCTATATTAGAACGAAAGAGATCTCTTAGAGTTTTTAAATGATCTCCAACAAATTCAAATTTACAAGAATATCGTATAAAAAGAGCTAAAGCAAGACAGGTCATTCGTGCCAACAAAAAGAATAGTTGGCGCGAATATGTGTCCAAACTTAATGCCAGAACGTCTATGAAGAAATGCTGGGACATGGTTCGTAAATTTAAGGGCAAGGGGGGCGGTCCATCCGTAAAACATATTGAAAAGAATGGCCAAAAAATAAAGCAACCAAGGGATATTGCCAATACCATTGGGGAGGCAATATTATTCAATTCATCCTCTGCACATTATTCTCCTAAATTCCAACGTATCAAAAATAGACAAGAGAGACACCCCCTTATATTCCAATCTGACAATACCGAATCATATAATCAACCCTTTTTAATAGATGAGCTCAGGACTGCGCTTGGCAAAGCCCATGACACAGCTCCTGGTCCGGATCAAATACATTATCAGATATTGAAGCATCTTCCTGAAGCTTCTCTCCAGTGCCTTTTAAAGGTTTTTGATAATATTTGGGAAACTGTTTCCACCTTCCTGGAGAGAAGCCACCATCATACCCATTGCCAAGCCAGGAAAAGACTCCCAAAGATCCCAATAATTACCGCCCAATAGCTTTGACCAGTTGTGTCTGTAAAACCATGGAACGATGATCAATGATCATCTTGTTTGATATCTTGAATCTTCATCACTCATTACGGATGCCCAAAGTGGCTTCCGGAAAACATACAGCACAATGGATCATCTTGTGCGATTTGAGACTTTTGTTAGAGAGGGAATTTTAAATAGGTACCATGTGGTGTCTGTCTTTTTTGACCTTGAAAAGGCTTATGACACTACTTGGAAATATTGAATTATGAAATATTTACATGACATGGACCTCAGGGGACGTTTACCCCTTTTTATTCAAAACTTTTTATCTGAGAGGAAATTTCGAGTTAGAGTGGGGACATCCCTCTCTGACTTTTATGATCAAGAAATGGGAGTTCCCCAGGGAAGCATTTTATCTGTCACCCTTTTTATTGTTAAAATCAACAGCATCACCAATTGTATAAGGAATGGTGTTGACAAGCCTCTATTTGTTGATGACTTTGGCGTCTCATATCGATCAAAACATATGCATGCGTTAGAAAGGCAGCTCCAACTTCATCTAAATAGAATAGAAGATTGGGCTGACAATAATGGTTTTAAATTCTCCCAATCAAAGACTGTTTGTGTCCACCTCACCAAGACTGGACACATCCTCTTGTCCTCTACATACTGGAACGCCTCAATTGGCTAGTACAGTACTAAGAGAAAAGAATATTATTTTACTGGATTCCCAGTCATGTTGGCATCATAGGTAATGAAAAGGCAGACACTGCTGCCAAAGCTGGTCTTTCGAAAAGAGTCGCAAATGTTCAAATTCCTTATGGTGATTTTAGAAAACACATCAATGTCCTTTTAAAACACAAATGGCAGTCTCAGTGGGATGAGGCAGCAAACAACAGATTCATCCTCAGCTGAGTCTTTGGCTTGGAGGTTCTCGAATCATTAGGCATGAGGAGAGTGTTTTTGCAAGAATTTGAATTGGTCACACTCATTTGACTCACTGCTTCCTTTTGAAAGGGGAAGATCCTCCCCAATGTACAGCGTGTGATTGTCAATTGACTGTCAAGCATATTTTATTTGAGTTTGTTGATTTTATAAGATCCAGAAATAGACATTTTTAGTGTAAATAGCTTTAGGGAACTCTTTGAAAAGGTTCCTCCAGACAGCATTTTATCTTATTTACATGAGATTGGTCTGTTTTACCGATTGTAAAACCTTTTAAGAATTTATAGTTTCTTTTGAAACAACCTGTTATACGGAAATTATATTTTAAAGTTGATCATTGTTTTGTGATCATTTTTATTTAAGTGTGCCAATGTGCCTTTAAGCGATCATTCATTCATTCATTCAGTTGAACATAGAGTGAGTTTGTCAGTAACGGGAGTAGGCTTAGAATACTGAGACTCAATAACATGTAAAGATGAATGAAAGTATACGTTGGGATGTGCGATTGCTCGGAAATTATATTTTGAAGTTGTTCATTGTTTTGTGATCATTTTAATTCATCTATTGCTTTGTTATTGTTTTCAACAATAACAAAGGACCATTGTTTTGCACAAATTTTATGGCACTAAATGGCCTTTGTGTGCCGATGTGCCTTTAAGGGGGCTCGGGATCTTCGCACATTTAAATAGGGTGTTTTTTTGTTTTTTTGATATGTGATAGCTGAAAAGGTTTGCTACTTATTCCTTTGAACTGGAACTCTCAACTAGAACTACAAATGACAAAAAGAAGGAGTTTTTAAAAAGCTTTCTACTAGAGGCCAGATATCCTGAGTCACCCGCTGTGAGGCTTATCTAAACCCATAATGGCCTTTTCTTATCTGATCTCTCCTGGGAGGTGTGCTATACTGGCGGATTGATGCGAACTGGGGGTTAGTTCCTGCCCAGGTCCAAAATGTGGATTCAAATGGAAGTATCCTGTTTACCCAGGAAACAGGCACCAAGCAGTTATGAGTGACCAACTCATTGCAATTAGGGTATTGAATAAAAGGTGTGATTTTTGTGCATCAGCTGTCTGGCTTTACAGTTGCAGGTTAGACAGGTGAGGTAAAACCAATCAAATGCTCCAGAAATATTCTGGTGTGTGTCAGGTGGGGGCAGGATGTTTAGGATGCATGTTACCTGGGTGAAAAGGGTTTCCTATAGAGATTTAGGGTTAGGAGAGAGCATTCAGATGCTGAGCTCAGGACAGTGCAGAGTCTGAATGTTTCCTTACAATGGGAAGTAGCTGCAGAAGGAAGAGAAAGAGGAAGGGGTCATTTGAATGGGCAAAAACATCTTCTGTACCAGAAGATTTGGATACAATAGAGGAAGAGGAATCTGAGGAATCACCAACCATTCATAGTGCCAGTTATAGAAAGCTTAGACTACTGAGTACTGGTTCAGATGACAGTGGCATAGCAATTGGAGATGCAGATTTTGAGGAAAGAGACACTGATCATGACTCAGAAGATGAGACAGATTCCTGTGAAGAAAGGGTAACAGGAAGACATATCCTGCATTCACAAGAACTTGAAGACAGCCTTCAGAAAGCTGCAGTGTGTGCATACTGCCTTGATGGAAAGTTAGAACTATGGCAAGACAGTAGAAGGCGACAAGGACTTCTGCCCTTTTTTGGAGATGCTCAAATGAGGATTGTGATGGAAAGAGAACAGACTTTCCTAGTAGTGACAAAAATGGACGATGTTATGCTATAAACAGGCAATCAGTTCTAGCAGGACGCCTATGTGAAAATGGACATAATGCGCTTCAAAAGTTCAGTGCAGCTATGGATCTACCTCTTAAAGTTACCCCCAAAAGTTTCAAGAAGCATGAGGTATCTACTCCATATATCTTTTTGTCAGATAAAACCAATGCAGAGAAAACCTAATTAAACCCTGGGCCTACATGTCTGTGTCTTCCCAAATCACCTTCCCTATTTTGGTTTTATCTCAGTGATCAGAGTTAATTTTTATGATTTTCATATTCATTTATTTATATGGTTAGAGCTATATCTAGAAAAATATTTGAAGAAGAAATGTAGATAAGTACCTAGTGAACAACTCTCGATTTTTTTTGTCAATTTACCCTTATTCCCAAAGTTATTTCATAATTACTCTATTTTAGTCTTATTCAATTATTCATATGATTAGAGCTATATTTAGAAAAATATTTGAAGAGGAAATGTAGATGAGTACTTGGCCAACAACTCTTCTCCAATTTCTTTGTAAATTTATCCTTATTTCTGAAGTTATTTACATAGTATATCATGATTTTCATATTCATTAATTTATATGGTTAGAGCTATATCTAGAAAAATATTTGAAGAAGTGTAGATCAGTACCTAGTGAACAACTCTCCTTGAATTTTTTTTTCAATCCTAATTGCTATAAAAATGTGAGAAGTGAAATTAACCTACCTTACAATTGCACTTCATAGCACTTGAAATTGAATGGATTGACCTCCAGACAGCCAATTTGCAATTAGTAGTCACTAATAGCTTGTTATCTTTCCTTATCAGCTGGGGGAGGAGCACTCACCAGGGGGTGCCAGCCTCCTTTCAGAAAGCTCAGAATCTTCTCTAAAAATCCCTTTTTATTCCAGTAATTGAAGTACCCAGTATACTATTAAATATTCAAACCATTCTACCAATGCAAACAAATAGTATTCTTATTCCAAATTAGCCCCTTAAGTTTTATAATGGAGTCATTTTAGAATGTATAAATGTATGGTTCACTTTGACTTGAGCTTTAGAAAGCTTTCTGAAATCACCATACTTCTCATTTTTGAAACAACCTCATTCATTCAATATTGATCCCAGAGAGCTGAAATCTTGCTACACAATGAAACACATTTCAAATCATTTTAAAAGTACCAAACACCTTAAAAACCCTCTTTCATCTCCTGGTGTGATTTTTAAAGAATCAATTTAACTGACAGCGTCCATGTTTGTCACTTTGTACTCATTTCATTTTCTTGATATCTGGTCTAGTTATTTCTTAATCAGACTTCAAAAATGAAGGAAAGTGAAATTATAGAAAAAAATATTTATCATGACTTTAGCTTGCTCTAAATTCCGTTCGGAACGAAAATTAAAAAAAATTAAAAAATCATCCATGCCTTAATATGTTTTCTATGAAACGTATAAATACCAACTGTCTTACACTTTTTATGAAGCCAGAAACCGGAAGTCCAGACTTCAGACTTAACTTTGATCTGCCTGTTGTCACCAAGCTGCTAATGTCAATATAATATAATAAGGGGATGAATTAAGGAATCATCAGAATTTATGAAGGAGTATCAGTATTAATCCATATATACCTATGTAAACCAAAGCGACACTTTTTTAATGTCAATCGTGCCAAACCATTACTCGGAAACTATCTAAGTGGCAAACGTACAGTGAATTTATATTTCAATCAAATCATTTTAAAAGTACCAAACACCTTAAAAACCCTCTTGCATCTCCTGGTGTGATTTTTAAAGTATCAATTTAACTGACAGCGTCTTAATCAGACTTCAAAAATGAAGGAAAGTGAAATTATAGAAAAAAAATATTGATCATGACTTTAACTTGCTCTAAATTCCGTTCGGAACAAAAATTAAAAAAAAAAATTATCCATGCCTTAATATGTTTTCTATGAAACGTATAAATACCAACTGTCTTACACTTTTTATGAAGCCAGGAGGCTGTTTGTAATAACATATGTACTAGAAATCCACATGTATGTCTTGACTGCCTCAACGTTACCACAAAGGCAAATATTGCAATTTGTTTTATTACACACGTCTCAGTCAACTGTTCAAATACATGACATTTTCAGCATGTATGTAATTGGTCCAATTGTCTCATCATTTTGCTCAATTATGCTTCTCATTTTGGTGCATCACTTTTCAGGTGATAGCATGAAATTGGAATACCTTTATTCACACAAAAATTTTACTTAATTATTGTGAAACAAGAGTCTGTTCAAGATGATTCCAGGCAAAGCTACGTAGTAACACTTGGCACCACAATGATACTGGCAATAATCCTTCAGATTTGATATCAAATATTCAGCAGTACACGTCTATCGAATTAAAGATTAAGCTCTATTTGTCCATGCGAGGAAGTAGGGTAAGAGACGTTTGCATTGATAGAGCTAATAACAATCTTGGTATTGTCGTGATATCATGGGACGGCTTACACGGCATGTTAGATCCCATAATCTACTGGGGATCACCCCCATGGTAGAGCCGTCTGGTACATTGCGCTGCAACTATCTCCTTTAGTTTGATTTGGCGCTTTAGAAATACCTGTCTGGAAGCAGCAGTACACTATCCGAAATCTGTACAATACTTTAGCAAGGCACAGAATTTAGAAACCGGAAGTCCAGACTTCAGACTTAACTTTGATCTACCTGTTGTCACCAAGCTGCTAATGTCAATATGATATAATAAGGGGATGAATTAAGGAATCATCAAAATTTATGAAGGGGTATCAGTATTAATCCTTATATACCTATGTAAACCAAAGCAACACTTTTTAACCTCAATCGTGCCAAACCATTCCTCGGAAACTATCTATGTGGCAAACGTACAGTGAATTTATATTTCAATCAAAATAATTTTAAAAGTACGAAACACCTTATAACCCCTCTTGCATCTCCTGGTGTGATTTTCAAAGTATCAATTTAATTGACAGCGTCCATGTTTGTCACTTTGTACTTATCTCAAAGAAATCTGTTAGCATCTATTCACCATGATTTCACACTGATCAGAATAAGGACCGTTGCCACAGAGATTTTCAGAACAAATCGTTAATTAATGCCAAACACTTGTCTCGCATTAACTCTCCTGTTCCTGCAAAGTAGCTTATAGACTGCGTGACGTCCACATTAACCTCCAAGCCGATTAGCGCTAAACGTCATTGATTGGACGCCTCTGCTCCAAAAATCAATAATGATAGTAGTCTCTATCTATTGATGATGTGGGCTTGTTGGTCGCCAAGGTGAGCCTCTAAGGAATTATATAATCAAAACAACGGACATGCAGCTTATGGTACCATCTCATCCAGTATTAACGTAGAGCATGGGGGAATAGCAGGCAAAGGTCGCTCTGGTCAAGATCTATATGTACATGTACATGGTATATATAGTATGGATGAGTGCAGATTTCGTATAAAAGGTGATTTGAAAGGTGATCGGTTTGTGTGAAAGAGAAGAATTTAACTAGGAGTTAACGTACGTCCAGCGACGGTTCGTCTGGCATGGCTGGCCCAATGAGATACATTGCTTCCTGTGGTAACTGATATGTCTGCACTTAAAGACATTCTGTTGATGATATGGATTTGACTTAAAATGGATACCTTCAGACATCAAAGGTAAGTCAACTGTTTGATATATATATATATATATATATATATATATATATATATATATATATATATATATATATATATATATATATATATATATATATATATATATACACACATGTCTTTTAGCCAGTTAGTAATCATAAACAGGAAATTGCAGCATAGCAGCATAAAACACAGTCTCGACGTTTTTCTGTAAAGTAATGATGCTATTCAAAACAAAAGATAATGCTTTCAAGTTCTAGTTTTACCGATTCCGTTTTACTGCTCAAGTATTACTAATAATAATTTGGATCTAAATTTGATTAAGCTTTGCCTTCATTATGCTAGGGTATGGTTTAGAATTATAGGAGTATGCCAACATTTAAATATAAGTTTGTTAGAAAGTGATATCACTTCATGAATAGCATGACTGTAAAAGTAAGACACGACAAAATGTCCCTTGCAAATGAAGGTTAAGGTGATGGGTACCATTGCAAGCTAGTTAAAAGCTATGTCTCAAAACACAGCCTACAGCAGCATAATCATATAACAAGGTATATCTCCAGGTTCTGGAGTCTTTCAGGTAGAGAATATCATAGCCAACCGTCCTTAGTCTACCCCTATTCTGTTGCATTTCAATGTTTACAACTTTTAACCCAAATGCGATAATCTCATTACTTACACAGGTGATGGTTACTGCCGGTTCAGAGTTACCTTAGGGATATCATTGACTAAGCACAATAGGAAGTAAATTTCGGATTCCTCATTGCTAAAGATTTCTACAGGCAAATACATTAAGAATTTCAGTGAAAAGTTGTAGATATTGAAATGAAATAGAATATGGGTAGACTAAGGACGGTTGGCTATGATATTCTCTACCTAATAACACTGAGGAACCTGGAGATATACATTGTCATATGATTATGCTGCTGTGAGGTGTGTTTTGGGACAGGGCTTTTAACTAGCTTGCAATGGTACTCATCATCTTAGAGGAGTGACTAGCAAAGCCCACTGCACAGTAGTTTTTATCATTTTTCCGAATTCAAATACCACACACGTGTATTCGGACTTTTATTTCACTAATATGCTCACAAATAAAGGTCAGATATCAGAAAATCAGTCTTATCACATAAACAGCGTTCAACATTTAGCACAAATACTGTATTACCAGTAAAGAGTATTGACTTACATTTTTAATTGATAAAATAAGCAAGTACTGGTTGTATCATTTGTTTATATTGATATTCTCATTATGATGTATTCTGAATTAAACGGTGCTATCTTGATAAGAAGCGGTAATTTAGAGTTATCTAAAAAGAACTTACTTGCTATGGTTTACGCGATGCTTTGGTTAATAAATGAACTATTTATCATAGAGAAGAAAATAAATTGCCGGTTCCTGCTGTTTCGTAGAGTGCAGATATCTGTTTTTTCTTATATTTTAGTGTCCGTCACAGTTCGTGTTTTCACAGTATCAGCTTTCAATACTTTGTACTAGGATGACAATAAGGTATATGTGATATCATTTCATTTCCGAAATATTAGAACCATTTAATTCGAAATATGTTTCGGGAGCATTTGAGATGCCCAGAACCATTTGGTGTACACTCATTTTTAGCTTGACTTTATTTTGTTTTACAGATGACGATAATAGCGACAAATCACTGAACTCAATCTCAAATCCACTAAGAAGAAACTCTACTTTACCCTGATATAAAACAATCGTGTTCAATGTATTGAAGTTTAGAACAAACCTATGATTTATGCTGAAGGCTCCAGAGGACCGGAAACAGAGATCATAGAAATGGCATCACTAATCCAGGCTTTGGAGGAGGGTAGATATAGGCAATTCCAAATCCTGCTGGATGTTGGCTGTAATATCGACTATAGAGGAAAAGAGGATGGGATGACTCCTCTTATGAAGTGCTGCTACATCAAAGATGACAAAGCAGCCAATACCATCTTCCGGAAGCTGCTGCGTTCCAAATCCAACCTGGCATTAGTGGACAGAAAGGAACAGGGAATACTACACCACGTGGTGCTTTCAAAGAAACTTTCTCTTTTGAAGCAGCTTCTGGACAGAGATTCCGAGGTCATGCTGACCTACAGTCAGATAGATATTCAGGGTAAAACTGCCCTGCACCACGCCGCTGCTATAGGTTCATTTCAGTGCATAAAACGCCTTATTGTGACCATGCAGGTGCAGCATATAGGTATTGATGGCAGAGATGGCACGGGGATGACTCCCGTCATGCTTGCATGTAAGCACGGTAATCTGGAGGTGGCTCGGTTATTGGTGCATGTCGGAAGGGCATCGCTCACCATGCGTGACGACGTGTATTTCAGGAACGCGCGAGATTGGTTGGCGCAATCTGTGGATTTCCCGCCATATTGGGATCCGTTCAAAAATGGAGCAAACATCCGACCATCTGAAGATATCAAACATGGCTTCGTGCGGAATCATCTACTGCACAGTTCAATGAAGAACGGCAAACCTTTACTAGACAAAACTAAAAGTTCAAAGTATGAACAGTCTAAGGTAATATCCCCTGTGAAAACTGACAAATCAAATGCTGACACTCGATTGGGATACTTCACGCCAATTCCTTATTTCGCGTATTTCATCAATGACGTTACGTGTGGAACTTTGTCTCTCCGCGCTCTTGGCGAGGAAAACCAATCCGTTTGGACCCCCTTCTTCGAAATGAGTGGCATACTGAACACTAGTTCGTATCGACCTCCGGCCAGGAGACCAGACAGCAGAAAGAGCTCGATTGCTGAAGAACAGGAGGAGCCACTGGGACCTGTCAAGCAATTCCCACGAGTATCATTCTCGGCCCTAACCAAAATCAAGTCAGTTCTGGAGGTTGTGTTTTACCTGGAAAGACGAGCCAACACGAGGAGACGCGAGAGCATAGAGGCAACTCTCGAGACAATGGAACTGAGCGAGGACTTCAAGGATATGGTCATTACCTACCTGAAGGCTTACCGTATTCGCAAGGGAATGACTGCCGCACAGATCTTCAATAACGAAGATCTCCCTAACCTGGCCCAGGATTGCGTTAAGGAGAAAGGGACACGGTCCAGTCGTAGGAACTCACTCTCCTCCAATCCGCTGCTCGTCTCGCATTCCTCCACGTCCATGCGCGCGATCGCCGCCAGCCGCAAACGGAAGGAGAACGTGAAGAGCAAGGGTTTCAGCTCGGCCAGCCAAAGCAGGGCATGCGTGCTGACAGAGCAACTAGAGACGAAAACACCAGACCCTGGCGGTGAGAATGAGACAGCTCTTAAGACATCAGCTAGCCTCACTGACATAGCCAGTCGTACTTAAAGCACCCCCACCACGACAGCAAGGCTTCTCGTTATCTTTCCAATAAATGTACATTTTGGAAGATATTTGATGGATTTTACTTGTATAGTTCATCATCAAATTATTGTAAAATCTTTGGTCGAAAAAGATACCAAAGGAGACATCAGCTAGTCATGCACAGTCAATAGTACTATCGATCTCTATCAATCTCATGATAGGAAGGCCTAATATCTTTCAGTCAATAGTACTATCGATCTCTATCAATCTCATGATAGGAAGGCCTAATATCTTTCAACAAATCTGCATTCTGGAAAATATGTTATGGATAAATTTTGAAATGTATTGCGATACGAACAACATTCCGTATTAATGACGACTGTACATGCATACTTACATCACCTAGTTTTTCACAAATTAATACGGATGACATACAGCCAGGTTTATCTATAGTAGGATATGGTCAGACGAGCCACCGGAAAACTATAAAATGACGACTTACTGTAACGTCACCAATAGTATAAGGACTATTTCAAAACAACCACACTGAACATTGTGCTGTCAGCGACGTTTTGTCTATTGCATCGTACTGTAATACAAAGAGTACACACACCGCACGAACAAAGTAAGATACCTAACAATGGAAGAAATGTAACGCAATGCGAATTCAATTTCCAAATAAACCTGTTAACAACAATGGTAATACAGTGTCTTATTGATGATGGTATATATATATATATATATATATATATATATATATATATACTGTATATATATATATACAAATATATATAGATAGATAGATAGATAGATAGATATATATATATATATATATATATATACATATATATATATACATATATATATATATATATATATATATATATATATATATATATATATATATATATATATATATATATATATATATCAACATATATATGTTTCGTGTGATGAACGAATACACGTAAAACTAAGTACTTTGGTCAACACCTGAATTATTAGAATGTTGGTGAATAAGTGTTATGTGATTTGATTATTTGTGGTGTAGTATACATGTAAGTGTTAGCAAGTCTAGCAGGTGAATGTGTGGAAGTTTTCCCCGAAAGTGAACCGGAAAGTAGAAAGGTAACTACTGCATTCAACGTAATCTCACACCATTATGAGCATCACTGCTATGCTTTCCTCTCTCATTGGCCGACATTTACACATGCGTTTAAGGTCCTCTGTACGGCCGTTATCTGGGTATAGCGTAGCCTAGATTTCTAGGCTGTCATATGTTTTTTTCTGTTACCAAGCACCAAATAGTGTAGGTAGCCACAGTGGTCAATTTAGTTCACATTTATCTCACCAGGATTCAGTTTGATTATGACCTGTAAACATATAGAGATAGGAGGAGCAGGTGGTGCCATCTATCTACCAAACCTGGTACCACACCACAGTGCTTGGTCAACACATAAGGGAAGGTGAACATTACAGGGACTAGGAGCCTAGTCTAGGTATAGCGGATACGGAGATTCACATATCAACGTTCAAGTTCATAAAGCAAGTCTAAAGTCCTTAATTATAACAACAGATGGTATACTACCAGGGATAGGTTAATCCACGTCTAAATGTGTTACAACCGTTTTGATTAGCGTGAGATGCGAATAAGAGCCATAGGGTAGCTGGTTGTCTGTATTGGACCAGTGCAGGAAAACAGCAACTAGTATATCAGTACCCCGGACGCGCCGTATCTGCACTCTATAGTGAGCCGAACCCTTGTTGTTGCTGGTCTTCCTGTTGAAAACAAAGCTACTGCCGTATCCTCGTAGTGTTGGTTCTAGATATGGTAGCGGGTTAAAGGTACATGTAACTCCAAGTTTGCAAGATCTAACCTCGATTCAGGTAAAACCATGTCTGTGTTCATAGCATTTTACTATAGACAAGTAAAAAAATGTGCAGTCGACTCATTAAGGAAAGGCGATGAGGTTTTCATTAAAGTTAAGCTATTGAGAAGAGTATCAGTTCTGGTATTTTAGAACTCTAATATGTATAGGGATATATCGACTTTACTGTGGTATACTTGTGGGTGTCGGGCCTGTAAGGCGAGGGATGTATGGAAACATTGTATCATTTTGAACTGAAAGAGGAAAGTGTTTAAGATGTCACCAGAGCATAAAATCGTCATTAAACCTCGATTGATAAGTTTGCATTATGCATTTGGTTATGCGATAGAACGCAAGAAAGTTGTGGTGCATGTGAAATAGCCGAGGTATTGCGAGTCGAAGCCGAGCAGTCCCGATGGGTAACACATACGCAACAGCTTTCGAAGAGCTTGGCTAAGCACCCACACTGTCAATACACTTGGGAAACACCTTTATAGTTTAAGCAGCCCAAAGACCAAAGGCTCAAAAAGTGTGTGATATGTCATATACCCATCACCTTTCGATTCCTGTGATTAGAATAAAGCATCCAACTGCTGTACAGAAATCAAACCGTAATTAACTTTTTAACAGAGGTGTTATATGAATTATTTTACGTGATAACTCCTGTTTCATCAGTAAATAACAACTTGCTCATAACAGTTTGGCCTAAAGCGGCAGTTTGCGAATATTTCCATAGTGTCATTCCAATCTATACACGTGAGGATGAAATTGATTTTGTGGTATATTTTAGGCGATGGCTATGGGGCGCTTAGTAACTGAGTTGCATCATGTGTATCCGATCCTAGTCCTCACTATAGTATTGGCAGCCTGTATACATTTCGTTTGGCTGATTGCAAAAACAAGACGCCATTATAAGCAGCTCAAAGAATTTGGAGGACCAAAGCCGCAATCGGTTCTAGGTAATCTTGCTGATGTAAGTTTGCAATATTTGGCGAAGAAACGACTTTTTTATCTGTCTATTTCATGATTAATTCATATCTATTACATCATGTATTTTTTCACGTATCGGTTCTCTGGTAATTTGATTTATCGATCTATTCAAGTCTAGCGTTTATTCTTTTCATACATAGTAAGTTCGACTACATGTACCTGTATATTGACATAAAGTAGAAACATGAAATTCAAACAAAGGAGTTCCTTTTTATTTACAAAAAGGTCTATGTAATCTGCTCCCTGGTGTGTACAAAGAATATTTGAGTTAGGTGTGCTAAATATGACTGTTTCTGACTTTTTTATTTAGACTGGTTATTAACATATGATGGCCTTTAACTTATACCTGTAGTGACCCTCCCACCCAAAAATAGATAATTGTGATATTTTTTGTTGATTTAATCATGTTTTTTAAACAATTTGTGTTGAAATATCATTCAGAACCCAGCTGCAAATGTTCTTTCAACTATCTTTTAAAATCAATTTTGCTTCTATTCTGTTCAGAAAACCTTTGATCGAGATGAAACTGTTATGGTAAGATCTGAGCATCAGCGAGTATAAGTTGACTATATCAAAGGTATTACTTTGATTCAGAGAAGAATTAGTAAATTCCGTGCGAATCAAATTAATACAGCATAATATTCCTATTCCCTTCGCTGTGCACAAAACAACCACATGAATCAAATCCTTATAAGAAAATATACTGTATATCTGTAGCAGAATTGCTGCACATATTTATTTGGATCTTTAAGATCAGCAAGAATGGAGGTCGTCATTCATTGGCTATTGTCGATTCCTGGGTGAAAGCCTTCCCACGACTGCGTAAGATATGGCTGAGTCCATTATGGGTGGGACTTCATTTTGCACACCCGGACTACTTGAAATCCATCGTGGGAACAGCAGGTAATTCATTTTATTAAAAACTTCAATTGTCTAATAAGCGATGTCACTGTATCGACATCACTGGTAGTGGTGGCGACATCTGCCGTTAGATGTCGCCACCCTCGCCGCTCGCGTGGTGATAGAAATTAATTTTTCAAGATGTTTGTTTTATTGCCATTATAGTATGGAGTATATTGGTTATTTCAGCAGTTCCGATCGTGATACTTTTATTTATGCTGGTGGGATTGTTGCTTTGTGAATTAAAGACGTAAAGCATTTATTTGTTTAAGTGTTGTCGATACTAGTGAAGTAGGTTTGCTAAAATACAAAAGAATCTCAACGACGTTGGCAACTCATAATGTTAATTGTGGAAATATTCCGTTTCATTTCCAGATACCCAGGAATGTTCCAATTGTATATGTAAACCTAGTGGCATCTAAAAATGCCTGTCATTATGTGTCTTTCTACTTTTCTACTTTTGAATATGGCAATCTTTACGGCAAATAGTAAAATAAGCCTGATCATGTTTCTCCA
>OZ012684.1:57013411-57188411 GCA_963942565.1 Maea johnstoni | reverse complement strand
GAGAAGGTCTTGGATGGAGTTGATGAAATCACAAGGTAAGATTTGTATCTGTTTTAACATTATATGTCGTATTACAACATGTACCTGGTGCATGTAGAGACGCAGTTAGAAAAGTATCACCCATATCCCTTTTCTTGTTCAGTAGGCCACAATATGTATTTCAGTACAAGGGTAACTATTGACTACTTCAGAAATTATCACACGTTTATATAGCGACCAGAGCAGCCCCGTTTGCGAAACAGCTGTGTTGTCTGAAATGTTTTTTTGTATATTGAATAAGCAAAATGTATACATTTTTTCTGGGTTTATTAAGACTAGCAACCTCATGCGTTTGGCTCCCCTTATAGATCAAGCATGGTATGACTTACATGCTATCTGCATGTCTACATCCTATCAGCTAGTGGCCTGCCCTTATGGTTGATCGGTCTTAAGCCTTGTAACTGATTCTTCGCTATCTCTCACCACTGCCTGGGATCAAATCCTGCCCTTGGCAAGTGAAAAAGTTTTCAGCAACTTGGAATTAGATCAGAACTTAATCGCTATATGACAGAAAAAGTGGCTATGAACCAAATTACAGGCTGAGTGCCGCCTACTGACTGATCCGCAATATTCTAACAACTAGTTGTTTTGCAGCTTACACTATGTTACCCAGAACGTATATAGTATAGACTTATAAACCTCAGATAATCTTAAAGTTGGTAGTATACAGTCCATGTCAGAAAGGGAATTCTTATTGTGATTCTTAAAATGTTTTTTATCTTATCTTTTAGTGAACACTTGGGACAGCTCGAATTTTTGAATATGTGTATTAAGGAAAGTCTGCGTCTGCACTCCCCTGTTACGAATATCTTTCGCCGCACTTCAAAAAAGACGACATTTCACGATGGCAGAACCGCTCCAGCAGGTGCTGTACATGTTAATTATAAGCTTCTCTTTCATTGTACAGAGAAAGGACGTTATACTGTTGTAGTAAATGTGAGGGCCGACAAAATAAAATGAAATCAACAATATCTTCATCCCTTTATAGAATGAAAATAATGGAATAAATTAGTCACACATAGTGAGGAAAGGGATAGAAAATGCACACTAAATGGGGGGCAGATGATAAAGACTCTTTCTAGGGCACCCCTTGACTATTTAGTATTGCATATATGCTCCACGTTAATAACTTTTTAATAGTAAAAATCCGAGTTGCTAATATATTGATTTTGTCCTTTTACCTCATGGACCAATATATATTGGAGATATTAATGCTGATTAATTTTGTTTAAGTAAAACTTTTTTATAAGGTTAAAGTAAATGCAAAAAGGTTTTGAAGTCCACTCATATATATAATTTCAGTTTTACAGAATAAATTATATGTAGAAAACTTAGTGCAATGATGTTTTTGAAAGTATTTCAACTGCACTGCACAGTACAAGTTTGGTAGCATGTAATATTCTTTTTCAGGAATGACATGCATACTCTCCCTTCAAGCTAATCATCATAATGAAGAAGTGTGGGAAAAGCCTTTGGAGTATGATCCCTACCGTTTTACACGCGAGGAGAGTGACAGGAGGTCGCCCTATGCCTTCATCCCATTCTCAGCTGGCCCTAGGTAGGAACCATGTTCTACTATTCAAATGTGTTATATAATAAAGTTCAAGAATACTACTCTGATAGCTGAGCGATCTAAGGCAGTGAAACTTAACACTTTCCCTCGACACTGCCTAGGTACTCCGGTAACCAGGTTTTACTTGATTTATAAATATATGCTATTTACACATGCATTTACACTGCATATTCCTTTAGACATATACATAGGCTTTTCCCGGTTGATGTAATATGCCATTGTACCCCTGTCAATCAAATTACAGAATGTCATGAATTTCTTATGATTAAATGAGATATGAAATTTATTCAGGAAACCCAATTGCTTATCATCTTTAGAGTTGAATTATATTTTAAGTATATTTTGTATATTTTTTTCTTCTATAATTGGCATGCTTGTATATGGCATATGTTGCAATTATCCATTACCATTATGTCACTAAAACAAATGTTCCCTACGTTGCCATTTGTCTTTAAGTTAATAACTACAATCATATCTTGTTAAACTTTTTTTTTATTTTTGTAAAAATATCTTGTTAAACATGAGCAGTACGTACAGACACCAGCATTTACTCTTAACCTTTTTCAGAAATTGCATTGGGCAGCGTTTTGCCATGATGGAGCTACAGGTGGTCTGTGCAACAATTTTGAGAAGTTTTCTCTTGGAAGTGGACACATCCAAACCAGTGTTTCCCATCTCCACAGTTGTTCTCCATACCACACATGGACTGTGGTTGAAAGTAACACCAATCAGTCACAATGTTGGACTGGTGTCAAATTTAAAGAGAGTGCCGTGAACACCAAGTCGTATCTAAAGTTACCTGGTTAATGTAGTGTGTTGGTTAGTTTTAGAGAAGTAACATTCTTAACTGATGACGACACCTATTGAGTACTGAACAAACCAAAATCATCTAGTAGAATCAAGCTGGCACTACTGCTCATCGGGAAAAAGATATTGGTACAATATACACTTACTTATTGAAGCTGGACCATTATGACTATACACGATTGTACCGAATTGTGTTTTAAGAGAAAGTCTTAAAAAACTGTATGTTTTGGCTAAGGTGATTTTCATATTATTGAAATTTGATAACTTGACATATCTTCAGAAATATGTATGACCATATTAACATGTAAAAGGGGCTCCCTTGCTAAACAATATCTTATATTAGAGGGTGTGAGTACGGCATGAGTTGGGTATGAACTCTCTTGTATCATTTTTACAAAAGAAATGGTGAAAATTGAAATCTACAATTCTGACATACTAAATTGGGATTAAAAAATTGATCTGGGCCAACATTTGCCCGCAAACTGTCAAAATCTGAACTTTTTAAAAAGGACACCTTGACTTTTCTAGAATCCGCGATGAATAGACAATATAAATAGAAGTAGAACATTTCATCTAATATGAATTGCTTAGAAGAAAAAGTGATCTATAAACTGAAGAAAAATGAAAGTGAACGAAAAAATTATTTTTTGGACCTCTTTATCTCAGTAACCAAAAGGGATATGTAAAATATGATTTCATATTGTGATTTCCCAGGTATCAATCAGTCATAGTAGCAAATAATCGTTTTGCACCTAAAATTTTACAAAAACTGTGGGTATCTGAAAATGGTTCAATACACTATTTAGATTCATGAGTGAAAACATGAGCTATACCCCCTATGCCTTTAACCACACTTTTCTCAAAAACCGTCTGGAGTTTTGAACTGAATGCTTTTATGCAATCTTCTTTAACAGAAAGGCACACATGAGGGAAGTTTCGTCAAAATCTGAGATGGTGATCTGCCGGGACGACCCACCAGCAATAACGCACTTGAAATTGACTTCTTTTATTTCCAAAGCTAGTTATATTTGTTAAGATATATTGCTGCATGGACATATACTTCATTGAAACTTATTACATTTGGTGTGAATTTTTTATTACATTTGTGGTTGATATTACATTTGGTGTAAATTTTTTATTACATTTGTGGTTGACTGTTCGTTCGGTCAGTTATTACATTTGGTGTAAATTTTTTATTACATTTGTGGTTGATATTACATTTGGTGTAATTTTTTTATAACATTTACGGTTGATATTACATTTGGTGTAAATTTTTTATTACATTTGTGGTTGGTATTACATTTGGTGTAGATTTTTTATTACATTTGTGATTGGTATTACATTTGGTGTAAGTTATTACATTTGGTGTTGTTACAGCCGTCCATCTGGATCTATGATACTTCAAAATAAAATATGAATTCATAAGATATTTGAAGGATATTTTAAGTTGAGATCAAATCTATCCTTCACTTTCAGGTTTTTCCAAAGCGATACTTTTCTAGTAGGTAATATTTTGCCATTTTAAGTATAAAAAGGTTAAGATATCTAAACCTGTGTTTACATATAACTGAACCCTAGTTCTTACTACTGCTACTTAGTTGTAGCCACACAGTGACCATACGAGAAGTGATATAATATATGATTATACAATTATATATTATTAAATCATTATTATTATCTAGATTATTTTATCTATAATTCATTTATCTTATTCATTCATAATATCTATATATTATAATATTTCATTTATTAAATCAATTTTCAAAGGTCTTTTAGCATGTCATATACTTAGTATAGGAAAATGACCCCTTTGAAGAGGGAATCATGATTGCTCTTATTATGCCATAATAATGTCAATTCTAGATGTCAGGGGCAAACACGTGGGACTTTAGGAGGTATATGGGGAAGAAGGCAAAGATAAGGTGTACTGCAAAGTGGTTGATGTGGGAACAAATCATATACAGAGGGTAAAGGCGAGCATATAGACACAGCAGAAGTTGGTGTAGCAGAGGAAGTAATAGAACAGGTAGACCAGCAGTTTGGGAAGGAGATAGGGATATAGTCGGTTTTAGTGCCGCCAAGGATCAAATGAAGGCAGGGGTGAGGAGTATATAATACCTTTAGCCAATGAGTTGTGAGGAGGAATGGGTGGAGGCACATTTCGCTCTGGAGGGAGTGTATGTGGGAAAAGGGTTCAGGAAAAATAGTTTAGGGATGGGTTACACTGCAAGGATCGGGGAGGAATGAGGTAAAGGGTGAAGGGAAGGAGAATATACAATGGTTGTAGGAGAGGGGGGGGGGATAAAACACCGGCTGGGAACTAAGCAAAGGGAAGGGGAGGAAGAGAAAAAGATGTAAGATGAGAGAGGCTGTACAGGAGCATGTGGTAAAGATAGGCATAATTAATGCAAGAGGGGGAAATGTTTGAAAGAGTGAGGGGAATATAGGGAGCAGGGAGGTGGCCAAACAGCTCAGAGAGTTAGTGGGTCGATTTGGGAGACATTGGGACGACTAGCTAGAACGTTTGGTGTAGGGGTAAAGGAAGTGTTAAAGAAGATAGAATGGTAGAAAAGGTTGGAAAGATGTAGTAGGAAGGGGGTCTCAAGGTTACCTAGTTGTGCCTATACATATGGTTATCCTTGTGTAACTGTAACGCAGTTTGCATTTTCAACCTAAAGGGAAGGGAATGCTTGGGTAAGGGAAGGTGACAAAGGTGGGTATGACAGAATGGTATGGGAGGGAACCTGTAGTTGCACTGTTATATTGACGTAGTTAAAAATGAGCGTTTTTACGTTTTTATGTGTGGGGTCTATTTGAGTTGAGGGTTGCGTGGATGTTTAGGTTACTTATATGTCAATGAAGGGAAGACGGGAGGGATACAAACCTAATGCAGGAAGCCTGACTGCAAGTGTTGGGAGATAGTGAACAACATAGGAAGACAAAATGCCCCAGGACACAGAGCGACCTGGGAGGCATAGGGATTTTTCTGCAGGACAAATGTGGCAAGGGATCAAAAGGATCATCATTCCCAGAGGGCCTCAGGGAAGATCCTTACCATTGGACTGAGTTACCCACTTTAAATAAGGATTATTATTATTATTATTATTATTATTATCATATGAAAAACTATAAAATGGTGTTTTCTCTGATCTTCAATTATCCTAGTTTTGTTGCCTATTACATATTGTGAATATCCAATGCTGTGATTCCAGGCATCAGCCTTATACCAAAGGTCTATTGAGTGTGAACCTTTAAACATTCAATTAATACCGGTGTATGTTCTCTGGCTCTCCATAGGCAATCTATTGCCTTTGATAATTGCACTAATTGCATTGCATTATGTCTCCATTGAATATTCTATGGTGTAGCATCCTATATTGAATATATCTAAAATAATTACTTTAGTTTATGATTTTGTTGGAATAACTTGTTCATTTAAGTTGAAAATTAACATAAATTTTGTTTCCTTACTTATTGGTACACTTATCATTGCTATCAGTCTGTAGGACAGTATAGTGAATTGCACTCTATATATTTCTGTATATATTACTAATAAATGTATTTAAATTAAAATATCTTGGTTTGTCGTTCTTATATACCAAATCAATATGTCTAGTTACATGATTGTCATATGCTTTTAGTTGTTAAAAGCAATGTTATAACCAATTACCAATATCTAGCTCCTCGATAATGCCTCTCAATCTTTTTCGGCTCTATTTGCAGCTTGGCTAGTTGTATAAAATCTTTTATCATTCAAGTGATTATGTTGTACTTTCCAGTTAGGACAATTCACCTATGTCATTCAAAAGATCTAATAGTGTAATATCGTTTAATTATCATTGTTTCACTTTTTGAACTTTGTTCTTGTCATTTTACAACAATAACGCATAGATTTTTTGACAATTGTCATGTATACACATAACCGTTTTGATGTCTCTCAAGAAATAAGGTGATGAAAAAAAGAGACACATACCGGTAAGTCTCTAAGGCTACCAACGAATAACATAGCTTAAAGATAAGTTTAAATGGTATCAAAACATACACAAAAGAAACGTGTTACAAGTATTAATATGCATGTAAGCTTTATTCAATGATTTTTCATGTTCAAAGAGCTCTTTGAAGCCTAGTTTTATATACAAGCTCTGTATGTTACACTGGACAGCATGTGCAAATATGGGAAGATTATGGGAAGAAAATATTACACACAGAAAGTACCAAATCTAAAACAAGTCACCACCAGACAACAATACGCCCCAGGCCTGGTGCTTCACCCAGTTCTATTTGAGGTGCCCTCCATATAATGAGCGGGTTAATTATTTCATAGGTTGCATACCATAAGCCTATGAATGTAGTACTGTCAAACCTACTCAGAGGAACACCTTTAAAAGACAAACAGACTCACAAAATTGTCCAAGTTGATAAATATATTTCATCCCTCATGTCAGTCGATAACCGATTATAAATGACCATCTTAATTACCCTTTAAGTGTTGTTTTAAAGCAGGCTGAATATAATTTGTGTTTTGTCTAGAAGCATGAGACATCTGTGTTTGTATTATATGCATATGTTCATGAAAATCTTTTAATTCATATTGAGGCACATAGTGCTTTGTCATTTGTCAGAAAAGAAGTCAACCTAAAATCTTTTTTAGAATTACATGATTGGAAGTTCAACCACTCTCAACAGCAAATTCTTCAGAAAAATTCTCCTCTTTATTTGAACCACTTAGGTTACATGCATAGTCTCTAGACAGAAAAGGCATATTAGAGAGGTGTTTAAAAATTAAAATTTGTCAAAATTCATTTCATGATTGTTCCATTGACATATAGTATGAAGTGTGCCTCAGATAAATATTTGGAATTTAGAAAGAAATTAGCATACCTTCAACACTTGAATGTAGGTTTTTCACAAAAATCAATACTTCTAAATGCACATTGCACATGGTATATTCCTAAGCAACAGCATGGTAGCCATGTGAATAGAATAGGATAAATACAGCAAAAGCAATGTCTATGTATATATATAGGATGTATGTACCATAATGCTTTGTATATATAGCAAAGTGAAGTTCTATCAAAATCTTAGTAATAATAAATCTAAGACCAACATTAGCTTTAGCAATAATTATTCGCATTTGATATAAAAATACTATAAGTGTGTACAAAGATAATATTCTTACCAAATAATTTGACTTGAAAAAAAATCATCTCATTAACTCATAATACCCTTTTAAGGAATTCTTGCATTCATAATGAGGGGAAGGCATTGATATGCTAATGGTCTTGTGGAATCAAAAGTTTGCATTTCAGAACTCAACACAACTAGGGATGAGAGTAGATGAATATTTTCAAGAAATCATCCCATAACTCAATTTAATAATCTCAACTATAAAGGTATAATTGCTTTTGCCAAAAAAGGAAAATGTCTGTTTAGGAAGACCTCCACCCTATCAATAAGTGATAACCTCATTGTCTAGTATTAACAATTCATTAATCATAAAAATATAGTCTTGCATAAATTATAATGCTATAACTTAAAGACAACACTCTTGTCAATGATAAGTGTGTGTACTCCCTTTTAGGGGCAAAAGTTGGCAGTTTTCAATTTTTCCAAAAAATATTTATTATGAGCAGCTGAGATATGTGACAATAAAGGGAAGATTCAAACATTATCTTTGTCCCCCTTGGTGAAAAATGCATTTATTTTACCTATTGATAAAGACCTATCTCTAATTAGGTACAGTGAAACCTCCTAATGTGGACACCTCTGGGATGTAAAAATCTATCGTGAAAAAAAACGGGATACAATTGTTCCCTATACAATGTATAAACACCTCTGAGATGTGAACACCGCTTAATGAGGACATGTTTTGCCCTAGTCCCAAGGTTTCAAATCTCAGAGGATTAACTCTATCATGTTATTTGTCCTACTTATTGGTCTGTAGTTTTACCAAGGTATCTAAAAAAACGTATAATCAATCTTCATACCTATTTGATTACTACTAGGGCCTGCATTCTTGAAAGATTAATGTTCCAAGCAAACTCAATTTAACCCCTTAACATCTGGAGTGCACACAGGGGTTGTCAGCTTTATACTTAACCCATTCACACTCAGAGTTATTTGAGAAAGTATCGTCTGCTTTTTTTTATACTTTTGGAAATAACTTTGAAATAAAGCACAAGTTCACAAAATATTTGAAGGAGAGTTGTTGTTTAGCTCCTGATCAACATTTCTCCTTCAAATGATTTCAAGAAAATGCTTTCATATGTAAAATATTTCCCAAATCGTCATGCCTGTTTTGGCCGCTCTGAGTGTTAATGGGTTAACTCACTAATCAAATCATACCTAGGAATTTCCTTGACAAGTGTCGTCTGGACCTATAATACTTTTGAAAATAATTTTGGTATAGATCATGTGTTGGAAAAATATTTCAAGGAGAGTTGTTAGTTAGTTTCTGATCATCAGCCCTTCTTGAAATATTTTTGAATATTGCTTTTGGTGGAGAAATATCATCCACTTAGTCAGGCAGTTTTGGGTGCTTCAGGTATGAATGGGTTAAAGAGAGTAGTATTTGAGAAATATCTGAAGAACAGCATGAACTACACCTTTCAACTGAAGTACAGATACATGAGGTTTTTGTACCAGATTCTGCCTGTGGTGACAAAAAAGGCCTGATTATTTAATGTGATAAGTTATACTTTTGAAAAAAGATTTAACGATAAAAAATTCATCATAGTAAACCAAAGCAAGCACTTCCTTCAAGAGTTTGTGAATTCCTGACGCTTTATTCCTATTTATTTTTTAAAAGTATCATTAATTTAAACAACAACTTTTTGGTAGATGCTTAAGAATGATTAACATCAAGTATAATATTATTTTTAATTATTCTACGATTAGGTTTTAGGAAATAATGTAATTTTTAAATTTATATTGTTCATATCATAGTAACTCAAAAACTAAACATAATTTGCAAAAATATCCTAGAGTTGTTGTTGTTTTTCAAATATTTTCCATGTTAAATAACTCCAGTGGTCTGGCAATTTTGGGCCTTTTTAGCAATGAATGGATTACAGAGAGAAATGAGGTTCATACCGGCTTCAGTAGGTATAATTTTTCACTGCATTCACTGCATTTGGACAGAATAGTTTTTTATGAAATCGAAGTTCCACACAAACCATGCATATATGGGATGTAAGGGAATGATACAATGAACAAACCTTAGGAAGATTCTGGGAGGTTCCAATACAAAGGATATATGTACAATTAACTCTTTACTACCGATGACATTTACTGACCACACCCCATAGCGCTATTGGGTTTAACCTCTATGGTAGGCCTCGTCAACCTGTTGCCAATAGCTCTAACAGGGCTCTGCCTTCACAGCACTGCGGAAATCAGTATAAAAGCAGTCTATTTATTGAGATTTTTCAAGTGCACAAAATGAAGGTCAGATATGAGCTTCCTGTCCTTAAAAGGTTAAGTAAATCTTTCTACTCTTCACTGTCAGAACCTAGTTAACCCATTGATGCTTAAAATGGCCAAAAGTAGCCTGGCAATTTTGGTGAAATCTTTCAGGCAAAAGCATATTTGACCAAGCAAATGGAGGAGAAATGTTAATCATATCAATATCTCCAACTCACTTTTGAATATTTTAAAAACTCATTCTTTAGTTTCTAAGTTATCATCAATATGAACATTTCAAAAACTCATTCTTTAGTTTCTAATTTATCATCAGAAGTGTCATAGATCCAGATGACAATTTTCGTAGGAACTCTAGCATAAATGGGTTATACCTGCTCAAGAAAGTTGGCCTGTCAAGGGAGACCACCGGACTATGAAAACCAGACCCAAAACATCTTCCACCCCAGATGTATGGCACATGCGTGCCAAATACCATCAACAGACAGTAATGCTTGAGTTAGTTGTAAGGATAAATTGTGTATCTCTTTCCCACCCTCCAATAACTTAAGTATAGGGCAGCCATATTGGAGCATCTTTGTCAGGTCTTGCAATTCAAAATCAATTAGCTCTCAGCAAAACAATTTTTGTCTTGTTTGTTATTCATACCTTTAGTTACATATGTTGATATACATTTATTTATATATATATTTATATCTATATTCATAATTATAATTTTATATACAATGTTACAATATAACACATTTGGCTAGTGCAGATTTCTTGCCGTGGGTCCGCCGCTTGTTCGGGTGTAGTTGTATCGTACCGCTGTCTTTCTTATCTGACTTTTTATCCTTAGAGTTGGAATTTGATTGTGTTGTGAAAAGACCTGCAAAGAAATATAAAAAAATATCAAAATGAGTAAGTCATGCAAAAGAAGATCAACAAATAAATAAGTGGATATGTTTATCAACTAGTGAGAGACTGACGTTTCTTTTAAAATCTACTTGCCATGCTAGGCAAGTTAATAACAGTCATCACTCACTAAGAAAAACACTGAAATCTACATGGCAAAACACATCTATAATCAAATAATCCCTTACGTTGCAATTGTTTTGTATAGAGTTTCACTTCATTATGCCTGAGTAATTTGGCTTTATATGTGCAATTTATGATTTTCAGCTTTTGCGATTATTGAAAGGGTATTGTCTTTTACTTGCCATGTTAGGCATGCCAGGGATGAGTTCTATTTGCCTTGCGGTCACTGTTACAAGCTATGCGGCAAGACGGCAAGCACTTGATGTGCTTGTGGCTCAAGCACAATACAAAGTGAAGTTGCCCCAATGCCCATATCACCTAGACATCAAAAACTAAAAAGCTATATCTTATGATAGACACGAGATGAAAAAAAATTGCATACATCTTATAACATATTTATGTGGGTGTTGTAAATGAGCCATGCCCAATTCCTTTAAGTTGCTTTCTCTAACTTTGAAATTCTGAATTGATTGGGAAGATTTCACAAGTACAATGATCAACAATAAATAATTATTTATAAATTGAATATCAAGAAATTCAATAAGTTCGGGCTCAGTTGCACATTAAGGGCAGTAGTCTTTTGATGATCTTTTTACTCCATCACCAGTTATGTGTAGTAGTGTCATTAAAGTAAAGGAACCAAGGGAATAGCTCAGTGTTGATGTTAAAGGATGTAATTTAACATATTTGGCAATAGAATGAGGAAATTTCTTGGAAAACCATGGTCGACATTAGGAAATCATTTCACTTGGTGCTTTATACAACTGAGTAGACATAGAAAAGTTTAGATGCAACAAGATTGTTTTTAGTCAATACACACATGTGAGCAATCCTTATTTTGATGAGAGTCAGTTAGCATTGTGTATCGGGAGTGTAGGGTGTAACTGATTAAGAACAGGATGCAGACAAAAAGAATGCAATGGAATTCACATAACACAAACTCAAGACAATTTCAATGCTTTCAAGCAAAATCTGACAAGGTGATAAAAGGAGTGGTATGTCAAGGCACTTAGGGCCTTAGCCAGCAACGTGTCAATGTGTCATTCATCACAAAAATTTTACTGGTCCTACAAATATTTCTTTAATATAAAAAGAAAAAAACATTGCATAAAATCCAGAGACAACATTTATCCGTAATTATTTCATCTTCATTTATTTCAAAAACATTTGGCACATTCTTGAGGGGAAATTTGTTAACAAGTGTGTCTCCAAATGTTTACTGGCCCTGTAGGACCAGTTGAGGTCTTTTTATACTGGCCCTAAGCCATTTTGGGATTTTTTTACTGGCCTGGGGCCATAGGACCACTGTTAGCGTCGAGCCCTGCCTAGATATACATGCATTGTAATGTCCAACTGATCTAAATATAAATATCCCAATATCTATCACACAAGTTGAATGATTCACCTACAAACTAATTCACAGACCCCATCTAAAGACACTATGCATCATTTTAATAGATAGGTAAAACATTTGGTTTATTTTTGTTTTGTTTTGACATCTAAATATATTAGTGAATCCTTTGAAAATGAGATTTAGTTTTTGCCCCTCCACACCCCCTCAATTTTCTTTTTAAAAAATACCTTAACACTGTGTAAAACCCTATCATTGGATTTTAATATTTCATCAGAAAGATGCGAAGGAACATGTGCTCAGATGGGATTGGCACCGTTTTCCAAATTTTCAAGTTATGATACAATATATATATTTTATTGATGATATGATAGTTTAACAAAATCATCAATAATAGTGCTTGCTTCACAGATTACCTAATTTTGATGAAATTATCACTAAACTTCAAAATATTAGGAAATAAATAAATAGCAGGCTATTTTCATGCAGAAATGCCCAGATAGTAGGAAAGTCAATTGTATACCAAAAAGCAGTATTATATAACTGATCATAAACAATACAGGTGAACTTGGATATGACAGACAACTGTACAACAGATTTTTTGCATATGACGAACGATATGCTTGGTCCCAGTCCGATGCATATCAAGTATTCAGCATATGTATACGACGGATTTTGCATATGACGGACCAGTTTTCCAGGTCCCATTGAGTCTGTCATATCCAAGTTCACCTGTACAATACTTTTCTCTATATTTGATATTTTTATTTGGTACCATATTGAGTGCGGTACCAAAACCCTAATGCTTTGCAGTGTTTCTATGTGTGATAAAATCAACCAGAGTGGCACTCATCAAGCAACATATATAAGTTACCTATGCCAAATGATGCTGGAAGAAAAGGGAAGGTTTAGTAGCACATTGAATGGGATAACAGAGGGATTCCCACTCCCTACAAGTTCACAATAAGTAAAAGAGACTGGATGGTATCCATATACAGTAGCTTGTGAAATCTATCTATCATGAGGGCTTCTTCAAATAATATGCATGCGATGGTTCATTACAAAATGATGCAAAATAACTGAAAAATGATTGAAACCCTGCTAATTCGGTACCCATCTGGGAGTACTCCGTGAGGGCTATCCAATGAATACCAACGTGACAGGGTTTAGATGGTTTTCAAAGATCTTTGCGTTCTTGTGCATTGGAAGAATGTAGCCTTAGCATTGGAAGGGTTAACAGTTCTAGTTTGGTGTTTGTATGACTTTTCTGCCACAATCAGACTAACTACTACCACTACCACTACCACCACTACTACTACTACTACTACTACTACTACTACTACTACTACTACTACTAATAATAATAATAATAATAATAATAATAATATCAATAATAATAATGATAATAATAATAATAGCTCCTTGTGTGCTAAGAGGAGTTCTTACCAGGTGTTCCTATTTTCTGTTGTATGTTGTTCTCTTCCTCAGCCGCACTGCTGATCTGTGCAAGATACCTCTCAGCTAAAAACCTGAACACTGGAAATACACAACAAAACTTTCAATACAAAAGAAGTTGGAACAGTATGGAAGAGAATCGTACAAGTTAAGATACCTCTGAGCTATATACCTGAACACTGAAAATACATAAAACTTTCAATACACAACAAGGTGGATTTATAATTTCGTTTATGGTGACTTTTTTTGCTATAATGCCACTTAGTCATGACTGGCCAGTGGTTGAGGAAACCAGAGGACCAAAATCACAGCCTAAAACCTAAAAACTTGCAACTTTCTCACATGCCCTGGTCAGGTTTAGAACTGGAATAGTGATGAGAGAGCCAGTGGCAATGCCTTTGACCACTCGACTATCAGGGCAGGCAAAATAAGGTGAAACAGCACAGTTGAAGAAAAGATGAGGTATGAAATCATCTAAGTTGAAATAATTCTCAGCTAAATAAATCTTAAAAATGAATGCTTTAATAGTTATTTCAAGGTTATCATCTAATGATTAACAGGTAACCTCGCTGCCTGTCTCAGGTTTTTGCCTGCCTAAAACAAGAGCTCTATAGTCTCAATTCACTGTCATTTCAAACATCATGATCTTTAGCTTTTTTCAAAGACTCAGATCAAAACAGTCGAAAGTAAGCGAAATAACTATGATTCTTAACCACAAATATACAACACAGAGAAAGCAAGACATACTGATCAAATATTACATGCATTTTTGAAATGGACAGTGACCCCTAGATTGTATGTGGTAAGAGCGCTAATGTTTTCATATAACAAAGGCCATACTCATACCACAGTCCCTAATTTAAGCCACTCAGGCGAAACAAAGTATTACAATTATTCATCTGCTTCTTACTAATATGAAATGTGACACAAAACCTACCAATTACTTTTGTAAGGGTACCAAACTCACCTTCATCTACATACATATTTTCTTTTACTGAAGTTCGATAAAATCTTGTATTTAATCGCTTGGCTAATTCATCTGCTTCTTCCCTACAAATGAGTCAAATAGATCAAATAAAAACATGTAAATGGTAAGTGAATAGAATTCAAATTTACATCTTCACAAACATTTCGAAATGAAAATTTAATAATTTACAAATCACAGCTATATACTAACACAGCATATCATTTTTCAGATGTTCTAAATCCATTTTAGAAAAGGCAATTATTACTCTTTGAACTTTGGAACTGCGTAAAGCATATTTGATTCAATGTGATAGATTTTCATGGTATATACATAAAAAAAAATATCCAGGACCGACTACTTTGTTTAACCGTGCAGAAAAGGGTATTGACAATTTAAGTGATATCTAATTGACCATAGCATCTCTGAAGAATATCTATAAAGTGGAAAAATACACTGTACACCTCTTTACTATTTTTGGGAAAATGTTTGAATAATACTCAAGATATCTTTATGGTTGCCAACTGTCAAAACCACAATAATTAAGTGCCACCTTCAAGCATGAATGAATTTGTAGATTTGCATGTACTTACGTCTGTACAACAGCATCATCTGCTAAATCTATTTTGTTCTGTACTAAAACTATAGCTATCTCTCCAACTTCATCTTCTACCTGAAACAAAGGGAAAATGCAATTACTCTTCTGTTCATGTCTTTAAATCTATTCAACTCATTGATAAGTGCCATCTGTACATTTCATACCTTTGCAAGTAACATTTCAATAATGCATGAGTTCATTAAGTATTCGAGTGTCATTTTGACCCCAGGAAATTCTCCAGGACATCCAAAAATTGTTGTTAGGAATTTCTATCAATGTTAATTTCAAGCATACAATTTAATCTTTTCAACTCAGTAGAATCCCAGTAACACTGTGTAAGGGTATTATGCGTCATTTCAATAAGTAAAATCATGTTTAGGGTTGTAATCTGAGCATATTGTGGTCTCCCTTGAAAAAAGAGGATCCCCGGAAATTTTATGATTGCCAATTTTGAGCAGCTAGTTTCTATAGCCAGGCTGAGCTGACATGAGATTACCACTTTAGGCCTTGGGAACAATCCTCAGCAGAACGTTAGAAATTTCATTTCTATAGCTCCCACATTAGGGAATTTAGTTCTGCCACTTTGGATTAAAGATCATAATAAAAAGGAAACTATGGGCATAAATTATTAATTTATGAATTCAAAAACCATTCTCAAGGTCGACTGGGATTAGCTAATGGGAATGACTGTTTTCTTTAACCTTTATGCTGCTGGCAGCTAATTTGGCCAAATGAATACAAAATGATGCAAAAAACCTGAACAATGACTGAAAACCTGGCACATAGGTACTCATCGGAGAGTTCTCAGCGAGAGCTATCTTATGAATACCAACATGATAGGTTTTAGATGTTCTCCAAAAATCTTTGAAATCTTGTGCTTTGGACGATAGTAGCCTCAGCATTGGAAGGGTTAATGGGTATCTTTGCCTAATAGAGTGGTATAAACTGTTCTCTTCTACAAGATATACTAGAGCACTGCAGTGCATGCACTGCATGAAACAGAGTTGATTGACATTACGTTGTGTTGTATCAGGATAAAAGATTCTTGTATGAGAACCAGGCATTCATAGCAGTCTGTGGCACTTACTTTCTTCTTCCATGATTCCACAGCTTCAAAGGAGTCCCTGTCAACTGTGGAGAATGCTAACACACACGCCTGGGCACCTGAAATATACACAACACTGCTTGTGAAAAAATAAATAAATGACAATGTTTAGCCAAATATAAAAGACCATTAACCCATGCACTCCTGGGGATCTACTTGACAAGTTTCGTATGCACCTGTCATATTTTGGAAAAATAACTTTAGAATGAAGCATTAATTTGCAAACTATCTGAAGGTGAGTTGTAGATAAGGTTTTAATGAACAATCTCCTTCAAATATTTCCAATCATTGCTTTTGTTAGAGAGATATCACCAAAATGGTCAGGTGGTTTAGGGTGCTACGGGCATGAATGGGTTAAAAAGAGCACCTCTGGTCAAGAAAAACCCCAGAACACAAGCCTGAAAAACTGAAATATACAGCACAGTGACTAAAGATTATTCTTCAAATTGAATAAAAAATTTAAAAGGACATAATCAGACTTAGGCCTCCATTTTAGTGTGCAGGTTCCATAGGTATATAAGATAAACAATTAAGAGAGCTATCAATATATGGTTTTCTTGTCAAATTCTAAGAAAAGGGCCTAGAAGATCAGTCGCTGGAGGTCAGACACTCAGAATCATCAGCAAGGAAGGTTACGCAGACAAGGTAAGGGTAAGTAACTCTGCAGGGATAGGGTTAAGGGTGACAACAATCCACATTTCTAATAGCTACTAGACCAATAATGTCTCACTTCATGTCAATACTGCAATGAGACAAGGTGAAATGTTTCTTTTTACTGCACTTAAGAAACAGTCAAAACACAATAGGTTATTTTTGTTTTTTATGAGCAAATTAATGCAACGTACATGCAAAACAAAATTAGTTCTGCTAATAAAATCTGTTTTATGAACTGCATTATCATAATCACCATTGTCAGTTAGGTTTTATGGCTTTAACATCTGTGGCAGTTTTATAACTACTATATAGACAGAGTTATGATACTCAGTAGATATCTCCAATGCCACTTGTCTTCGCAATACATTTCTCACATACTCATGAGGATTAACAACAATGAATTAACAATCATTTGGCACATATTGACTGACTGCCATTGATCAGTGACCTCTTTAGACTGAACAGCATTGAACAAGACAATGAGCAACACATGTGCACATATGCAGGGCCTTGCCCTTTGACTCCCTGCCTCTTAGAGTACTTGATGTAAACAGCATGACAGAATGGTCATGCATCAACATGGTCGATCGGTACTGTGAATGCCTTACAAGACCAGTGTGATAGATGTACTGTGATATCTAAACCTGATTAATTACCCTACATTACCATCATGTATACTGACAATACCATGTGAACTAAATTACCAACAGTTAGTAGTAGAGAACAAACCGTATATAGGTGTGAGGTATGGTTTATGTATACCAGGACAAAACACAGTAAAGCCTAGTAGCTAAGCTTAGTCCAGGGCTTGATGTTTAGGATTCACTTGTACCCAAGTAGGGTTCACAATTAGATAAGGCTGTTTCAGGGACTTTTGCAACTAGAATCCAACTTAGTCACCTTAATTGCAAATGTTAGGTCCTCAGGTGGCCACCAGATATAGCATTACATTTATCAAGGGTGGTGATATCTTAGATTACAATCTTTTTTATCCCTGAAAAACAAACATGTTTTTCCACGGTACTTTGGCTTCCTCTACAGTTGACTACTAGCTTGTAACAATTTAGCCTAAAAAGGCAAAGAAAGTGATGATAAACCTAACTGTATTTCATCCCACCCAATATAAACACTGCCCACCTGGACAGCCAGCTGTACAGGGGCCCTGTGACGGATGAGCAGGAACAAGTGTTTGCAGCATATGAATCATTTCTAACATGAATAATTCAGATGGGCTGACTTCATTGATCGGGAAACACCTAGCTATCAACTCACAACAGGGCCGGTATTTTGGACGGAGTGCTGTAGAGCAGAGAAAGCTGCTTCAGGTCTCAAAACATCACTTGACCAGCAGGGGTCAATCATCCAGCAGGGTGTCAGGGTGTCATTTGGACTCCCATTTAGCTATAAGTCATACATGAGGACACCCTACTGGTTTGGTCAAGAATTTCAAAATATGTCATCTTAATGCAAAATAATTCAAAAGTTTGTGAAAAAGGCTCTGAACATCATTCTTCAAGATACTCCAGGCATTTTGGTAATAAATAAATAATGTTTTTCAAAGATACCTATTTAGCTGCCTCTCTCAAAAAAGCACACCCATATTTTTAAAATATCATGTTTTAAAGTCCTAGCTAAGAGTAAAAGTTTTAATTTAATTTTACAATTGCCAATTTTGGGCAGCCAGTTTTCAAATCCTAGCAAAACTCTGTGTGGAAATGAAGAAGTGTGAGGTATGAAGCAGTCTAACTACAGCACAGCATGTGTGGCATGTTGGGAGTGTAGTAGTAATGTGTGTGTGTGTTACGTGTGTGCTATCATGAAGCAGTTGAAATAGAACATTGTTATCAGCATGCAACAACACGCTAGAAGTTGCAATATGATCCTGCCCAAACAAATAAGCAGTAGCTACTTGTGTTTACTCTACATACACTCTACTGGTGCACAAGCATGCAACACAACCTATCACAGGGAAAACATCACACTAAACCATTTGTGCCCAGTTTCTATTTGTAAGTTTCACTCAGATGCTATGATGCTTTTAAACCATTTGCTTCAGGAGAGCATACATGGTCTCACATTTTTGAACACAACATAACTACTCATTAAAGAAATCTTCAAAAGATATTTGAAGAGGTGTTGTTAAGCCCATCTGGTACAACGAATTTCAGTCAAATATCTTTCAAAATGCTGACTCATTATCGAGATACTTTCATAAATGTCGCACCATATATATGCTCCAGATGTAAATTTGTTAAAAATGTGATTGTGGAACCCTCTATCATGACCCATAGCAACTTATGCTTGGGCAAGAAAAATAAACAGGATTGAATGATTCCATAGACAGGGGTATGGTAGCCTGAATATTCATTATCACACTTACACAGTGATGCAATCAGGGTGTGACTACTTTGCGAGCCTAGCAGGCTACCACACATAGACTTATGGCTGTTAAGGTGACCCTGTAAAATGTTTGGTGATTATTTCGGAAGGTCCAGGCGATACTCATTAAGGAGTACTCCGGTCATGAACGAGTTAAACACCTGTTGTGAAACAGGAATCCTTGCACTCTAATCTGTTAACCCATTTATGCTTGGACACACCAAAAGACTTGATTATTTAAGAAATATCTTCCTAATTAAAAGCACCTTCCTGAACTATTTGAAGGAGGATGGTTGGTCACTAAACAAGCTAATTCAAATAACACTTTTCAAGGAGAATTCCAGGCAAAAATGGGTTAACCTAATCAAATCCTTTCATCTGTTAATCTGCAGCTTAAGAACCACCACAGGTGGGCCAGCAAGTAAAGACATTAGGCAAAGACCTCTGCTGGTAAAATTTTTTCCCTCTTTAAACTTGCTTAATCTGTAGCACTAATCCTACCACTTTCACACAAAACAGCTGAGACCAAGTAATAGATGTAATCCTTTAATATGCAGCTACAATGAGAAGCTTAGCAAGGTGACTTGACAATAATACCCTTAAGTTTCACTTGCCCAGCTGGGGTAAATAAGGTATATTTTACTTGCACTTCTATTTTTGGCAAGACCAGAACAATGCTGGATACAGCTGAAAACATTGCTATTTCGAAAGGAGTTTATTTGACTATATGGACCATGACAAATGTCCACTGACTGCTTTTGAACATTATAGGTGGAAAGGGCGCTAATCAATTATTATAACTAAATATTTTCATGTGCATTTCTGTGTATACAACAGACACTCACCAAGCGAGTCAAATATCATCTTGGCAAAAGCAGAACCTCCATCTGACTTAATTCACAGCCTAGGCTACCGTAGTGAATGCCAGGGCTTGTCAAAAGGTTTCATCTAAAATCACTATTTCAAACATAGTCTCTTGCTTAGATTTCACCCTAAAACTGCATGAGAATGCATCTCAGATGATTCAAAGTTTTCTAAGGAGGCATATTCCCTGACCCCTGCGCAGATCTATCATTGAGGTTAACGATGGGCAACCAGGTACTCAAATCAACAAACCCAGCTGGCCTACCAAACCTTGCTAACACTGGCATTATCAACATATTGACAAATACATATTCCAATCAAAGCTTTGTGTGTATTTTTTTGCGAATCTAGCAGGGCTAGATGCCCAAATTTTCACGGTCACTGACATTCTTAACTTGAGCCATAGTAGACAAACATTATTATCAAGCCCTGTTTACAGATACGCACAATCAATGGGGTCAGGCTTTGGTTAAAACTCTAGGACACCATAGGATTTCAAGTTGTCAAATTTTAAGTTGTTATATTTCATTTCGGAATTGTGTTAAATGACAAGTGATGTGTCAAATGGTGTTCTTCAACTGATCATTTTCCTGATATTTCTCTGAGCATGATCACTTTTCTTACAGCCATCCAGGCTACAAAGGCAAATATCATTAGAGCCCCATACAATTTTCTGTAGCCTGCAACTGACCTTTCAGAAGTTAAAATTCAATAAACTTATGAATGAAAATTTGTAATAAATTAAATGTAACTTAGCAAAGATAACGCTAATCCATGCCAAGTGTGCTACTACCACAGGTATGATAGGCATCCAGCAGTGCATGAGACCCGATCGGTCATGAAGTAAAGAGCATACCGTAAAGGTACACTTGTTACTCTGTGTTACACAAGACGCACAGGGCGAGTTGATCGATAATGGTGACTTGTTACACACAGTCACATCATCTTTCAACCTGAAAGAATTCCTGATGTGAAACGAGACCCATTAATGTGCACAGCAGCCAAAAGCAGCCTGATAACCTTGGTGAAATCCTTTAGGGGAAAGCATATTGGGAAATAGTCGAAGGAAAAATGTTCACCGAAACACTACCGACAATCATTCAATATTTTGTAAAAAAAAGGTTCTTAATTCCTAAGGTGTTGTCAAAAGAGTCCAGATAAAGACAACAATTTCTGAAGGATCTCCTAAGCCAAAATAATAGTAAGAAAAAAAATGATAAGGATGACCAAATGGGGACTGTGTTTGGATATACAGGTAATTGCCAGGATTAATAATAATAATAATCTTTATTTATAGAAGGTAACTCAGTCCAATGGTAAGGATCTTCCCTGAGGCCCTGGAATGTAAATGGAAACTAGAGCCTGAAGCAGTTAGGAATCTTGGCACCTACCTAAGATAACCCAGATTGACACAGGTGTATAACATAACAGAGGATTTCAAAATGATGAAGCCATTTAGCCATGTTGCCCACCTGAGGTACCGAGTACTGTACTGTGTGTGGGTGTGAGTGTGTGTGTGTGGGTGTGGTGTGTGTGTATGTGTGTATATACATACACACACACACACTTCATAAGTCTTTATTTGATATACTGTCCCCATTAATGTTAAGCTCAATGAAATCGTTGCAAACCTATAAAAGGTGATTCTCAAAGGCTTTGTTGCTGATACAGGGATTATATTGTCACTACATTCAAGTTGGCAGATTTACTAAGTGCATTCCAAAAGCATGGCACAATCACGTTCAGTAAACAATCAACCCCTTCTCACTGGCATGCCTTTCATGAACAATAACTGAGGGACCTGTTCAGCTGAAGCTAGATGCTCTCAATCTTTAATTAAAATCATAAAAGATGTAGTTCAACAACGTGAAATTTTTGCGCAAACTTTTTTTTTTAAATATAAGATAATAACTCTATTATCATATCAATTTATAAGTTCATAGAAATGTGCTGCCTATAGGTAATCTAAAAACAACTTAATAACCAAATAATATTTTGAAACTTTCAAAATCAGAATCATTTAATTAACATTTTTATGCCCACAAAAGCTTATAGAAAAGACATTGTTCATGCCAAGCTGCCCACCCTACCCCACTTATTCATGCCAGAGATAATGAGACATGTCTCCATACATAACCATAATGTATCTTTTTTCTCTCTTAAGAAGTGAGATTTTCCCTCCTGCCCATCCCACTTATGCATGCCAAAGAGATCATTCAGCAATTACATCAGCAGCAAAGTTGACAAAAAGAGAAGAAATTGAATTTCAACAAGTGAGATGTTGAATATCATATGCATTGCATGGGTTCCACAGAAATATCATTGACAAGAATCATGAGCCAACATGACACTGATGAGGGAGAGTTCTACGCATGAAGGTGTAAATCCTTGGATATGGCATCAAAATCATGCCATCAAATATTTTACATAAGTCTAGAGACCAGCATTTAAATGCCAACCCCCAGTATTCATTGAATGCATTATCATCCCCCCCTCCCCCGCCCCCAATGGTCAACAACCAGGATAACAACGTCAATAGTTACAGTAGCTTGTCCCACTAAACACCTCCCCATCTCATGCATTTGTATGTTATACACCAGAACTTCCAGTAATCAATATGCCATGCTTAAGGCATCTACACTCTTTATGTAATGTTCCCATAGAATGCCTGGAGCCTGGTGGTCAACAACCTGAATTATCAGGTAGTCTTTATCAAATGCATTGACAGTATTCCCACCTCAATCCTAACATCCCTTACATATTCCTGAATATGCCTTGGTATAAATGATGTCACAAACTCACTTTCTATATGATGTTTCCATATGCCTGAAACCTAGAGGTCAACAACCTGAACTAGATGCCTGTAGCTAGTCTTTATCAAATCTATTTACTGATATCTCCTTCCTAATATCCCTTACATATTATACCTGAATATGCCTTGGTATTGATGTCATAAACTCACTATATAAAGAAAATCCATATGCCTGAAACTAGCTAGAGGCCAACAACCTGAACTAGATGCCTGTAGGTAGTCTTTATCAAATCTATTTACGATACCTCCTTCCTGCCTATCCCTTAAATATATACCTGAATATGCCTTGGTATTGATGTCATAAACTCACTATATAAAGTTTCCATATGCCTGAAACTTAGAGGTCAACAACCTGAACTATGATGGCTAAAAGTAGTCTTTGTTAAATCCATTTACAATACTTCCTTCTTAACATCCCTTACTTATAAATATACCTGAATATGCCTTGGTATTGATGTCATAAACTCACTATATAACGTTCCCATATGCCTGCAACCTATTGGTCAACAAACTGAATTATGATTTCAATTATCTGCATTCAAGACGAACCCAAATGCTTTCTCCCGTCACATATAGAGAATAATGAAGCCCTGAAGATGTTACCAGGCAAAATGCCCAAATTAGGTGCTGTTCACATCTCAGATGTTTTGTAATCTGATACAAGAGAGGGGAACAGGAAAATGCTTTCAAAATAAATCTCATCACGTGCATGATCACTTTTGGAGATTATCTAATAGCAATATGAAAGAACTAGTACCTTTAAAATTGTTGTAATACAATATTGATAATTCCATAATGATAAAATATTTCAATGATATTGTTAACAATCATGCCTGCAAGAGACCTAATTTTCTTGGATTAAGTGCTGTCAGCTGTAGAACTTATAGATACTAGGGAATTGCCTCAATGTAAAATTTGTATCGTTAAGCAGTACAGGTATTGCAGATCTTAACCTTCATGCTGCTGGTGGCTACTTCGGCCGATATAAAATGATGAAAAACACCTGAAAAATGACTGAAACAGTGGTAAATGGGTACTCATCTGAGAGTACTCATCTGAGAGTACTCATTGAGAGCTATCCAATGAATACCAACATGACAGGGTTAAGATGATTTTTCGAAAATATTTGCATTCTCGTGTTTTGAATGAAAGTAGACTCAGCATGAGAAGGGTTAGGCAATACTCTACTACTGTCCATTCAAAATCGGTATTTGGAACCATTTGGGTACTGGTGCAAAATCTACAGAAGTTTTATCATTTAAAATGGAGAAAAATTTCCCAGATGATTCTACCCCGCCACATTTAAGCCTTCTGCAAATGCATTTCCCATTTTCGGTTCATCTAGCCAAATTTTAACTGAGAGAATCATAGAGATGCAATACCTTATTAAAGTGTTTTTCCCATTGTGAAGAGATGGCAAACACCAGGATAATTCTCATTTCCTTGGAAAACATCTCCAGATTTTCAGGGCGGGGTAGACTTTCCTATAAATGAATAATCCCCCCCCCCCCCCCCCCCCCTGGAGAGATTTTCAGGGGGAGGGGGCGGGGACAGATTTACTGTCACACTGATACTAATCCATAGTTCTATATATATAAACTTCCACTCACCTCTGTAATAAGCTTTAGTGATAGCATCAAACTCCTCCTGCCCTGCTGTATCCCATAACATCAACCGCACGTCCTCGCCATTCACCCTGAAACAGGCAAATAGCAAAACACATTGTCAATAATAAACCTATGTCCATAGACCCTGAAACATAAAAATAGGAAAACACATTGTCAATAATAAAACTATCAACCTAATACTAAATGTCAAAGTGTCAAAGATGGAGAAAACCATAGTACCCGGTGAAAACTACTGCCTAACCTCAAGTCACCTGCAACCACATGCCCCTGCCAGATTTGAAATTGATATCCCTTTTCACAAGTGCCAATTTGCAGGAAACTATTATAGATGATTAAAAAAATGAGTGCTTGATGATGTTTTGGTCTTCCAAGTGAATGAACTTTTTTTCTAAACTTTCCCATTATTTTGATTGCAAAATAATAATCATTTACTCTGAGGAAACATTCAAAAAGGTGAAAATCACAGCAACTTCCTTTTCATTCCTTAAGTTGCTGAATAAGAGCTCTTGGGAAATGTGAATTGTTTGGACAACCTAACCTAGATTCGAACTGTTTAAATGATTAGTCAGTGGGAACACTTATGGATAGCCAAAATATCCTGCTTAAATTATGCTACATAGGGGGATTTCTTTATGCTATCATCAAATTCCTCTGTTGAATCACAGGTATGCTAATGAAGTATCTAGACTTAATGAAAGATGCCTATCAGTGTAGTGACAAAAGCACAGTCCTTACTTTAGAGTCTATCCCAATTAGGTAGCCCCAGACTTATGCTGTTTTATGTAACTAAGCTATAAAGACCTAAATGAACCAGATAATTCATACAGCTATCAATGTCTGCCCAAGGCCTGTGGCAAATAGGGTTCCTTCCTTGTCAGAAGAGACTGCTTATAGACTTCTCATCAACTTCTACTGCCAGTGACCCATGATGGGTTCCCATGAAATTCCATGAATGTTTTTATCCTATACATATCTGGAATGTACACTTGGTCTATATGTATGGTAATATACTACAGGTGAACTTGGATATGACGGACCACTGTACCACGGATCTTTGCATATGACGGACCAATTTTCCTGGTCCCATTGAGTCCGTCATATCCAAGTTCACCTGTATTAGGTATATATTGATAATAAAGAAATAAAATGTTCTCCCACTCATCTTCGACATCAGAAACCAATGAACAAATCAAGTTGCCCTTTATGAAAAGGTTGTACTGGATTCATGTTACCCTCTAAAACCTACAACTTATCCTATATGTTTTTAAACTTTGTTATCATGTATTAATAAATGTCTGTGTGCCCATTATTAAGGATGACAGTAATCTTGTTATGAAACAGCTAGATTAGTTCCTGTTTTCATCCTGTTCATTTATACAGATAATTCCTTTACTGTGCATTAATATTTTCTGATTATGGCAAGAATGCCGCTTTGTTCACTAAGAAAAATTAAGTGGAATTTCATTTTTTGCCACATTAAATTGCCCATGGCAAGCATGATAAAAGTTAAGTCTGTTCCTGAACCTGCATGGGATATATCATAAGTTTTAATAAACCAATTATCATGGGATAGTTACCAGATAGTATCTATAGTCTCTTTACATACTGGTCAGCTAGTGCTGCATGGTAAAATAATAACTAAGGCCTAAAAAAAAAGTTGTTTGTTTCCTGTAACCCTACCCTAACAAGTTTTTATTCAAAAAAATCCCTACCCTAAAGTTTTTATCGCCCATCGAACTCCCAATCAACGTAAAAAATGCATAAAACACACATTTTTGACCAAAAAAATAATGCAAAATTTTTTTTACCGACCTACCTACCCTATTTATTTTCAGACCGTTACAGTAAACAAACAATTTATTTTTTTAGGCCTAATATTGATAGTTCACTATTGGAGGCCCTAGTGTAGATTAACTGTACACATGGGTCCTATCAATCAATGATCTATGCTACATGTTTGTTTGTACAGATAAAGCTTAAGGTCTTGCCAGTCACCATCAGCCTTATGTAAATAAACTGAGAGAAAAATATCTTAATAACAATCAACCAGATCATACTCCAAAATTGGCTGGGAAGGAAAATAGACTAGGACAAGATTTCTAAATGTATGTCAAGCACTAGAGTAGAAGCTCACAATTTGACCCATTTTAAAACAAATGGATAAAAGAAAGGAAGCAGGGATAAACATTTTTGAGCAGGATAATATGCAAAATATGGGCACATATTAGCATCAAATACAACAAACATCATGTCATCGAGTTGTTTTTGAAAGTAGATGTAAAACTCCTGTAGTGCAAAATTTTGCCCATTATTGACTTAGACCTCGGAAATCTCCTCTAAGACAAACTACCTCAGAAAATGGAAGTATATATAACAAGTTGTTGGTTGCAAGTCACAAGCAATAGTGTAACCTTGCATTATAGAATTTCCTAAGAAGTTTCTAAGTAAATGTTTCAATTTTTTTTCGAATTGTACATAACAGTTCTCAAGAATAATCTGTATGGCTGACTGAATGGTCAGAATGTGTAAGGATCAATCAACAACATATAAAATAACAGCTATCACTAGCACTGCAACAGGGGGGTATAAGGTTAATGTGAACCAACCAAGGGGTAACCCCCCTCTCCCAAGCACAATCAGATTAAAGCAAGATTTGAGCTGAGAGAGCACATTTTAAACGATCCAGACACCAAACCTGAGTAGATGTTATCAGTATAGTAAGAGGAGCTGGACTAATGATGGATAACGTACACATCTAAAAGGCTTCCCTTTCCTTGCCTGACTAATGGCTTTCTCCTAGAACAGGTTTTAGAAGCATTTGCATGTTCTTTCTGTCATGAGTCACTAAGTCATTTATTTCCTCTCTCAGTCTTTGTGTTTCACTTTCTCCAAAGACTTAAAACACAATGATCAGAGCTTGTCAGACATCAGGGGATCTACACACAGGGATAGGATACTCTAAGTAGGTTTATCATGAAGCTGATGATTGACCACAATGGTCAGAGCTGGTCAGACATCAGGGGATCTAGGCACAGGGATAGGATACTATTAGTAGGTTTATCATGGAGCTAATGAGTTCTTTCACTGTTTTTTCTTTCACGGTTTAAAGAGCTTGTAGTCTAGTCATGGAAATTCCCTGATAATTCAGATAGCACAAATCTGGACTTAGCAGGCTTTTCCTGATTATTTTTGAAGAAATGTAATATGTGGCTTTATACATGTAATTGAAACTTGATAAAGTTCAATGAAACGATAGGAAACCATGTGTGCAAGTACAGTATTGCAATTCCAAAGGATGAATAACACTCTACATGAATCAAACTTGAAGACCAAGCCAACACGCTCATTTCAATATAACCTATCAATTCATATGGGCAGTATAAATGCAAGAATGTAGAATATGGCCTTGGATGGTAGTTGGGCAATGCAATTTAAAATGAGGCAGCACTGCCTTGAGCGTTACCTAAACCAATATTGCGGAAATGTACAAATGGCAAATTTAGCAGCAAATTCAAAAATACTGAATTTTCAATTGCTGTGTTGTTGTAATAAATTAGAAATAAAAATCATCCCAAATGAATGGTAGGGTAGCTGGTAGTTTTTGGAGTATTTCTCAAAAACTTGACTGCTGATTTGGTTGACCCATTAAAGATCAGAGCAGCCAAAAGCATTCTTCATTTCCGAGTTATCATCAAAAGTATTATGGATCCTGACAAAATTAGGTTCTCGAGAAAATTCTTCCACACTATTTGGTTACAACGATATTGCATCTTAAAATAAGTAACAAGTCTCATTTCTCTATTGTTTTGTGTCATCCCAGATTCTCTATCTCGTCAAGAATACCTGACATTTTCATTTTGCTGCTACTATTAACAATGTGTATGTGCATGTACACAAATTATGACAGGCCACAGGTTTTGCTTACAGTGTTTGCATGTTACCCAGCTAGCCTGCTGTCTCAATGGCCATGAATCATTCATGGCCAGTCTGGACCCGATACCTATACACAGCTAATGCAGCATGCACACCTTGACACAGCATCTGTGAATCTAGCCCTGCTGCAGGAGCTTGTATGTTATATATGTATGTATATAAACTATATATATATATATATATATATATATATATATATATATATATATATATATATATATATATATATATATATATATATATATGTATATATATATATATATATATATATATAAAATATATATATATATATATATATATATAATTACATAGTTTTACATACATATATACACACAAATCAGGAAATTAGAAGTAATTTCTTTTTTATAATAAATACTTACCTGCGATCATTGGAAGCTATCTCCAGGGCTTGCTCTGGTCACCCAAAAGGTAGGCTCTCATTTGGCAGTCTCTCCCTATGGAAGATCCTTGCGATGATCATAGCGGAGGGTCTACTAAATGTAGCCTCCAAAATTAAAAATAGACCGTGGTTTGTGTGATCCCCGCTAGGGGCCGCACTGATACCGGTCGTGACGTCACGGTTGGCGCATGCGCCTTCATCCTCTTCTCATTTTTGGCGTTAAATACCATCATGGAAGAACGGATTCTAGGGGAGGATACAGAAGGGTGGGCAATGATCGCAGGTAAGTATTTATTATAAAAAAGAAAATACTTCTAATTTCCTGTTTTATATCTAAATTCTTACCTGCTCACATTGGAAGCAGAGTACCACCGCCAAGAAAAAGCTGTGGAAGGATCAGTTCTATTTCCTAGAAGCTGTGCCAGCCGTGACCAGCACTGCTCTACTAAACCTGCCTTTTGTTGCAGGAAGATCTTTAAGATAGAACTGCGCAAAAGTTTGCGGCCGGCTCCAGGCTGCGGCATCCATAATAGCTTCAAATGGCACTCCGGCCATTGTAGCCCAAGTAGTTGCGACCCCTCTGGTGTCGTGGGCTCTAATGCCCATGCGTTGCCTCCGTTCCTTAGGAAGGTGCGAGAACGCCCCCGCTATGGCCTCTTTGACCCAACCAGCGACTGTACTCTTGGTAGCCTTAGTATAAGGCTCCCTTGACCGAATGAAAAGGGCTTTTTCATCCCCTCGCAAGGGCTTGGTTAATTCCAAGTACCATTTCAGGGCCCGGACAGGGCAATGTACTTTGTCGTCTGGCGAGAACTCCTTCAGGCTGAGGAGAAACACCTCACTAGGAGTAAACGAGACCGACTGGTTTTTGTCCAATAGGAGGGATGGGAGAAGACGGACTCCTCCATTTTCCCACCGCAGATGACATGCGTCTATCCTGCAGGAATGGACCCAGCTTCCTCGCCTGGCCGAAGCCAGCTGCAGTAGGAAAGCTGTCTTGACCGCCACCGACCTCAATGGTGCCGTGTGAATCGGCTCAAAGGGAGGGCCCGCTAGGTACTTGAGTACCGTCGGGAGATCCCAAGTCTCATTGAGCGTCCTTGGTCTGGCGGAAACCACAAACAGACCCTTAATAAGGGTCGACAAATCCGTGTTGGACGACACAGTTGTCCCATCCGGAAAACCTCTATGAATGGCTGCGATGGCAGATTTGTAACCTGCAATGGTTGACGGAGCTAAGGGCTTCCCCTTATGCTTCACCGTCCGCAGGCCATTCAGGAATTCCGCGACTTCCGCTACAGGGGCCTCAGCGGGACCCACACCTCGCTCCACACACCATCGTCGGTAGTGGAGAAGACGGGAATCATAAAGCCGGCAAGTTGATTCTCGCCTGGCCCTGGCTGCCGTCTCTGCAACTCCCTGCGAAAAGCCTCGGTCAACGAAGGATTTGCGGACAGCGGCCATACAGCCAGTCTCATTCTGTCCGGTTTGGGGTAAAACATCCCCGTGACCGAGTTCTTCAGGAGGTTGTCCTTGGGTGTGATCACTCGCGGAAGGTCTGTCAGCATGCTGGTCAGCTGACGGAACCACGGCTGGCTGGGCCAGAACGGGGCTACTAGGAGGATCCGGGCTGACCACTGCAGCCTCAGTTTCCTCAATACCCTCGGGATGAGGTTGGTCGGCGGGTACGCGTACCCGTACAGACTCTCCCAATTCTGCGTCAGAGCGTTTATTCCGCTCGACGTCTGAGAGGGGCGCACTGAGAAGAACACTGGAAGTTTGTGGTTCTTCTCTGACGCGAAGAGATCCACATGGGGAGTCGGCCAATGCTCGAATATGAGCCGAACCACTGTCTTGTGGAGGGACCACTCCGTAGGGTGGTTGTGTTTCCCCCTGGACAGGGCGTCCGCCAGGACGTTCCTGACTCCCGATATGTGGTTGGCAACCAGGTAGATCCCGTGTTGCCTGCACCAGGCCCACAGGTCCAGTGCCAGGTAGCACAAGGTGGGGGATTGAGTTCCACCCTCCTTGTTGATGTAGGCCACTGTAGTGGTATTGTCCGTAAGGACATCCACAGCAGTGTCCCGTACCTGAGGCAGAAAATGCTGCAGAGTCAGCCATACTGCCTGCAGTTCGAGCCAGTTGATGTGGTGCTTGGCCCAAGCCCGCGGCCACTGACCTGAGATCACCCAGTCTCCTAGGTGACCTCCCCAGCCCTCCATTGAGGCATCCGTGACTATTAGTCCAGTCAATCTAACTGATTTTCGGGCTCAACGTCACAATAATTGCAACAGAATTTTTTTCACTTCTGTGAGTTAAGGCATAGTCTCCTGCATAATATACTGAAAGTCTACCAAAATCATCCCTTGGGAAAGGGGTCAACGGCAGCCATCTTTAAAGATGGCCGCCAATTTCACTATTCAGTACTGTACTCCACACTTTCATTTTTCCCTTACACAAATTTAGTCTTAGAAACCTAAAACCAGCTTTATTTCACTTTTGACAATATGTTTGAATATTCCATGCAGAATTTGTTTAAAATAAGTTTTAATTTTGGCTCTTTTAATTCAGAAAAAGTAGAAAAAACATGAAAATCGGCCCAATTTACTCCGAGTTGTTTATGATAGCTTTTAAAGAAAGGTTATTTTTGAAACTTTACTTTTTCTTCCACTTTCAGCATCCCTAAGGCTTCTTATCAGTTCATTATGGGTCCCAGTTTCCTTATAATTTGTTCATAATAGGTGTTTTTTAACGGGTTTACTATTTCAGTTCTTAATTGGCCACAACCATATCAAATATGTGTACCTCCAAACCTTATGTACTGAGGCTAAATCTTTATCTTTTAGAGTTTACACCTATGACCCATTATCTGAAAAGTGTTTCTCCATGGAAACCAGAGAGTAAGCTAGGGGCAGCACCTGTAGCTGCTGCAGATAAGGACGGTCGGCGCATGCGCACCTAACATCCTCTTCTTTTAACATATAGGGCGAATGCCCCCCTTCAGGGAATAAATTTCCAGGTCCTAGGGGAAGATACAGAAGGGAGGGCAATGCTCGCAGGTAAGTATTTATCATAAAAGAGAAATTACTTCTAATTTCCTGTTTTATTAGTAAATCCTTACCTGCTCCCATTCGAAGCAGAGTACCACCATTTAGCATAAGCTGTGGAAGGATCTGGAATTACTTTCTAGCCGCTGTGCCGGCCGCCACCATCACCGCTCTACTAAACCATCCTCTCATAGCAGGGAGGTCCTTCAGGTAGAAGCGTGCGAAGGTTTGAAGGCGACTCCAGGCCGCAGCATCCATAATATCCTCAAACGGTACACCTACAGTTGCCGGCCAAGTGGTTGCGACCCCTCTGGTGTCGTGAGCATGAATGCCCATCTGCTCTCTCTGCTCGGGCGACAAGTGCGAGTACGCCCCAGAGATGGCCTCCTTCACCCAACCAGCGACAGTACCCTTGGAAGCCTTTTTGTATGGCTCTTTCAAGATAACGAAGAGAGCCTTCTCCGCGCCCCGAAGGGGTTTGGTAAGCTTCAGATACCACTTCAGAGCTCTGAGTGGACAATGTACCTTATCATCTGGTGAGTGCTCCTTTAAGCTCAGCAAGAACACCGAGCTAGGAGTGAAGGACAAAGACTGGTTTATATCCAGCAAGAGGGAAGGGAGGAGACGAACTCCACCATTTTCCCATCTCAGGTGGCTAGGGTCTATCCTGCAAAAGTGGACCCAGCTCACCCGCCTAGCCGATGATAGCTGTATGAGGAAGGCCGTCTTGATGGCCACTGACTTCAAGGGGGCCGCATGTAGGGGCTCAAACGGTGGGCCCGCCAGGTACTTAAGTACCGTCGGATGGTCACACGTTTCCCTGAGAGACCTCGGCCTGGCCGCCACGACAAAGATACCCTTCAAGAGGGTAGAGAGGTCGGTGTTCGAAGACACCGTGGACCCATCCGGAAACCCCTGGTGTATAGCCGCAATAGCCGACCTATACCCAGCAAAAGTGGACGGGGCTAAGGGATTCCCCTTATGCCGGATTGTCCGCAGGTTTTCCAGAAATTCCGCACCTCCATTAAAGGTGCTTTAACGGGGTCCGCACCTCTGTCCACGCACCACCTTTGGTATTGTCTAAGACGGGAACCATAAACCCGGCGAGTTGACTATCATCTGGCTCTGGCTGCCGTGTCAGCAACGTTTGCTGAAAAGCCGGGGTCAACGAAGGATTTGCGGACAGAGGCCATACAGTTAACCTCATCGCCTCCGGTTTGGGGTACCGCATCCCCGTGACCGCATTCTTCAGGAGATCGTCCCTCTGGGAGATCGCCCGCGGCAGATCCGTCAGCATCGACGTCAGTTGGCGGAACCACGGCTGGCTGGGCCAGAACGGCGCCGTCGGTTGAAGCCTCAACTTCCGCAACACTCTCGGGACGAGTGCCGTCGGTGGATATGCATATCCGTAGAGGCATTCCCAGTTCTGCGTCAGCGTGTTCACACCGCTCGATGACGGGGACGGCCGGATTGAGAAGAACACTGGCAGCTTGTGGTTCTTCTCCGACGCGAACAGGTCCACATGAGGGGTTGGCCAGCGTTGAAAGATCGCTCACCGCCTTGTGGAGGGTCCACTCCGTCGGATGACGGTGGCTCCCCCTGGACAAGGCATCCGCAGGGACTTTCTTGTCCCCGGACAGGTGGCTGGCCACAAGAAAGATGTCGTGTTGCCTGCACCATGCCCAGACGTCTAGTGCCAGATGGCACAGAGACGGGGACTGGGTCCCGCCCACCTTGTTGATATAGGCAACCGTGGTGGAATTGTCGGAAATGACATCCATAGCAGTGCCCTGCAACTGAGGTAGGAAATGCTTCAGGGTTAGCCAGACCGCTTGAAGCTCGAGCCAATTGATGTGTCGCTTGGCCCAGGCTCTTGACCAATGCCCGGAGACCCAGTTGCCTAGGTGGCCTCCCAACCCTTCCTTGGAGGCATCTGTTACGATCGACATAGTCGGATCTTGATGCAGGAAGGGGCGGCCAACTCGAAGATTGGCCTGTGACGTCCACCACTCGGCAAGAGTCGCCTCGTTCGGGTGGATGTGTACATACGGGCTGTCCAAGACCTGTGTCCACTGGTCGTGGAGCATCAGCTGGATTGGCCGCGTGTGGACTACCGCCATAGGAACCAACTCGCGGAGGCTGGACAGGTGTCCTAGAAACCTCTGCCAGGTCTTCGCTGGCTGGGCAGTTCTCGCCAGCAAAGAGGCCGCTAGGCGGGTAGCCCTGAGAATCCTCCTTTTGCTCGGGAACACGAGCATATTCAGGAGATACAGGGTCAAACCCAGGAAGGCCGGGGCCTGAGTGGGGGTGAGCTGGGACTTGCCCTCGTTGTTCCCCAGCTTGTTCACCCAGAATAGCGTCAAATCTCGGTGACGCTCCACCAGGGATTTTGACAAACTTTTCATCAGCCAATCGTCCAAGCACTGGTTCATATCGACACCTTGTACTTTGAGGAAGGCCTCTATGACCCTCACGATCCTTGTGAAGACTCTGGGAGCCGTCGACAGACCGAAGGGGAGCACCAGGAAATCAAAGGCTCTGCCGTTGTAAGCGAAGCGTAGGTACCTGGTATGCTCAGGCGCCACGGCCACGTGAAAGTAGGCGTCTCTTAAATCGATAGAGATCGCCCACTTTTCGGACAGACCTAAGTCCCTCAAATGTTCTGAGGTGTTCTGTCGTTGTTGAGCTGCTTCCCCTAGGCAATCCATAACTGTTCGCAGTGTCTCCATCCGAAAGGATGGGGGCACTACAAATTTGTTGAAAGCCTTGAGATTGAGAATCGGCCTCCAGCCACCCGATTCCTTGGCTACTAGGAAAATCGGGGAGTAGAACCCGGGCGTCTCTGGAGACACCGGAATCTCGCTTATGGCCTGCTTGTCCAACATGGACTGGAGACCTCTCTCGAGGTCCGCCCTTCGAGACAGATTTTTGGGGGTCTCCTTCCACCATACCCTCAACGTAGTCGGAGGTTTTGCCGTGAACTCGATCCTGTAGCCCCTGGACACCGTTTCTAGGACAAATTTGTCCGAGGTGACCAGAGGCCACAGGTGGGCGAAGGACCTCAACCTATTAAAAGAGGTAAAATACTAACCTCAACAGATTTAGTTATAAGGTTTTATTATGTAACGTGATTTGCACAGAGTTATGGTAGCATGCCTGAAACAGTAATCATGTTAAAAAAGATATTTCATGAACACCAGAAATGAAATCTGGGTTCATAAAGTATTGTAACAAGCTTAAGTAATCAGGTAAAGGAATACAGATAGTAATGAATATCAAATTACCATAGGTTTGAACATTTTTAGAAACACTTTGAGAGGAATTTCGTCAAATTTTGCACTTTTTTCAGCTTTAATTTCATTGAAAGTTATAAATTTCAACATTTTCCCCTAACAAATCTTGCATAAAATATCACAATGAGTTGTAGAAAGGAAATAGAAACAAGTTTTATGATCACTAGTCTGAATCTTTTCAAGAGAAAAAAGTAAATCTGAAGCATAGTATTGTAATAGGCAATTTGGCGGCCATCTTTAAAGATAGCCGCCGTTGACCCATTTCCCATGGGATGATTTTGGTAGACTTTTGGTATATTATGCAGGACACCATCCCTAAACTCACAGAAGTGAAAAAAATTCTGTTGCAATTATTGTGACGTTGACCCCCAGATTGACTGGACTATATCGTCATAGTCGGATCTGGCCTGAGAAACGGCCGGCCCACCGTCAGGTTGGCCCGCGATGCCCACCACTCCAGCTCTCTGAGCGATTCGTGGTCGGGGTATATCCGGAGATATGGGCTGTCCGAGACTTGCGTCCACTGACTGTGGAGCATAAGTTGGATCAGACGAGTATGTGTCACCGCCATGGGGACTAACTCGCGCAGACTGGACAGATGTCCTAAGAGCTTCTGCCAAGTTTTCGCTGGCTGAGGGCTCCGTGCTAGGAGCGAGGATGCCAGTCGCGACGCTCTGATGACCCTCTTCTCGCTCGGGAAAACGAGCATATTGATGAGGTCGAGGGTCGATCCCAGGAATGCTGGGAACTGTGTGGGTATCAACTGGGACTTTCCTTCGTTTACGAGGAAGCCCAGTTTTGTCACCCAGAACAGTGTGAGGTCGCGTTGACGTTCCACAAGCGACCTTGACTGGTTCTTTAGAAGCCAGTCGTCTAGATACTGGTGCATGTCTACACCCTGTATCTTGAGGAACGCCTCGATGGTTCGCACAATCCTCGTGAACACCCGAGGTGCTGTTGAGAGCCCGAACGGGAGCACCAGGAATTCGTACGCCCTGCCATCGTAGGCAAAGCGGAGGAACCGTGTGTGTTCGGGAGCTACGGGGACGTGAAAGTAGGCGTCTCTTAAGTCTATAGAGACTGCCCACGTCTCTGACATTGAGGAGTCCCTCAAATGCTCGGAGGTCTTTAGCCTCTGCTGGTGGGCCTCTCCCAGGCAGTCCATCACTGTTCGTAGCGTCTCCATCCGAAAGGATAGGGGCTTTACGAATTTGTTGAACGCCTTTAAATTGAGAATCGGGCGCCAACCGCCCGACTCTTTGGCCACCAGAAAGATAGGGGAGTAAAACCCCGGTATGTCCGCGTGGAAGGGAATCTCCCTGATCGCCCGTTTCTCGAGCATGGACTCCAGGCCTCGTTCGAGGTCCTGACGTCGCGCCTGATTCCGAGGAATCGGGGTGCAGCGGGGCTCCTTTGTTCTTGGGGGGTTCCCCGTGAACTCTATCCTGTAGCCCTTGGTTACAGTCTGCAGTACAAACTGGTCCGACGTAATCAGGGGCCACAGGTGGGCGAACGCTCTTAATCGCCCCCCCACCGGACAAAGCTGATCATTCTGCATCAGCTTTGGGGGCTGGTTTTGGGGTGTTATAGGTGGAGTAAGCGTCTTTTTTGGCGCCTCCACCTCGACCCCTACCACGGCCTCTACCGGTACCTCTACCTCCACTGCCTTCGGACGAGGAGGAGTTCGAGCCTCCACCACCTTTTTTACCCTTCTTGTTGTACTTGCCGCCCGAGCCTCTGCCTTTTTTGAAGGGGATCCGAAAACGATCCCCCGATTGCTTCGAGGTCGAGGGCTGGTCACGGGCTAACTGAGCCTGTGACGCACTCAAGAGTTGGGTCTTGGTGGTCGACTCTACTGTTTGGGTCCATTGGCCCGCAAACATGAGACCCTTTGTCAGGGGAAGCTCTCTGAGACGCAGTCTGGCCATCGTGGGCACGACTTTCTTGTTCTCCGCCAGAGCTGCCGATAAGAATCGGATGCGACGGTCAAATCCCGCCTCCAACTTCTGGCGTGTGGAGATGCGTCCTATAGCTGCGGTTAAATAGTTGGCCAGAGACACGGCCCCGGCCAGTGTCTCGTCCACCATACATTCTGGCATAGGTGGTGGCGTCAACCCCGCGAGGAGAGCAGCGCGCTCTTTCTCTCTACTTACTATAGTCGCAGAAATGAACCCTTGAGTTCGCTGCAAATATATCGAGAGGCGCGCGAGGAGAGATGAAGTCGATTCGACTTGCTTTGCGAATCTCTCTGCCTCTTTGGTCACCGGATGTGGTCCTTTCGGTCCAAAGGGCTTCGCCGGATCCCAATCCAACTTGTAGGTGGATCGCATGTATTCTGTCACCTCGGCGTCCACTTCGAGGACCTTAAGCAAGGTTTCGTCCTCTTCGACAAGAGGGAAGAAACGCGCGAGGGTAGAATCCCCGAAGGACCCGGCCTCCTTCACCACCCGTCTGTCGTCGACAGTACACGCTATCTTAGAGACCCCGTCACGGGCCCATAGCGCTGGTGCCTCCACCGCACGTGAGGTCGGTGTGGCAAAGACACTGAACTCCGACTCCTCCGGGGGAGGAGAAGCGGATGGTGGTGAGGAGAACTTTAGCACCTTCGCAAGTGCATGGAGAACGGGCACGAACTCCAGAGGGCGAGAAAATTTAAAATCCTGCGCCTCCCAGGATTCGCGCCACGACCTAGTGAGGTCAGGGTGTGGTGGGATCGTGTGATCCCCACTCCCATCTCTAGGCGGACCCAGCCTTGCGTAGACCGACGTCACCGGAGCGGTGGACGTGGAGGCCGTCGCGGCTGTCTGAAGTGACGGAGGCACCTCAGGGGGAGCCACAGGTTCCGCAGGCTTGTCGGAAGCTGCGCCCAAGAGCTCTCGATCGAGCTCAGACCACGCCTCTACAGGCGGAAGACCACAGGGGTCGAAGACCTCCTCGACTTGATCATCGAAGTGATCGTCGTCTTCATCATCCGATTGGTCGGAGAACTGACCGGGAGACAAAGATGCCGGTGACGACCGGCCGGACCTCGTCCTGGTAGGCGAGGGAGAGGCCTCACGGCGGTGAGGTCTCTTGGACGGAGGAGGTGAGCACCTCGATGGAGACAAAGAGGGAGATCGCGGTCTCTTCTCAGGGGCAGCTGGTTTATCCAGCTTCTGAGAGATCGCCACAAGCGACTGAGTGATCGCCAAGATTGACTGTGTCATATCTGGCTGCTGAGGCGGAGGAGGAGGATTTGCCTCCTTCAGGGCCGCCACTAACGTCGCTATGTCGAACACCGGAGGTACATTCGGTGTCGGCTGTGGTTGTGGCTGATTAGCCAGAGTCAGGACTGGGGGGGGGGAAACAAGTCCTCTTCCACCAGGCCATGACCCTGAGAACCTACACGCCCTGCCAGCTCAAACAACTTCTCCATGTTTTCTTGCTGGCCACAGGGAATGTGCTCCCCGTCAGAGTCCTCTCCGAACAGGTCCACATAGGGGTCACCCCCCAGTGGATCCGCTTCGAGTTCGGGGAACAAGGGGTCTCTCATCGGCGAGGCGACTCCCACCTGGGCTGCGTCATATGACTTCAAGGCAGCCTTTGTTGGAGTACGCCCAACCGATGGAGATACTGCTACTGCGGGAGATACCGCAGGTGCGGTGATCACCGCAGATGTAGCAGCAGCTGCCGAAGCAGTCCTCCGGGTGCTGCTCCTAGTAGTGGGGCCAGAAGACCCCTCTGAGGCACCACTCTTTGTGGCCCCCCCCTTTTTTCTGCTAGGAGCAGCAGTCCCGCGGGATTTCTTCGTTGGGGGTGACTCATCACGAAGACGAGTTGAAGGCATGGCCTTCCTTGGAGATCTCCTCCTGTGTTCAGGAGTGGGAGATTTTCCCGCAGATCTCTTCCCCGTAGATGCGGTAGAAGAGGCTGACACCGCGGTTGCGGAGGTCACCGCAGTTGCGGAGGTTACCGCAGTTACCGCGATTGCGGGATTTCCCGCATCTCCCGCATTTGCGGGATTTACCGCATTTGCGGTATTTACCGCATCTCCCGCGATTGCGGTATTTACCGCACTTCCCGCAGCTGCGGGAGTTACCGCAGGTGCGGTACGTCGAGTCCTAGCTCGACCACGCTCTAATGGCAAACCTGAAGGTTTGTCAGAGCGCGGAGAACGAGAACGTTCTCTGCGTGCTTTAGTTTTGCGGGCCCGATAGGCCGCATCCCTCTCAGACCGTTGGATTCTCTTGGTCATCCAAGAATCGAATCCCACCCAGGTCTCCTCCGTCCAGGATTCGCACACAGTGCAGGTATGGTTCCTGTCACAACGGGTGTGCCGAGAGCAGCACCCGTGTGCGATCCAGGGTACGTCAGGAGCAGGGCGAGTGGTGAAATTCGGGCAGGGCGAAGCCCCACACCGAATCTGAGAAGAAGGTCGTCCCGCCGCGGGACCGACGCTATACACGCTGGCCGACGACATCGTCGAAGGTCAGATGGAAACAAGACAAAATATACAGGGAAACACAGAGATACCGACAAGTTACCTGTCCCAGCGATGTATAATGGTCTCACTGTTATACTCGCTTGTACGTCTGTACTGTATGCTCGAGTTTATAGCATAAACGAGCGTAAACTTCCGAGAGCTTTCAAAAACCGATTGGCAGAGCAATATATATATATATATATATATACATATACATCATCTTTTTAAAAAAGAAAGGAAAATATTTCTAACTGCTTCATATTCCATGCACAGTATATAAAAGAAATAAAAAAAACAATAAAATATCAGCATATAATAATAGTTGAGTGGCTTTAAATAGATCTGTATACACCATTACTTTAGATGCTGCTATTTTGCTTTACATTTTCATCTAATGCAGCATGGAGGAGAGAAAAAAAATGATAAAATAAAATAAATTACCTACCTACCTACCCTATTTTTTTAGCATGTAATAGGAAACTAACATATTTTTTGTTTAGGCTTAACTAACAGGACCTAAATACTTCATGTTCTGGACATGCATACAGGCTATGATGAACACAGAACAATGAGTCATCTTTGTATACAGTTTGACAATAATGTAAATGAAATTCAAAAGCTTACAGTGCAATGTGGAATGTCACCTAGATCACCTTGCATGATTACCTCACTCACTCATACATCAAGCCTGTCTAACATGATGACCTAACTGGTAGTAATGAGAGTTCTACTATTTCAGTCATAGTATAATTGTAATTTGTAATAATGAGGGATGAAAAAGAAGCATGACATGCATACGTACAGGAGTTGACTGTATCTAATTAACTGTAAGAGAAATTAAGTCCATATCCAAACACCTTTACAACATTTGCACCAATATGAGTCAAAAACTTAAATAAAGTAAATATACAATAAAACGTCACAATAACTTGACACTTCCACCAATTTGTTTCCAACAAAAATAAAAATAAGCTTATTTCCATTAACCACAAATATATAAATTTGTTTTTTTAATTTCTTTTCTATTCCAAGTAAATAAAAGTAAGCCCCTTGCACCAAACAAAAATCAAATCTTTGATATGAATAACCATTTTGAGTATTTACTTACCTGTGTTTAAAGCAAACTTTAAAAAAAAGTCATTGATACTCAACAGATAATACTCATTAAACAGTTATGCTTCTAAATGTTTTGCCACCTACACCATTCTATTCATATCTAGATGCTGGCTTAACAACAGACAAGAGAGCATTTATAAAGACTAGACATAATGCCCTTTCATAATTTCTTAAGTTCACACTAATTTAATAATGGTGATGATTATGATGATGTGAAGAAAGGAAAAAAAGAAGAGGATAAGAAAAGAAGATGAAAAAGGAAGATTCCATTAGAAAATAAGTTTCTCAACCATTCTCAGTTTGAAAATCCATGGTTACTTTCCAGTTGGTTTAGTTTCCAATTCTAAATAAATCCCTGTTTACGCTCCGTAATGCTTTCAATGATTGAAAGAAAATGTACTCAGTCAAACATTGTTTTGTAGAACAGTGTCTTAGGCAGGATTTAGAAACTGGGTGCCTAAAATTGGCAGTTGTAAAATTTTGGGGCATCCAAATTTTTAAGGGGGATCACAATATACTCATATTTCAACCATAAACATGTACAAATTCATCAAAATAAGGCATGATATCATTAAACAATGTCATGGGAATTAAAAGGAGATAAAAATACAATTATAAACTTGAAATTGGGACTTTTAGAAATTCCACACAAAAATATTTGGGTGTCCTGAGGGGTTCTTTTTAAGGGTTTGTAGAACATCAAGACATATCACTCAGTCTCATACTAAAGTGCACAATGTTGGGCATGTATTACATTTAACACGTTAAATGACTTGTAGAACAAAACTTAACAAAATTCCTGTAGAAAGATTAACAAAGTACCTGTATATCAATTCAATAGTATGATGTTTTTCAAAATAAATCATAGTGAGATAGTCATTCCAATCCAAACAGCAGGTACTATACTCACTCTATTTGTCTCTCAAGGAAGTCCACTCCTATAGTTTTCTTGTAATCTTTGGTAAATATTCCTTTACAGTATCTCTGTATCATGCTGGATTTCCCCACAGCTCCGTTGCCGACCACCACCACCTTGATGGCCGTCTCAATCTCCTCCTCTCTCATCCTACTGGCTGCCGAGCTTCAGCCAATCACAGACTAGAGCGCCACCTACCCCTTGCAAGCTGAAACCACAAAACAAAACATAAATGGTCAAGAAAAAGATAATGCAACCTGTATAATTTCAAGAATTATGGACCTAGATAGTGCATTCTCTAACACCTATCTGAGAGTAGTAGACAGGGAGTGGGCACTGGGCATGCATCATCAAATTTCGCTGCCTCCCACTATGAGTCATAGATAACCTGTGTACCCCAGCCTGGCTGCCTGCTGACCCCATCTCCTTGGCAACCTATCTGACCTAGATAGGATGACATCCCCCAGCCAGCCAGTCAGTCAGGCAACATCCGGCCAGCCTCTTTCTGAAAAAAATCATGTGACCAATACTTCCCCTGGCTACACCGCGTAACCTAAGGCGCAGATGCCGTAGGTGCTAGCATGCAGTGCCAGTGGGGTTGCGGATCAAGGTTATGTATTTCTCTGCACCTATGGAGGTATGAGAAAACATGATTTCAATGGTAAAATAAAAGATTGTGAAACCTGTTAAATTTAAGAAGTACAGGCTAGGAGGAAGTTGGGATTGACACCTTTAAAATTTTTACAATATGTTACAACACTGATATTCCATTAACAATATGGTATCTTAACGATATTTCAATGATATTGCCTGTCTCCCATAAACCTAATTTTGTTAAACTTCAAGTGCTGTCAGCTTCTGAAATTTCCTAATAAAAACCGTATTTCAAATCTTCAACTTAAAGAGGTGTTCATGTTAACAGATTCTGCTGTACTATTCAAAGCAGTATGTGGTGAAACCTCCAGTTATGAGTCCTGTAAGATGTGAGCACCTGTTATTATGAACACTTTTACCCAGGTCACATGGCCATTGCACCTCAAAGGTTGCGCTGTATGAGGGTCCTATTAAACCTAGCTGGCATCATGGGTCAAATCTAACTTCCTAAAATAGCTGCCAGCCAAGCCCTTACCTTAAGAAAAGTAGGGACCAAAGAAATATTTTAGGTACTAGGTATATTCATATCTAATTTTCTTAAAACATTTCTTAAAACATGGTTGCGTCTCATTGTACCTTTATGCTGCTGGTTGCTAATGTTGGTGATACAAAATGAAGAAAAATATCTGAAAGATGATTGAAACCCTGGCACATGGGTACTCTTCTGAGAGTACTCAGCCAGAGCTATCCAATAAATACCAACATGAAAGGGTCTAGATGGTTTTTAAAAATCTTTTGCATCCTTGTGCTTAAGAGGATAAAATGCCTCAGCATTGGAAGGGTTTTATTAATATAACCACAAAAACCTGAGGATTTCCATTCTCCGTAGGTGAATAAGACTTATTTGATGGCCACCCACCCAGGCCCCTAACATTGAACACCTAGGGATCCAGGGCAGCAAATCCCATTGTGTAACCTCGTAGTCTACCCTGGGCACTTATCACAACAAATCAAAAATAACAAAGAACAATTCTAGTTCTAAAATAAAATACCACTCAGAGGTGTGTAATCATTGTTTGCGTACCTGTCAGATCAAGAGACCAGACATCACCAGATGGAGTTAACAGGTAAACAGAGGACATTATGATCAGTCCTTTGTCAAAATCCAGCTGCTAATGCAAACCAATCCAAACCTTACGCAATGCAGTTGACAATGATTAAATCATTGATTGCCTTATGCATGAGCTGAGTGGCACAGGTAGAGTGCTGTCATTAAATATTCATCACTGTCCTCCTTATCAGTCACAGCTCCTACAGAGACAGGTATGCAAGCAGGGACAGCAGTAGACTTGCTACAAGCCTGTGATATCTGGCTCTTTCACTGATCTGACCTGAGTTGATTTCACTCCAAGTTTAGTGATGAATAAATCCTCAAGGGGGACACACTTGAGCTCTAGTCTGTATCACACTCAGAGATCCTAGTATACCTCAGAGCCATCTATCCACAAGGGAGGACATTAAAACAAGGCCTGGGAGGCAGGCTAGTCCTATGCAAGCAGGGACAGCAGTAGTCACTAATCATTGATCAGAAAACAAACATCAATATTCTCACTGGTTTGTCTATTTCATTACTGGGAACAATGAACTTTCCAAATCTACTTGTACTGCAGGAGAAATGCAATGCCCTGAAGAATTTTCAATTTTCACTCTTTGTTGACAAATTTCACAAATGGGGATAGCAAGAATTCCTATGTATGTTACTGTAGTGTTTTAGGACATTAACATTCCTATTTTGTCCTCTTCTTGCAGTTTCTGTATCATTTAAATGTTATGCATTTCACATACATTTAAATATTTACTTCAAGGACATGTATTTGCCCTGTAGAGAAGTGATTGGCAATTCACTTTCCCTACCTCACCTCCTGGCATTTTCACTTGCCTTGGGCTAGTGGGACATGGTTGTATAGGTCTTGATACATTACCTAACAGATCTGCTGTAAGCAGTGGTCATCCACACTATCTTTAAATATCAGCCGAATCTCCTCTCAACAGTCTCTGACAGCATACTAATTCAAGGTACAATTTGGCCACCAACATTGTAACTATGGTACAATTAACCAAGTTACAGTTTCAGGTGCATTAGCTTATTAGCTAACAATACCCCTTGTTGGTTGATTCCTGCTCACCGGTGAAATTTTAGGTTTGTTGGTTTCATGGCCATTCCTTAATCCTATTATACTGACAATTTTTTTTGTATGTTACAGTTTTTTTCTTGAAGATCCCAGATATCAGTGAGACCAGCAACAACAAGAGAGCTGCACATTGTGGAGCAGAAGCACATTGTCACTGTGACGTGCCTACCTGCATTCTAGCCTTCAGTTCTGAAATGGAAGGGGCTCTCTGTTCAGACCTCTCACTATATCTGTAACACATGTAATCCCATAAGACTAGCCTGGACTAATTGATAAATCTGGCACATGCATACTACATCTATGAAGGGACTTAGCAAGGACCTGTTTAGCCTCTTTCTGAAAGGTAGTTTCTTAAAAGCCTCCTTTTCAGACAGGCAACAATTTCTATGAATAATTTTCAATTATGACTTTTCAGGATAAAAACCAAATCTTTTCTTAACAAACCACATCTTCTAGGACATGGCTGATCTGTTTATTGTCCTTGAATTTACATTATCCGCTAGAAGGATTTGAAGTGGCTTGGTAGCTAAATCTGGATGGGCATTAATTATGGGAGAGCTATTTTCTATACAAGCATTTTTAAAAGCTGGTTAAGACCTAGCCTAGTCCTAGGCCAAGAAAATTTATCACTTCTTTAATAACTCACCTAATGTGTATATACCATTCTAAAATGTCTACCCATATTTAGTTCTATATTGGCTCCCCAGGCGGCCAGCAAGGGTCTATTTGGATTTCTTGATTCTGACTGACCAGGGTGACCATCACTGGTGCCATCTATCAACAGCAACTAAAACTAACACCTAAATATTGAACAAAAGATAGACCAGAACAGAGAAAAGCACAATATAAGTAAATCATAGACTAGGAGCTAGTCTAGTTAAGACCCTGCACCTACGTCATCACTTAATCTCCCCCTGTCACCAATTCAATCTAAATTTATTGGAAATATCTATTAAAGGAATCTCATTTCTCACCAGGAGCTTCGTGTGGGAGTAATCAAAGCAATATAACAATAGTGAAATAAGTCATACCAATCCCACAAAGTCCTGGACTAAAGAGCTTACACAACATGAAAGGTTGCATGATGGATCAATGACTGACATCTTGATTGCTCCTTCATTGCGCAGCCTAGCTCTTATGTTCTAGAGCTGCTAGCTAAGTCATTCCCATGGTGGCTACTTTTTCACCCTGCACCATAACATAATCAGCTATTTTATTCCTGTGTACTCTAAATAAGCAAGAAGGACTGACCTACTTCGAAGCTGCTAAACCATTCCCAAGGTGGCAACTTTTTCACCCTACATCATAACGAAACCAGCTAAATTATTCCAGTTAACACTAAATTAGTGAGAAGAACTGACCCATTTCTCAGCTGCTATACCATTCCCAAGGGGGCTACTTTTTCATCCCTGCATCATGACATAATACTCTAAATTAGTGAGCATACTTCACCCATTAATGCCCTGATCATCTGCAGTCCAGCATAATATTTCATGATATTCTTACCACAAGCACTTTGAAAAAAGAATAGCCACCTGAAAGATCATTCTTTTTTTTTATAGTATGCAGTTGTGTTATTAATTTTGAAGCTTGCTGTTGTCAGCAGGTATTAGGTCACGTTTCAGCCTACTCTGTTTTTTCAAAGGTAAATATCAGGCTTTGCCACATAATGAAAATTAGGCCCAGTAACATAAGGATTAAGACACGATGCGTTCTGCATCTCTACGAGATAAAACCTAATTTGACCTCCCTTCCAGCATCCCCCATTGGCTGAACCTTGGCACTGGTTATTTCAGGAGCACTGGATGCAAGCAGAATCTTTGGTCAGAAAGCCCTTGCTATGAGAACACTCAAATAATTCTTTTAAAGGATTTGGGCCTTCCATTCCACTCCCCAGTACTGTAACATGTAAGATGAAGCTTAGATGCAGGGAACATGGATTGGTCGCCACAGACCAATTACCATACCATAAAGCCAATCATAAAGCCCTGGACACACCTAATCTTGCCACATTGTGACATCACTAGGAGACTGACGGATGAGGGCTCAAAACAGTCTTTGATCAACACATCATAGATTAATCTGAAAGATTAAGTAAATGAATAAACTTATTCATAAGCAAGCTCCTGCATGATAAATCTTAAAATCAACAACTTGACACTTGTAAGTAAACTTGACCCATGAACACATCATGTGAGTAAGTGACCAACTGAACATTTGTATCCTGGTCAAGGTATATTCTCATATAAAGTTATAAACAAGACAATCTTTAAATACTTTAGACTAGGACCAATAACAGGATTAGAAAGTCACTCTGATTTTCTAAGAACACCCATTGGCCGAGTACTGACACTAGTTTTCATCAGAGCAACCAATGTAATAGAGCCCTGCAATCAGGATACTTGCTGTCCTAAATGTTCACAATTTTACAAGGCCCTCATTCCCTTGTAGAATATTATCTTAGTGTAGAGTATTAAAGATAAACCAGGGTCAGTAGATCATAGAACCTAGCTCATATATCACTGATGTCGAGTTTCTGATATCAGAAACTATTAAATGATGGCCAGAAAAGTTTTTGTTTACAAGTTGCATTACTTATCTTGGACAACTACCTATTTATTTATTTTAAATAACTACTACCCCAGGATCTCACTTTAAATGCAATAGTCTTAACTGTAAAATGAATAAAAACCTCTTTCAAGATGTTCATTTGTCCTTATTCAAGATTAACCCCAGGATCTGACTTTAAATGCAATAGTTTTAACTGTAAAATGAATAAAAAAAACAGGGAGTGGGCACTGGGCATGCATCATCAAATTTCGCTGCCTCCCACTATGAGTCATAGATAACCTGTGTACCCCAGCCTGGCTGCCTGCTGACCCCATCTCCTTGGCAACCTATCTGACCTAGATAGGATGACATCCCCCAGCCAACCAGTCAGTCAGGCAACATCCGGCCAACCTCTTTCTGAAAAAAATCACGTGACCAATACTTCCCCAGGCTACACCGCGTAACCCGAGGCGCAGATGCCGTAGGTGCTAGCATGCAGTGCCTATGGGGTTGCGGATCAAGGTTATGTATTTCTCTGATCAAGATTAACTCTATTTTCGTTTGAATTTTCCCACTCACCCATAAATACAGACTGACGCATGCCTCTTGTTTGACTGAATAGTTATGAGAAACAGGGGAAATTAAAAAGGGTTTTGATCTAGCAAGGCTTTCATCATGTATCATTTGATCATAGTAGTTAATCAACGCATGACCTCGATATGTACACTTTGAATCAACCCACACTTGGAAATCCTGTATCTGCCCTTTTTAAGAAGGGGTGTTAATGCCATAGGAGATTTATACTGAAATTGTTTCTCATATGAATATAACACATCATTACCAGAAGGAATGTCATTATGACATAGCATTAAGCTCCTTAGGCCACTCCAATTTAATTACTTGTCTTACGAGCTTTTTTTGGAAAAAAAATCCTGTCAGACTCCAAAAAAAAAGAAATAAAAAGTCACCTTTGGTGTCTTACGGACGAAAGTGGTTTTGAAATTTTCTGTCAGACTCCCAAAAAAAAAAAAAAAGTGCAAGTTTTAAGAATATTCTTTGTAAGGGTGATTCGATCAACTACAGGAAGCTATCATTGCTGTAGTAGAGCCTCAGACTTGAGGAGGTATACCTCCCACCCTTCAGGTTACAGGAATTAATTGATTGATTGATTTTATTTAGTTGAGAATAGGCTGGTAGAAACATATCGCTACCAGTCCTAGTCGGCAGACTCTAAAAAAAATTTAAAAAATAAAAAAAGTCACGTTTTTCAACTTTTTTTTTTATTCCAAAATGGCTCATTTCCTACCTCCTGAGCTCGTAAGACAAGTAAATAAATGGGAGTGGCCTTAACAATAAATCCTACTTGATTATACAATATCCAAGGCCCATGGTCAGTTCACCTGCCTTTGATAATAAAAAGCTATTCAACATGTTGGACCCTGTTCATTTATGGTCTATGTCAACCATACCAGAGAGCTGTATTACTAATCAAAATCTCTGACCATACCATAAAAAGACTTACCTATCTACATGTATATACTTCAAGCACTACCTTTCCTCTAGGATTTTAAAGACTGTTATTTAGCAGTATATGTGTATATGTGCATATGAATGAAATCCTTAAAACGCATAACTTATTGTACATGAAAGACACTCAAATTCATTAATGTTGTCGTTGATGCTCACTGAATGTCCAGCTCTGGACATGACCATGCAGTGTGTTTATCTGCTAGGAATGCACTTTGCACTATTAATAGACCAAATTCAAAAGGGTGGCCAGTGATCTAGCTAATCAGTGATGGGAACATGTTGTTAAAGTGCAGTACACATTCAGGGAAGCATCCTATACATAGTCACCTTATGCCTGGATGAACCCTTTCAATCCACGCTGGAGTTCTCTTAAAGGCTTAGAATGTGGTCCAGACACCTTAAGCCAATAAATGAAGTAGTGTGATATCATAGGGGTACAAGATAACTTCTTAAACTTGCATATATCCTTTGAACATGGTAAGTTTAAGTCTTATTGCACATGCCCTGAACAACATGGAAAAACAACAAACAGAATTTTTATGGAATATAAAGAAAATGTATCAGATGAATTCATTTCGGATACATATTTTTCTGTACTATTTTATTCAAAACACGGCATTAAGAAAATACTACATTTGCCCATTGACTTGTCCTTTGTGTCAGACACTCATTTTCAAAATCTTGTGTAAGTCCCGCAATATGGAGTGCTTATAGTGTTTACTAAATAAGACCTATTTGACCTTAATTCACTCCTTCTTGATGGCTAGGTTTCCTATGGACATCCAAGACACCAAGAGCGTGAAATTGACCCTCTGAATAGTACCAGAAATGATCGGTAACTTACCTGACAAAACTCACAGTTCAAACAGTTGCTTCTAATCCAATGAATCCATCCTTCAAGTAAACATAAACACCCATCTATGTCACCTAATCATCTAGGGTCTAAGAATAGCTAAGCCACTGGACGGACTAACCCATTAAGGCACACAGATTTGTGAACATGAGGAATATTTAGAACATTATCAACAACTCTGTTTCAAATATTTTGTAAAATCCTTCTTAATTCATAAGTAATTATCAAATTAAAGTAGATTAGATCCAGTTTACTAACTTTTGAGAAAATGTTTAACCATGAATAGGTTAAGAAGGCGCACAGAGAGAGGAGTGTAGAGTAAGACGTACATTTCCAGCATCTGTTACCTGTCGTGGCCGTGCCTCATCCCTCGTTATGTCCTCCTCCACCTATGTGGCCTAATAACACACCTGAGCTGCTGACAGGAAGACCAGGAAGACCCGTAGGAGGTGAAACCAGGCCAGCATGAAATGACGCTCCACTGACAGGAGTGCTGGGAGGATGAGACCCTCTTGCCAGCCGAGAGAATCTATGAAACCCAACGGCTATAAAACCAGCAAGGCATCTAGGTGTCATTTCAACATACAAAGCGTCAACACCAAACATCAGGACATTGGGAAATACCGAAAATACTAAAAATGTTGAATTGAAAACAAAATGATTGAGAGATTTTGTCTCAATGTAAAAGCTATGACATTTCTCAAGGCCATTGGGAATCCTAACAGACACCTTGCTTACACCTGCATCACTATTTTACGTGCAGATTTTCTTACTTGATTCTGATGACAAAATCTGATACCATTTTTTTTTCATTATTATGAAAGAAGACAGTCCTGTAGAGCACCTAAGTAGACCAGGGTCAGTAATCAACCAATGGGATGCAAGCAACAGTCGTATCAAACTATGCTTGCATTTCAAACAGAGCAGAACTATTGAAAATGATTGTCCTCCAGTTGAAACTTGGAGCAGGGGAGTCAAAAGATGTTACGATCATACACTTCTACACTAGAACACATTTATATGGTGAACCACAAACTGTGCATGGTCAATCACACCATGTAGGTTTGGGTTACATAATCAAGGTGTGGTTTAGTGCAGGTTGTTACTTTAAGCTCACAGCAGCAAGCTGGGCGAGTTTTCATGTCAGATTACACTGTATAAATAATGCCAGCATGGACCACTGACTTTATTCAGTATGCGAAATATGACAATGTGGGGTTCCGGCTCTAGGAGTGCTTTCATTACTATGACCTACAACTGTGTGGGAATGTTGGGTACTTCTAGACCCACCAGCTTCTGTATGCAGAGATTTGTGTACATAGCACTTTAACACATTCATGCTGGGAGATTTCCATGAAAAGTGCCGTCTGGACCTATTGTAATTTATAAAATAACTTAGGAATCACATATACATTGACAGTATATTTGAAAAAGAGTCATGGATTTGGTTATGAACAGCATTCTCCTTCAAATATATGCGGAAAAATGCTCTGGTCAAAAAGTTGGGAACCTCAGGCATGAATAGGTTAACTGGAGTAAAAGTACCATGAGGAACTTGTAAAAACATGTGGACGTGTCTATTTGCTCATCTAGAAAGCTACAGAATTGGACATTGTGGATTTGTAACCACAAGGCCTTAGGGTGGACAAACAGTAATTTGTTTGAGTTTCCTGACTTCTAACAGCAGAACAGCTAAAGATAATTCCAGAGAACAAGACAATCAAGAAACAAGTACAATGCTTCTTTCACGATACAGCTGGCTTGGTCTTAATAACCCATTCTTCTCAAAAACTGGTGCACTTCGAAATCCTTTAGCAATTGTTTTTCAAGGGCATTAACCACAATGGTGGTCAAATATTTTACTTCAAAATCCAACACTGATGTTGAAATACATTCCTAAATCATGAAAATCTGGTGAATGACAAAATGAAGCTATAACTGTGATGAAAAGTTTCACACCCAACCAGATTCCCCTATATCTTTTTGAGAGCAGGTTGAAATGTTTGATTTGTTTAAACCTCGATCAATACTGAGCCTTGGGTGTGTGTACTAATCTTGATTTCATTGCGATACAAATGAAAATGCAATAACATTTTACCTATTAGTAGAGGCCATCTGTCTCCAAAGACACACAATGAAGAAAAAGACTATCTGTAAAGGATGAAACACAGGTGTCAAACTGTTGCATTGTCGTACCAGCATGCGACACAAGCCTAAAAAGTGCAACAAGACAAAACCTTTTACCACTGTTTAGATTTTTTCAGGAAGCATGACCCAATGAGTTTAGTAGATGTTTCACTTCCACTTTTAAATACCGATTGCATTTAGAAAACCCTTGAACTGAATCTATTGATACTGCCTAATTGATTGATTTAGGTCTTTATTATTGCTACAAAGGCTAACATGGTGGTGGTGTTACCTGGTGACAATACTCAAACTGATTGTCGCACAGCACCAACAAAAATGGTTGTGCTCCATGATTTTCACCACTTAATGCTGATCAGATGTAGACTAAGATCTAAAACCCATCTTCCTTGTATAAACCACCTGCTATGATATTTATAGCATGCACCTGAACTCAGCATGTAACTCCATTCACACAGTAATACAAAACAGATATTTATAGGGTGAAGGAAATGATAGTCCTTAATGGTGGTAAGATGATGAATAAGATATCAAAATACACCCTCTTCCTATAATGTGCTGTGATATATTCAGCATGCATCTCCATTCACACGGTAATATCCAACAGATATGTTCATAGGCTGAAGGAAATGATAGTCCCTAATGGTGGTAAGATGTTGGATATGATTTCAAACCAACCTTCCTCATTTAATATAGTAAAATGATATATTCAGCAAGCATCTCCCTTCACATAGTCATACCCATCAGGTATGTTATAGGGTGAAGGAAATGGTACTTATGGTAGTAGCCCTTTAGTGGTAGTAAGATGTGGACTAATACCTAAAACCCACTCTCCTCCTATAATAATGCACTATGTTATAAACAGTAATCAGCAAGCATCTCCCTTCACACAGTCATACCCATCAGGTATGTTATCGGTTGAAGGAAACGGTAGCCCTAAGTGGTAGTAAGATGTGGAGTAAGATCTAATACCCACCTTCCTGTTATAATCCACTGGTCTATAATGTATTCAGCATGTAACTTCATTCACACAGCAATACCCAGCAGGTATGTTAAAGGGTGAAGCAAATCACTGGTCCTAATGGCAGTACCCCTAGCAGCCCTTAATGGTGATAAGATATGCTAGCGTGGCTGGTCTAAGCCTCCAGGTTACAGGTAGGTAGGTGTTCACCTGTGTTAAGCGATGCTGGCATTCCTAAGCCTTCATCAGGGTGCTCGTCCAGACACAGTCTTACCCCACTCGGCCTCAGGGTACTACAGCAGTATTAGTCACTTCCTCACACAATACTAATGCAGACCCATCCACAAAGACTGTTTTGACACCTAATCTCACGTCTGATCTGACATCACTAATAAGCACTTGATAAATAACTCCAGGGCTTGACAGCAAGGCTTGTTAAGGCGTATGAGGAACTATGGGAATCACTCAGACAGGAAAACTTTAATATCAATATGTTTGATGGACAAATCATTTCATTAAGTATTAGAGTCAACAATATTACCAGTTAACCTTTTGACTCCAGGCTTTTTTACAGAGAAGTACAATACAAATTGATGAAACAACCAAACTCAGTGGTCATTTACCAAGGAATAAATCCTTATCATCAAGCCCTGACTAGAGCCAGAAACTATTTAAGGATAAGAATTTTGCCTATCTCGATCGTCAGCATGTTTTCTCAGTAAGACCAGTACATCTCTTGTCATAGGCTGTCATGTGATTTTCATTTCTTTTTTTTTTTTCTTTTTTTTTTTCATTTTCATTTTTATCTAATTTTGGAACCAGTAAGAGGTCAAGGTGGCCAAATAAGGTTTCCTTTATATCACCAGGTAGATAGAAAACTCTGTCAGAGAAACGACATGAGTTAGGAGGACCATATGGTGGGCATCGTCCGTTACTGGTTTATACTGGTTAGTCTATCTAACTCTTGTTATCCGTTAGTCAGTCTGCAGATCCAGCACTATCCTGGCGTCCATTGACTGACCACTTTGGTCCTCTCCTCTACACCACAAGCCGGAAGTGGGTACTTATCGCGGGCTATCCTAAACACCTGGCACAGGTATTAGTGCTTGCCCACTTGCCATGGCAAGTAAAAATGGCCACCAGACAAGTAGAAACCATGCCATGACAAATTATTATTTTTTAAATGTTTCTATAATTGAATTATTAATCATAAGATTAAAGAACTGTATGAATCAAACACTACTAATTTCCATGGGTATGTGAAAACTAGGGATGGGGATCATTGAGAATTCTACGGTTCGGTTCTCGGTTTTGCTTCTACGGTTCGGTTTTATCACGGTTTCCTAAACGGTTTATTAATGACATTTCTTGGATACGAAACTACGCAATGGAATGCGTGGCTGAACTTGCCTGAACTGGAAAGTTCCTATATACTAGCTCCCTGGCCACTTTCTCTACGCTCAGAAGGCTTCTGAGCATAGTGAAAGTGGGCAGGGTACCAGACTTGAGAGCTTTTGAAATGGCTGTTTGATCGTAGCGCTTGGCAGACATTGTGAGGCCAGCAAGGAGGTAGGTGCTGACAGTTTTATTACGCCTCCAGAAACCCTGTGCATGCATAGAAAACCGAACCGTGTAGAGGGAGGTCCGGTTTTTGACTGGTTAAACGCAATGCTCAGGCCGGTATCACATATGAACCAGTCCGCGGTCCCCATCCCTAGTGAAAACTGAAAAAATGTGTTGAAAATATACTTAAAAGCACTGTCTAGAAACATGTACTTTGTTTTAGATAATTTCCTACATTTTTGCCAGGAAGTTTAGAAAGTGGATCAACTTGCCCAAGATGGCAAGTTAGTGCTAAAAAAGTATGTGCACTGAATAAAAATATGAATACCATATCATGATATGACATCACTAGTATTTTTGTACATCTAAGATATAAGCCAACAGGAGCCATTCACCTGTCTATAACTAGACACAACTATTATCCACACAGTTCTGCCATTACCCTAGGCTATGGCATGGTGAAGATTATGATAGTAACATATGATACGTCTTTCTAGCAGCTGTGACTGACAACCTTAAGAAGTAGATTAGCATATCTTGTAGCGATCAAACATGATGTTACTTACAAGTTACCACAAACCGCTTCACATAAACTAACACATTTACTGTTGGAACAAATTGTTTCTTGTATACATGATGGAGTAGTTTTTGAGAAAATCAATTCCTAAGAGAGTATCTGTAAAACCTTATTATGAAATTGCAAACCCTGTCAACAACTGAAGGAAGATGTTATAGTTCAAAATTATTGAAATTACGAAAAGCCTCTTAACACTTCTCTACATTGCGCAGAGTTATTCCCCTTTATGGTTAGGTAAATGAGTTACGTATCCAATATAGCACATACTATGCTTGAAAATTGAGAAATTCTCTACAACGTAATTGTATGTCTGACACAAAGATATAATAAAAGATCATGATTGACAATTGATCCTTCTGAAACTCAATCCTAGTTCTCAGTGAATATATTCCAAAGATCCTCTGCAGCTACCAATATGTAAATTTGAAAAATAGATATACCCTCCAGGGTTCAAGGTACCTTGCCTTTTTACAGATCCTGGGGGTTCCACATAAAAACTCTTAATATCTCATCTAAATACACCACTTTACCTTAAATGGGTGTAGTGCATATATATTTGAGCATGCCATTGGTCTCCTAACATGAATTAAAGGGAACTAAGGGTCTCCGACCCTGAATTTGAGAGATCTTAGTCGTTACATATACCATGTATGAAAATGATGTCCTCATGCAAGTTTTCTTCCAAGCTTGAATAAATGCCCCTTGAATAACTGGGCCTTTATGCCTTATATGATTAAGGTATACTCACATTATCTCAGCCCTCATTATCAATGTCTAGTCTGCCAAATCATGGCATTATAAGGAGATTGATCATGGGCAGATCAATGAAAGCTTTCTGAATTTAATTGCCCAATTCCTTCCAGGCATTCCATAGATAATCATATATCCCTTGGCACTCACACAGGTAGACAATCAAACAGTCTGAAGAGTAGACAAATAATCTATAGTGGCCAATTAATGCTAATCACTTGATATGTACACGCTCCATCAAGCAAAACAAAGTACATAGTAAAATATTCTTAAATGTAAATGTTGGGGAACTTGAAATAATTGATTTACTGCAAGCTAATGGTAAATATATTTTGTGTGTGTGTTTTTCAAAATATTCCTTGTAAAAATCAACCAAAAAATATGAATATATATATATATATATATATAAAAATATATATATATATATATATATATATATATATATATATATATATATATATATATATATATATATATATATATATATATATATATATATATATGTGTGTGTGTGTGTGTGTGTGTGTGTGAATCTTTATAAATATGCATACATACATTCTCACCTTTTCTACAAGTCCTAATCACAGGCACACAATACAAACGACACTAGAGGGTTCAAGTTTGGTTGAGAGTTTAGAGTTGAAACCGTGTAAATATAAGCAACTTCAGCATTTACTATTTGAGGTGTGAATTTTGAGGTGGAGTTCATTCTTTGCTACTTGGTATCCCAGACGTATGCTAACATAACCTTTCAGACCCAAGAATTCACACATTCTGTGCAAACATGAGCCACAATTAGTTTTGAACAGGTTTAAAGAGCCAGAAATATACATATGTAGTTGAATAGCTGAGGCGAAAGAGTGACTATTACCACAGCGTGAATATGTGCTATGCAGACAGACAGTTGTGTCAACTACAAGGCTACACTAATACTCCTACATACCACATGAGAGTGAGTGCCTTGGGCCATGTATCCCCTAAAACTAGTCTCCTGAAATCTACATTTAATAACTACTCCTCTGTAATTAACCAACCTTTCCGTAGTGCACTACATAATATGATACTTTTTTTTTGGTACAAGATTGAATTATATAAACATATGCCTATATATTCTAAATTCAATTAATTCCCGAAAAACAAACCATGCCATAACAAACACAAGTAATTGTATAAATAACATATTCATGAATGAATAACATAGATGTCGTCTTCACTGTTTAATAGAAATGAAGTTCACTTGTTTGAGCATTTGCCTATGTTCAACAGCAAGCTCATATGAATGATATGATATCACAATATCACTCAACAGAAACCAGAAACCAGGAACACATTGACCAACAGTGCCTGGCCCTTAACACCTGGATGATCGAAAGTAAAGGCTATATAGTGACCTATGATTGACTTGAGTCGATCATTGGTTGGTTTCATAGGTTCAGCCAAGTGCTTCAAATGTGAAATCACTATCAATTTCAGTTGATTTGAGGAATGAAAAAGATGGTCAATTCCTGCTGAAAGTGATCTGCCTTGCCAGCTACCACCTGTGGCAATCTATAGTGCTGAAGCTGTGCATTATCTCCGCGGGCAACTGCCATCATTGTTAACCTGAACTAATTTTCAATTTCACCTTTAAAACAGTATATAGGTACATTGTACTTGAACTGGCAGGTGATGAAATGAAGTGAATATCACTAGCTCCTCAATATGGTGGTATCACACTAGAAAAATGATCAGTTGGTTTCTATCAAGAGATGTTTGATGAAGAAAACTAAACCAATTCATGTCCAAAAAACTACCAACCATGAAGTAGAGCTTTGCTCAAAATGCTTGCTTTCTTTAGATAACCCTTACCTTCAACCTTGCATATTTATCTATATAAAAGTGGGTATTCTGGAACAAACACAAACATTACCGAGCTGAAGCGCACCTCATTGAAGTGTATGTCTGACATTCTAAAAATACTCCATTGTTGTCCAGATCAAAGGAAAACAGTTAGTATAGAGATGAGGTAGCCCTGCATAGCTGGTGGGATGCCTGGGGGCAACTGACACTACAAGCTGGGGTCGTTTAGATCTCCCAACAGCAGCCAGCTTCTGGTTTCTATATGAAATATAGGGAGACAAACAAACAGCTCCCTGGACCAACAAGAACAGAGAATGTTTTTAATCGCAACATCTCTTTAACTTGAACAGTTTATTTTGAACTATAACATGATGCTTTTCTTCTTCCCACTTCAATTAGTATGACATTTGCATAAGTTTGATGGGATGTTTTATTGATTTAGCTCATAGCCCTTAAGGGGTTGTCTGAATTTTTTTTTTAAATGTATTAAGGTTATTAAGAATACCAAATAACTTATCAGGAGACTAGTCAACACAAAAAAGCCCTACCTTATTATAAACCTAGGTTGCAATAACAACATTGTCATAACTGTTGGGCTCTTAACAAAAGTAAAACTAAATGGTAAATGGCAATTGAGATAATCGCTAGGAATGCAGCTGAAATCCAGAAAAAGTATAGAGATTCTTTAGTCTAAATCAAACTAGCATGTGATGTTTACCCCTGCTAAATAAATCTGAAAACTGGAACACAATGAAACTCCACTCAAACAATAGCTGCGCTAAGCTCATTGTCTAGTCAATATCATGCAGAGGAGCCCCTGCAAAAACTGTGCTTGATTAATTCATCACTGAGCTAATTGTGATAACAGGCACAGTGTGAAGCCTGGAGAGATCAATACTACTTCCACATATGAAGTGGTGGCAATACAAAAACGATGCCTGTGTAACAGTAAATCAGGCACCAACATAAGTTTCAGAACTAACTTTCCTTGCCGGGCAAGTAAGTAATTATTTCTACTTGCCCGACTTGTTTTGTGGCTTGCCCGAAATAAGTTATAATATATTCTAGAATGACATGTATTATCTATTATAGAATAATGATTTGAAAACCATTTTCTTTTTGATTTTGTTGCATTGTATGCATATTTCTAGGTATTTGGGCCACATTTTCTATATAATAATGTGCGAACTGATCAGAAAATTAGCTTGCCCATTCGGGCAAGTGGAAACTTAAATGTACTTGCCCGAAAGCCATTTTTTCAAAGATTCACTTGCCGGGGCAAGCGGGCAAGTACTTATGTCGGACCCTGTAAATTACCACCCCCCTCCCCGGTGGAAAATTTCCTAAAAATTTTACACAAACATTAACAAGGTGTCACAAATAAGCAGGAACAGCAAAAACATTTTTACTATGGTGTGTATTTTTGTACTGAATTTAACACTGCAGGTACAGATATATTATAATCTAGGATGTCCAGTAGGTCCATATGAGGGTCGGTTACAATTTTATGTGGTGGGAGCATATTTTCCTAGGATTTATCTGCCTCTGTCAATTTTTTTTCCGAAAAGAAATCTTCAATGACTATCACCAATATGTATCTGATCCTTTTCAATGATATCGGCTTATTTTCTTATGTCACAACACTTTCATTGTTTTCTGTTCATACCACACAAAGATGAACTGCCAAATGACAAAATAATTAGCTGGTAAAACTCTCATTGAATCTATGTAATCAAATCACAGTCATCAAATTTGATTGGTTGTGTGAGCGGTGTGCTATGTATTTATAGGATATAGCAATTATCACAGGATATGCTTGATAATTACCTAATAACCACCTCTCAAGTTTTTAATAAATTCATCATAGTGGTATGTCAATTGCTAATTTTCTGCCATAGCAGTACTAGCTATATACCAATGATGTTATCCCTAAATACTGATCTATATCATAGATGCACTGGTTATCATACAGAGCAAGAAGCCAACAGTACAGAGTGGAAATAAGAGATTTGAGTCATTTGACCTAGAAGGTTTGAAAGTACCCCAGGAGCTAGGAGATCTGATTTCCTTATACCGGTATATGAAAGGTTAGAAATCAATAATACAGAGCCGGCTTGTCTGCATCTACCTACCTGGTTATTATGCTAGGATCAATATTTCTTTCTACCTAAGTAGATTATCCATGGGGGATTGAAAGTTTCATATGTTCCTATCTCACTCAACCCATTATAATATGCATTCCATTGGAAAAGCATGTACATTTAGCCTTCATGAGAGAAAAAAGTTTGTAGTTTTTTTTGTTTTTTTCTCAATTTACAATGCACTAAAAAGTATTTTAAAGTTTATTTTAGTGAACCTTCAAACATAGAAGTTACTTGTATACTGATTTGCAATATTCCTCACAACATAATTTCCACCTTGCATATTCAAGTGCAAATTGTGGTGCTCACGTGAAACACAAATTTGAGCATGTTTTATAAAAATCCTGAGCATTATGGAACTCCCTACATATGTAAAACTCTAAACTCAGTATTCAAAATCAGATATATAAAAGGCTCTCCATACCCTTGCACAGTTTGAAAACACTTGAAGTCAACCCATGGCAGATTGCCTGGCTCACAATTCAAACTATTTCTGAAAGAAGCCCACCCGTGTGAACTAGTTCTTCCCTTTGAACAGCAGGTTCAATTTTCTACCTCAAATATTTTGAAACACCTGCAAACCCTTGAGATACATGTCAATGTAATGGTGACGTATATTACTTACACTTTGAAAGTACATTCTTGACATACAAATGTCAATGGAATACAAAAGGAAATGATAATAAAATGTTATTGTATCTTCTTAAAAGAGCCAAAATTGCATCAACAACTTGCATTCATAAGAAGTGAAAGGCAGCAAGATAGAATGAACCAATGCTTCAAAAGCCAGCATTGAAAGTTAGTTCTTTGCACAAGTTCAAAACTTCTCTTTGGAAGAACTTCTCTGACATCCAAATAACAATTCAATAACACATGAAATGAATAAAAGGGTGAATGATTATATCACTCTCTTCCAAAACTGCAATTCATGAGGCACAAGGGAAGAGAAACCCATATCATTGAAAGTGTGCTCTTTGCATAAACATTTATCCTAGCATGCATGCCATTTATAGCAAAATGCTTTAGAGTATGATAACACATTACAAAGATGTCTTTACCTATACACAATGGCTCCATCTATAGGCTGAATACAGGTATGCCTATCAAAGATGGGTAGCACAGGTGCTTCTCAGCCAACCAAATGATCCCTTCAAAGTCAGCTCACTAGGCAGAATTTCAATTATTTATGGGTTGAATGGAAGTCTACTCAGCTATAAACACACAGAACACACATACCTCACCTCTCTATGGAGACATGGCCATGCTACCAGATACCCTATAGGAAGGCAATTACAAGAAACTGGGGATTGAAATCAAGTCCTTCCCAAAGGAACACTACACACTTACAAATAGCAATTGGACAGACAGCTCTAAAGGAAGGATTGCATAATGTTGTTGGTGAGAATTTAGCCACTTGTTTATCTTTGGGGAGCCCTTTGATTTGAATCAAACTCATTTGAACTCCAAAACAGGAATGGTGTTAGATGATATAACCAATTACCCAGACATTTTAAACCCTAAATCTAACACATCTAATTACAAGGACTGGGGATGAAAGGCGATGGGGCAGTAAGACCAGCAACATCATACAATCTCCTCCCCAAGTTATGCAAACAGCATGGCTTGCCTGCATTCCATAAGGATGCAGACTATGGTCCTCTATAGATCCCAGGAATCTGGATGCCAGCAGGCTCATTGATTAGACCACCTGCTGGACTTATTAATGATCGCCACCAGGCTCCTTACATTGATAGGGAAGCGTATATAAATACAGTGTACCATGTCTACTTGGACACCTCCTGAAGTTGAACCTTTCTGAAGACTCAAAACACATTAAAATTCTAATATAATTGAACACCTGTTTATAGGTTAACAAAGTTTTTCAGGGCCACAGGTGACCAAAATATTCAAATTGCACATTCACTTTGTCTTGTATTCAAAGGTAATGTGACAATTAAGTAGAGAAGGTTTGGCCATCATTCACTGTGAACTGTTCACTTTTCGTGCACAGCACACTTTCTGCATTATGAAAAAATAAAAGGTTACTATGAGTGCAGCATCAATTGTCTGCAGCACCATCAGATTGCTATTGATTTATTTAGGTGCATACATCTCCCTGTAATCCATCATTCATCAACAACAAAGGTAAGTCCAGGTGGACTGCCAAGAACTGGAAATAAGTCCCACCGAGCAAAGGCAATAAAACAGTTGAGACTACCCATGCTAAAATCAGCACCAAGGTATGTTAAAAGAGGGGGTAATATGATATTTATAAACTATCTTGCACTGTAGGAAAAGTCAACTAGTTTTCATTGACCTGAAATCCTTTAACATTAACGGTTTAACTTGATTACATATTTCAATGACAGGTAAGGTCCTGCTTTGTTCTTTTCCTTTAATTTAACAGAAATAATGACAAGAACATTAAGGGCACCAGGGTAGAATCAGCACCAAGGCATAATTATACAGTAAGAACAATAGACAAGAGGGACCCATATAATACCTTTCAACCAACTTACTGTGTAGGATAAGTGATCATGATCACAATCTTAACTTTCACATCATTTTTTTGTAACAGGTAAGTTCTTGTTTTGTTTTCATTCCAGCTATTCAGCAGGAATAATAATTAGAACATTGCTGTATTTTTTTGTTTTTTTTCCTGGGGGAAAGTTTGAGTGAAAAACTACCCTCCCCATTTTCTCATACAAATAGGACAGTTATGCTGTTGCCTGTATGTTTTCATGGGCCCAACACAATTTTAACTTTCACCCTTTTTTGTAACAGGTAAGTTCCTGTTATGTTCTCATTCCAGCTATTCAGCAGAACAAATAATAAAAACATTGCTTTACTTATTTTCTTTTTTTCCTGGGGGGAAAGTTTGAGTGGAAAACTACCCTCCCCATTTTCTCATACAAATAGGGCAGTTATGCTGTTGCCTGTATGACTGGAAAATCTAAGTGACTTATTTAAGTAATTTAGCAATTTTAATTTTCCCATTGGAAATTTGGAATATCCCACAAGATCTTAAATAAAGGCCAACTTCAGAGCAACTGAACCACATAGTAAGAGTGTATATCAACACTCATGGCTCAGGAATGCAATCCACTCCCTGCTGACTATTATGCAAACAAATAAAGAAGTGGTAAAGATAAATGCCCATGGCGTCCTGGGATACTCCTGAGACAGAAAACTGGTTTCCATTGAATGGTTCAGCTTGGTCAATACTTAAAACACCCACTGTCTTCTTTACATGTGATAACAAAGTGCATAGGTAGTCTGTGGTCAGATTACATAGAGTTCACCTGGTTTATAAATAACACATAAAATAGAGGTGCTTGCCATAGACACTGGGGAGAGGGGATGCCCCATCCTAGTCAAAAATCTAATTCAAATGTTTTCATCAAAAAATCACATTTTCTTAATATGAGGCCTAAAAAAGAAATTGTTTGTTTCCTGTAACGAGTAGGTAGGTCGTTAAAAAAATTTTAGGGGATTATTTTTTAGGTCAAAACTGTGTGTTTTATGCATGTTTTACGTTGATTGGGAGTTGGGAGGGCGGAAAAAACTGAAGGGTAGGGATTCTTTTGAATAAAAACTTGTAACAGTAGGGTCACAGCCCCACAGGAAACAAACAACCTTTTTTAGGTCTGATTCTAAGTTTCTTTTCTTTCCTTTTTCTAGTCAATCATATATGGTCAAATTTCAATAAAAGCCTGCTTGTGGAGTGCAACTGAACTGAGCCGCTAAGTGTCAGGGGTATATTTACTCATTTCATTCCAAGATCTAAGATCCAAAAGTATGAAAAAATAATTGTTGAAGCAAATGAGTACTGTTGACAACTTGAGATGTCAAACTAGCTAAGTTGTGAGTACAATCATACCCTGGCTCCACCTAGTGGCTCGAACTAAAAATTGTTTGGGTTAGCAACCGCTGACACCTACCTCGCGTTAAGCCGTTAGTCCGCGATTGGACCTACTATTTCTATAACGATCCCGAACCTGATACACTGACTTGCTTAAATCCGTACGTATGAACTTTTCTCAGTCAACAGCACTGCACGAGAAACATTCTAAATTGAAATTTCAAGAGAGCCAGTTTCTCAACGGAGCGAAGAATGGGTGGACGAATAAGTCACGTGACTGTCAACTTGACGCACCTGCAAGCAGGTGCCCCTGTCATTGGCCCAACTGTAGCGCACTTTTGGAATGTATACGAAAGTAAATTCTCTTTTATTCAACTATTATGCATTTATTGGATTATTTTTAGAACAGAAAAATTGAGATTTATATACATAACGTTATGATAGTTTTCACATCTGCGAACCTGTTTCACGCATGCGCATATCGACAACCAGGAAGAAACTTCCGTTGTGAGGATTTCAAATCATCCGTCATGCCGACTTTCAAAGGTACTTTTGATTAATTGCATTTAACAATTTATTGATAATGTGTGTAATTTATCGAGAATCACTTTGAAATTGCCCCTCACGTCATATTTTTCCCCGATTCCTTGTACTCGCTTTGGAGTGAGTGGTTCAAAATACCGGCATCGAATCCATTATTCCATGACCAGTTAACATGACTTCGACTGCTTTCTCAAGTTGGAAGTTGTTCATTTCATCTGTCAAACTCATGAAAGTATGGAAACAGGTCGCTGCAGGGTGGGTGGGTTTTTCTTGGGAAAACAGATCAAGCAATATGTTTGTGAAAGCAGCGTGTACATAGTAATTTAGGCGTTGATCAAACTATCTCCGCCTCACAAGTACAATGAATGACAGTGCAGAAAGGAAGAATTCCAAGAAAGTTCATATTCAATAGATAGAACATTAGAAGGATACAGTTTGGCTTTGATGATTTTTAAATCATTTAAGCCTAGGATGTGGTCTCCGGTCAAAACGGCTGGTCCCATAACAGCCATCTGCTTAAGGGCTCTGTCTATCAAATTAAAATTAATTTAGTAAAGGGATTCAAGTGTTTTGGGGGTAAACATTGAAATTACGTTTGATGAAATGTTATGCAACAACATTGTATTCTATCTATGAAAAAAATGGTTGCTTGAGAGTAGTTGTCAGGCGATCTATCGATAACTAGCGGACTCGATTATGGCGAAGCCAGCTCGATGAAACTGAGTATGCTCAAATGTCTGTATTTCGTCCAATATTTTTAGACAACAATAAAAAACTTTAAGAAAACTTACATTGTTTGCCTTGTTCCCAGCCCAAAAACCAGGAGAAATCATGAACATTGTCTGTTTGTTAGGTGTCAGTGCAGTCACAGAACTTCGCGGCATGTAATATTTTAGTGCACCGATTCTCAATTTTGACGCGGTACACCCCATCTGTGTGTAGCATGTGCTCGCTCATGCCGAGATGTGCACAATATTTTAAATCGTTTGAGTCGAAGTGGCCAGAAAACTTGACCAAATCGATAAACTACGTGGAAATTCTTTTGATTTATCTATGGTTAAGGTTGCTTCGCATCTGAACCCTACATGACAGAGATACATGTAGATGTTTAAGCCGTAAATTCTATATTCAGGCCTGTCAGTGTCACCTACATTTCTATGTAATCAACTGATAAAAATACACATGTAGCTAGCGTGGCATGAGGATGCAATTCTGATCTATGTATCATACCTGGGGAAATGTTTACTTTATAGTACAAAGAAAGACGATTGTTTTTAGGCAGGGCACAACATAAAAAATCCTTGGCCCTTACAGCATGCTGCAGTTTGGGCAAACAGCCTCTCTAAGATTGGCTGTTTTGACCGTCATTCTAGGATGTATCTGCAGATGCAATAAGATATTGCAATTGCCAATTTTGGACACCTAGTTTCTACATCTTGGCTATAAGACCCTGCCTGGCTCAGTTGATCATATTAAAAAAATGATAACCACGTTGCCTTTTTTGCAATAATAAATTGAATGAAATATTAAAAGATATGACGAGAACAAAAAGTAAGTTATTGAAGACTTTTCCTAAATTTGATCTCCCATATTTCATCATACATTTCTAGATGTGCACTGGTGTTGTTATTCATTAGTCTTTATAAAGAACTATATTTAACCTAAACATCTAACAAAAATTACAGATTGTACCTAGACTACTTATTTACTTAGGAATGAATAGGGTTGCATACCATTGACACAAAACAGTACGATACTGATACTTGTGAAACAATACCAGTGGAATTAGTATCGTTAACAGTGAAACGGTACTTTTTTCATGGCCATGTAACGAGGTTCAATCGCTAAAATGTCTTGTTCTATTCCTCAATTCTCTGGTTTAAGACTCAAGAATCAAGAGTTGTACTTGTTACTGAGAATTGAGAAACAGAACCAACAATTGCGACAAACATTGACAAAGTTAACCGAATCAACTGAGCACCAACACACACTAGTAAGTCCGATGTTACAATGTATCATGTGACCCGCGGAATGCTGTTCCAGACAGCGTGGGTTTTTCACGCTGTCTGGAACACCTTCAGCAAGAATCAGGACACAATGCATCATTGGATTAGCAGTGCATGGTGGCGCAAATAAGGAACAACTTGTTTTATTTGTTGAAACGAAAGTGTTCAAAAATTGAATGGTGCCTTTTAGTACCTGTTCTCAGTGAAATGGTAAAATACTGGTACATTTCGAAATGAATCTCGGTTCCTATCGTATCAGAGTACCAGGGACTTCGCCAGGACCCGTCCTGTCTGTCTTTTAGACAGGTAGTTGCCTAAAAACCTCCAGTTTGAACAGGCAAAAACTTTGATTTTTGGGGTGTAATAGCCACATTTTCTTAACAAACCATCTCCTAAGACATAGTTGAAGTGCAAATTGCCCTTTTTTGACACACTAGGCAATTTATTGTAGCTGGTATAACGATATGAAGTAGATTAGTAGCTAAATCTAGACGGGTAGAAATTTTGAAATTTCTGTTTTGGACAGGCAATTTTGAAATCCTGGCTAAGACCCTGCGAAGTACCAGTATGCAACCCTACTTACCCTAGGAATGAAGCTTAGTTAAGGAATGCCTTCACAACTGCAGAAGTGCAGATTGAAGGGTAATATCCGATTTGCAGGCCATATTCCTAAATATGTTTTAAATTGATAATTTGCTTCTTTTCAGTGAATGTGAAATGGGGGAAAGAGAAGTTCAGCAACGTAGAATGTAACACTGAGGAGCCTCCCATGCTCTTCAAGGCCCAGTTATTTGCCTTATCAGGAGTTCAGCCTGAGAGACAAAAGGTCATGATGAAAGGGGCAGTTCTCAAGGTGAGTTCACTTATAATATATAATTGAATGTGTGATGATCAAATTTAACAATGTTTATGAAAGTGACATTAAAGAACAAACTTTAACATACTTATACCCTGAAGTGATCCAAAGGACCACGGAAATCAGTTATTTTTTTCCCCAGTACCTTCCTCAAAGGAAATTTACCTGTAGGAAATTAACCACCTGCCCTGATTATCTACACATCCATTCTGGATTCTCTCTTTTCCCAAGCCCAACCCCCCCCCCCCCCCCCCCCCCCACACACACACACACACTCACAAGAAAATAAAGTAATGATGATTATACAAAATGAATAAACAATTGAATTAAACATGAATAAGAGATCACAAACATGCACTTGATACAACTGAGTCATGTTTATCATATATCATTTCTTCTCACTTTGAAAATGTTCAGTCCTTGATGCAACAAGTTTATATTCATGCCCCATCTGATGTGTCCCATTCATGTATGTAGGTCACATTCACATAGAAACAGCATGAGGCTAATTATAAAGTGAAGTGGAGGTGACTGCCTGAATTTGAACAGCTGTTACATCTGAGTCTTTGTTCTTACATACAAATAGATCTAGAAGATGCACTTTGTCTAGTTGATTGTCTATATTCTTTGATAACCTTTGCTTGAAGTAGGTCCCTGGCACTTCTATTTATATCATAAAACAGGGGCATTGGTTGTCGAAATGATTTCTTCCAGGCACATCAGAACTCAACAATATTTCCAGCATCGATAGAATAGTTGTGATATTTCATTCACAATAAGGCTTTTGGCAGAATACCCTAATTGCCCCTATTCTAAATTCTTTATGACTTAGAAATTAGAATAGTACTGGCAGCCAGGGTCTTAGTTAGGAATGGGGGCCCAAAATTTGTGAAATTGTAAGATTTTTTCTATTTTTCAAGGGAGACCACAATATACCCAGATTACAACCATAAACATGTATTTACTTATCGAAATAAGGCATAATCTTCTTATACAACATCATGGGAACTATAGTGTATGCTTGGAATTAACATTTAAGAAATTATTCACAAAAAAATGGGGGTCTGAAGGGTGATTTTTGAGTGTTTGGGTATCGGAATGACGTCCAGGTTTCATGGCTACGACTATAAGTCATTTATTTGTACATCTTGTCATGTGACACATTTTGGCTACTAGTATGCTAATGTTTGTGGTTATAGGTGATGAAACACATGTGGTTTAAGTAGATTCAGACATGGGATTGATTTTAGGGCCCACATAATAAGCCTTAGGAGCTAGTTACATAGCCCATTCAGCTGCTTTCTATGAATATCTATAAAATGGTACCTCGACTACCTCCTAAGGAACCATTTGCTATAGGGCTTTCTATACAATCCTTTCTATTTTCACTCCACTAAAACAAATCACAGGCTCCACTGCAGATTCTAAAAGTAAAGCTATTATAGACTCCAATCACAGTATCTACCAGTAGGTAGAAATCACTTTGTTAGATTTGACCCTCAAAGCTACATGTATTTAGTGCTATAGACTCTGATAGCAGTCTACTAGTTAGTAGTTTGCCATTCTTCATTGATGCCTTACTCACCTAAAAAGGGGATACACTGTTTTTCAATCCTAGGTATTCAAACTTCTTCTGGATGACAATCTGTGTTAACAACATTCATTCTGAGAATAGGCCAATATTAGCAATATGTAATTTGTTTGTTATAAGTCATTTTACATACCTGCTTGTCAAGCTTTTCAAGACATGAAGTAACAGCAAGAAGTAGTCCGTGGTCTGAGGAGTTTCTCATTGTGTGTGCACTATGACAAGGCTAAGGCTGTGTTGAAACAGTGGTGATTTATGGTGTAAAGGTGCATTACCTGCACAGCTGTGTGCCCTCCCATAGCTCATTAATTATGCAAAGAATCCTGCTGTCCAGAAGCTAATTACTATCTGTGTAACCTGGCCAGCACATGGCCAAGGAGGTGATGGGAGGAGCTGCAAACAGTCGCTCTGTTTCAAAGTAAAAAGTTGACGGTTTCCACCCAGTCCACGGCAACTTTGAATCATAGTCTTAGGCACTTAGCAGAGGGCATCCTCAAAAAATCATCCTTCCAGACACACAATTTTTTGTGTGATTAATTTCAATATCAATTCAAGCATATAACTGAATTTTTCACCTCAATATGAAACCTGTGATGTTGTTTAATGATATTATGCCTTCTTTCTCTAAGTAAATGCATGTGTTTAATTCTCATTTTCACTTTTCAGGATGAGGAATGGGGTAATGTCAAGCTGAAAAATGTAAGTGCGCTTTGTTTGGTTTTTGCTTCAGTATTTACCAAATGGCATGTTTTCAAATTAAGGGATATATTACTGGTATTCAGTACACTGTGAAACATTGATATTAAATGAGGAAAAGTATTGCATCTTTCAAGATTATTCTACTGGTGCAGCAAATTATCTGTCTACAAGAAGGATCTGCATGCAGACAATGCAATATTTAATACCCAACTTTTTGAAGTTGACAATTTGCTATTAAATGTTACAATATTAAGTCACCTGGGAAGCATGTAGTGTCATCAAAAATATTGTTGTAAAAAGTATTGATCAATAAGGAAATATTGATAGTGTTACAAATGCAACATTATTACATATCACATATATTACATTGCAAAATAATAAAGGTGCATTCCTTCTCAATAAGAATGGAGCAAGTAATTTGCTTTTGATGTATGACTCCTACTGTCTTTTTTTACCCACAGGGGGCGACACTGCTGATGATGGGCAGTGCTGATGAGCTGCCTCCAGTCCCAGTAGAGAAACCAGTCTTCATGGAGGACATGAGTGATGCACAGTTGGCCACAGCGGTAAGGAAGACTTTTACAAATAACCATCGAGCCCAGTTTGATATTTACACATGCATTGACTCTGAAATATCTATTCCTAGGGAATTCATGTCTATGACTCATGTGAAACCAAAAGCTGGCCTTTTGCTGTTAGCCATCATGCTAGTTTTGATCTTTGATCTATTTACTCCTATAAAAAATTCTTAGGGCATTCATGTCAACCAATTTCAAACCATACTCAAGGGAATTAAGAAAAAGAGTTGCTTGTGTTTAGTCAAATGGCTTATGCTCAGCTGTATATCATTTATAAAAATATGATACTGCTAATTAAATACTTTTCTACTGAATGCTATGTTAAGAGATAGTTAAATCAGTCTTTCCAAAGATGCATTGAAATGATAGTTCTAATGAAATGTTTTACTTTTGATGGTCCTATGAAGGTCATTTAAGAATCATGTTTTCAATTTCACAAGATTTCCTTTAAAACCCTTGCTTTCCACTGGACACAGTTAACAAGCATTGTGTGCAAAGACATAACATGTTGTTTTTATGTGTATTTTATCAACTGTTTTTTTGTTGTTGTTGTGGTTTAACTTTCAATTTAACACTGATGACCTACTGACATAGTAACTGTATTTCTGTCCCTCGTGGACAATGTAATGTGATCTCTTACGCATGTTATATATATATATATATATATATATATATATATATATATATATATATATATATATATATATATATATATATATATATATATATATTTCCATGTTTGTTTCAGCTGGATATGCCTCCTGGTCTAACTAACCTGGGAAACACCTGTTACATGAATGCCACAGTGCAGTGTCTCAAAGTGGTACCTGAGCTGGTGGAGGCCCTCAAGAAGTAAGTTCATGAAGCGCAAGCCTGCCTAAGCATCTGACCCCCTACAGCTGGTCCTGAAGTACACCATAATTGCGATAACAATCATAAACACTCACTATCACGGTATTTATTCATTGAGAAAATATATAAATATATATCATCATGAGCATTCTAGCATTTGCAATTTTATGACACTTCCTTCTTAAATTTGGATTGAAATATAAGTGTTGGTAGAAAGTTTGAAATGCAGAACTAATATTCAGGTGTGCCATGCCAAAGTTGAGAAAGTACATTTCCAGCTTGAACCATGTGCAGATTTCTAATGGGTTTTGTTTGTAAATATACGTACAGTGTAGCTTGCCTTATTTTTGAAATAGTACTTATTTCATACAATTTATTCTAAAAGTATACCTTTTGATTTCCAATTGCAATCACTTGATCTATTAATTTCACCCCAGAAAACCAATGATGTATGATGGCAATTTGTATTATTTGTAGGTTTGATGGGAACTTGACATTAGGCGGATCTCTTGTACCAGCAGATTCCATTACAGCAGGTAAGTCCTGTGTTTTGGATGGTAATGCATCATGTCCAGTCCAACCAATATATATCTTAAGGGATATTTAAATGCTAATGGGTCATTGCAGGGATATCTGCATATTTTGAATAACTACAAGTCAAACATATTTTCAAATAGTGCAGGTGCAGGTTTTCATGGATTCATATTTATCAGAAGGGGCAATAACATTAGCATTAAGGAATTGTCCAATGTATGGAGTCATTCAACTTGTAGACCTAATAATAGTTCATTTTTCTCTATTTGTCAATGTTTTGCTTATCTTATCATATCTCGCTGTTATTGATGTGTATTCTGTGATATTAGGTCTAAGATACCTGTACATTTCCATTGAGGAGACCAGTATGGCTTTCCCATCTGTCATTATGCTATCATTGATGTGTATTGAGTTTGTATTTTATCATTACAGGCCTGAGGGACCTATACATTTCTATGGAGAAGACCAGCACGTCTATTCCACCTATCATTATGCTACAGATTCTACACATGGCTTTCCCGCAGTTTGCTGAGAAATCAGAGCACGGTGGCTTTGCACAACAGGTAAGATAACACTGCTGCTGAAGGTAGAAAGCAGAACTTATACGCATTATGGACAGGGCTTACGCTAGCCAATGTAAGTTTGTAGCTATGAGATGTTATCTTCCTGTTATGACCCATACACATTTAGGACTAACATCTAAGTATTAGAATAAAAGGTCTTGTTCAGCATTAATTTATAAATAAAGATAGATAATTATATTTATCACTTTAACATTATTTCATAGCAGAGAGTAGTATGTAATGAAAGGCATGGTCTTAGCCAGCAGGGCGTCTGGGTGCCTTTTTGGACACCCAAGCCCTTAAAAAGAACCCCTCAGGACACCCAATTTTTTAATGTGGAATTTCTAAAAATCTCAATCCCAAGCTCATAATTGAATTTTTTTATCTACTTATAATTCCCATGACATTGCTTAATGATATCATGCCTTATTTTGATGATTTTATACATGTTTATGGTTGAAATATGAGTATATTGTGATCCCCCTTAAAATTTTGGACGCCCAAAAATTTTACAACTGCCAATTTTAGGCACCTAGTTTCTAAATCCTGGCTAAGACACTGACACTAAGACACTTTCATTGAAAGGGATTATGTTGTGGCAAAATTGAATAAGTGTGATTGGCTAAATAAGTGCATTTTCACAGAGTAGTTTGAAATTAAGAACAAGAAAAGATGGGGCTTGTATCCCAACTGATATCTAAAGCTTTTTTAAGTCACATCATTGATGCACTGGTCAATTAGATGCAAGAGCATGGGAAGTTGTACGCAGGAAGATTATAGCCGTAATGTTCACTACTAAAACAGTTTTGTATGTCTCTTTCAGGATGCCAATGAGTTATGGACACAGTTAGTGAGATGCTTACAGCAGAAGCTGAAGGGAATAGAATCGTCAGAGGTAAGTTTACAACCAATACAATACACAGATGCAATGTAATGTCATTAACACATTTGCACCGGGAGTGTTGGTCTGACAGCTTTGAACATAGCCCTTAAAATCAAGAAATATTTGAAAGTATTTGAAGAGGATTTGTTGAACCATCATTGTCTTCATATTTCCGGCAAATATTTCCCCAAATATATTCCTGGAATCTAAAGTGATCACTGTCATAAAAATACTTCTATATGTTTATCAATACATGGCTTTATACATTTTCGTAATTTCTGCAGGGAGCATTAGATAATGCTGGAAAGGAACTTAAAACTGTTGTCTTTCCCCTCAGGATCATTAGGTTAGACAAGTAATGTTGGTCCTTGCAAGGTGTTTGTTTGCTGTTTTCTCCTGTGAATATATTTCCTATTATGTTGTATGTGCAGGCAGCTGATAGCAGTAGTGGAGGAGCAGCAGCAGCAGCAATGAAGGGATTCATAGACCAGTATTTTGGCATCCATTATGACACCTCGTATCCTTTATTGTGCTCTTGGAGTAATGAAATCATTTATATGTTGACTCTAGAATGAATGAATGAGTAGTTATACTCATCTTAAGATAAACAGAAAAATATATCTATGACGTTGGTAGCAAGTTAATCAGTGGGCTTGCTGGTCTAATTGGCTTTTGGGTATAGTCCTACCTAAGAAAAAACAGCATAAGTACCAAACAGGGCTGTTGACTGTAAAAGTGCATTTCTACCTTGTCATATTATAAACCACACTTATGAAACTTTTTTTCTTGTATTAGATATATTAAATGTGTGCGCTTTTTGCATAATTGACATGATATTCCTATTTCATTTTAAGGCATGATTTGTATTAAAATCCACAAAGAACACATTTGACCAAATTTAAATGATGCATGAAATACCAGATGTAAAGTATATGCTTATATTGTTGTGGAGGGAAATGAAAAAACCCTGGTGACATAAAACCATACTTTTTCCAGTACTGTTGTTACCTTAACTATCTCCAAAGTATGAAGTGTGTGGAAGCCGAGACTGAAGCAGAATCTAAAAGCACTGAAACAGTTTACCAACTTAGTTGTTTTATTGGACAAGGTGAGTTCATACAGATTCTAGGGAAATGTGCAGTGCATATTTAGTCAATCCATGATAACTGTCCTTGAGTAAACATAACAATATCCCTTTTTTCCACCCCAAAAAATGAATATGGCAACATTTTGGCTCATAGAATAAAACATGACATTATTCTGATGAATATTTTTTATTTTTTCATAAGCTAGACTTGTTATTTATTCAAGATATTTTTTTGTTGTCAAATGTTGGACTAAAACATTGAGCCCCCAACATTATGAATTGGGCAAAAGTAGCTTCATAATAAATTTCAACATGTTCCTAACTTGAGCAGTTCAATCTTTCAGTATTCATTTCATGTTATTTATTTATGTGTATTGCATTTCTTTCAGATGTCAAATATTTGCATACAGGACTTAAGAATGTAAGTATTCTGCCACATCATGTGGACTTCAGTGAAGAGATGATAACTGTCTGATAGAGATATTTCCAAAAATAATAGAGATATTTCCAAAAATAAAACTTAATTGATTCAATTTACAAAGTTTTACTTTAATATTCATCAGGCCAGAACCATACATCAATCCGAGAATGAAAATATTGTTTCATTTTCTTTATGGGACATGGCAAGAACCTTTAATGTCCATTATGAATTAAATTCTTAACTATTGGTCCAAGCAATGTTGATTCAGTTATTAATATATGCACAAGATAGATTTATTGATTGATGCTTGCATTGGTTCAAAATAGCAAGTAAAACCTATATTAGAAACATCTAAGATTTGAACACCTCATATTGTGAATACAGTATCCCTAGATGTGTTTTACCTGAATACAGAGTCAAAAACATACTTGTGATTCTATGGTGTTCATATCTCTTATAGGCATTATCTTATTTGTGATTTTGTTTTTTCAGCGTCTAATGGAGAATATTACAAAACATTCTCCAACATTATCAAGAGATGCAGAATATATTAAAACTGTAAGTATTCTCTCTGATCAATTGATCAAGTATATCCATTCAGTACCTTGACTAACACTCTAGGCAGTAATTATGGAATAGGAAAAAAGGATAGTTGAATTGTGTTTCTGAATATGACCCTTTATGGCTGTGTAGTTTTGCTGACTTTATTATTGTAAATATTACAGTTTAAAAACTATTTTTAATTACCTTAATCTGATCTGTAGCTATTAACCTACCTAATCTTTGAGATGAGTTGGAGTTGATTTTCAGCTTAACATTATGATTTGACCTATAGCATTCCTTAGATCAAAAAATGTCAATTTCTATTTTACCTGGTGTTGTTGTTTTTTAAGTTATTCAATCTCACCAATATAAGTAGTATGAATAGAACTGTGTTGTCTTACTTTGTGCTCTATTCCATCTTGGCAACAGAAGTTACCCGATGCCTGTTCTCTTTTATCATGTACATTATTTTTGTTTTCAGAGCAAAATTGGCAGATTACCTGGTTACCTTACCATCCAGTTTGTGCGCTTCTTTTATAAAGAAAAGGAGTCTATTAATGCTAAAATCCTTAAGGTAAGCCATGTTTATGTTAGACGCATCATTTTCTAATGTCAAATCAACAATGTAGTATCAAAATTATATTTTTTCTTATACCGGGCACTTTATCACTTATAAAACGAAACACTTTCATTTCAATCATCTCCATTATTAATAATTAGTATTATTTTGCTATATGACTTGAATTCCCATCACTACAAACAAATTGTTCTGACTACCCCTAATTCCTTTCATATAAGAGTTTAATGTGTTATGTGTCAATGCACCATCTAGAATCCTGTATATATTATGCTTGGTAACATGCTTAAAAACTGGCATCCCCTATCTATAAATACCTTACCTAAAATCTAGTTAATTGGGAAAATGTTATATTTCACCTTTTAATAAAGACCACTTGTCTTCAAAGACCACTTTTAAGTTATCGAGCCAGTAATCCTTAGCAGGATCTAGTTTGTATTTGTGTGTTTATCCATGCTATGTTTACCTGTGTTGCAGGATGTAAAGTTCCCAATGGTTCTAGACGTGTTTGAACTCTGCTCCGAAGGGCTGCAGGAGAAACTGTTGCCCATGAGAGAGAAGTTTAAGGCTATAGAGGATGAAAAGGTGGAGAAGGCTCAAAAGGTCAGTATGTGTGAGGTGATGCATACCTGTCAACTCTACTGATTTGAGCAGTACTCTACTGATTTCAGACCCCAAAATTGCTGTGTACTGATTGGGCACCTGATTTGAAGAAATCTACTGATTAGCTACTGATTTTGCTCACTTTGAAAAATCCCCCATCTTTTCCTCAGCAAGTAGGTCAGTTTGCTACCTCCTATCCAGTGCACCTCACCTGACCCAAATACTGTGTGTAGTAATTGATTACTATCAGTGGGTATTAATTGCTAATCCCTCACTAATTGGAATTATCATGTAGCCATGTTCAGTTCAAGTTCAATGTGAAGCGCACGCCCTATTGCGTAGAGCCTCTCTTGGATAAAAGCATGTATTGTTCTAAGCACCTTTAAGAGAGGAAGTTGCATTGTGGGCTAGCATCATCACATAGCATCTCAAGAAAAATCTATGATGGCTGACAAGGAAAATTCACCACCTCTTAAAATACACAGGTATCTGTGTAAATTGAATGACAAAATGGCTCGAGAATATCCTGACATTAGGAGCAAAAAGGGTGATTCTTTTGCTTAAAAGCAATTCTTTTGTGTGAAATGAGGGAAAACATGTAAAATTGCATATAGGGGCTCCTGTACATGAGAAGATTGCCAGGACAAAATCACATCATTTGCTAAAATAAAAAGGACGCTAGTGTTACCCTCGCAGAAACTGTTTTCGAACTTCATTGCTCAACAATTCAACAAGCTTTCAAAGCAAATGTGATCTGCTTAATAATAAAAAATATTTCATTAACATATTTGTATGGCTATCAATTTGCCCAATTAAGTTTAATATAAGAGCCCACTCCTAAACTAGAACCTGACCCCTGGTGGCCAGGATTGAAACTAAACAAAATGCTGCGAACAAGGCCCTTCACGAACCGCGTGAAATCTCCTGATTTTGGATGGTTGAATGTTGACAGGTATGGTGATGGTTTAATGAAGATTAAAAAAAACTTGAATAAGTTGTTAGCTTACATTCCAGAGAAGTGTTTAATTTAGGCAGGGCCTGCACTGATAGTCGAGTGGTGGAAGTTGTTTCCACTGATTGATCAATGTCTCACCTGTATTAAATTCTGCCAGGGTGTTTGAGAAAGTTGCTAGTGACTGGGGGTTTTCACCAGTTACTCACATTTCGTCCACCACTTACAACTGGCTAGTCAAGAAAAAGTGATGATAAAAGGAAATTGCTATCAATTCAATTTATGCAGGTTTCATGTTGTTGATCTAGCAACAATACCTGCTAAAATTGTTCCTTGGTGAAGTGTTTGGCACAGATTAGTTGATTATCGCAAGAGGTGGCAAGTGCAATTATGTTTTAGTCGTGTGTATTCTTGAGACAGAAATATTGCAAATATTGTTAAACTTATCAAGTCATAACATCTACAATTATTATATTTGGTGGGGATCTCCTTTCATTAATGACAGTTATAACCTTCCTGAGATTTCAGCTATAGATTCCTGTGTATCAAACAATTTATTACATTTCAGTAGTCTCAGGCGTCAGTGTAAAAATTTATAAGATAATATTGAAATATGATGTATAAAGTTAAATTATTATTGTTTTCTTTCTCTTTTTCGTCTTATATTTATATGTGTCATGTTTTTGACATTATAGTCATATGAGTTTCTGTGTTTTTTCAGTTCAGTTTATTTATTTATATGTGTTTATAATACTATCTAGATGTATCGTATTCTTTATGCTGTCGCATGGTCAATAAATATACATACAATAATGTTTAAAATTCTGTTTTATTGTTCTCTTGTTTTCAGGCAAAAGATGCTGGTGTGAAAGAAGTGGTAAAGAAAAACACGAAGGTAGAACCCTATTCATTCCCTGATGGTGAGTTCTTTATGGATATTATCATAAATAAATCTTGGTTGTATTGATCCCATGTGGGTTTGTTGTAATGCCCTTTTAGGTTAGATACGAATAACATTTCTAAAATGGCAAAACCCTCTATTATACAATGCTGTGCATTATTTAAAGATGCCATGTATTTTGTTTTTAAAACATTTTAATGAATTATATCTGAAAACCTTGCTGTTTCTGGAAGAGTCGTCAATACTTTCCATATCAGTTAATTATTGTCCTTAACCAATGCCCCACACTTATGCATATTAGTACACTTATTGAAGCATCAAAACAGAAAAATGAAAATGAAAAGCTATGGGAGCAGCATAGAGTGCTGGATTTTGCGGGGATTGTAGATTGTGAACATCGTCCATTAGCTACCATGTTGCTTACAAGTAGATTTCTTCGGTGTCATGCCTCACTTTATCTTGTCACATTGCGATATGAAGAAAAACAGTGAGGCAGAACACATGCCGTGTTGGAAAACCGTGATCAATGCTTGGTAATTTTCTAGGGTATTTATAGATTTATCAATGCGTCATATTGAAATAATAAAAAACTGAAACATCAATTTAAAAAAAAAAGGAAACAATGGTCACCCTAACTGATTCCTTGGAAATAAGTCACCAGTTGCCATATGACTACCCATTTAGGACTGCCAGTTTCAAATTCCTAGCTGACATGCTGATTTCACACATTTCTTTATTTTTTCAGATATTGGTTCCAACAATAGTGGTTTTTACACACTGCAGGCTGTACTTACACATAAAGGAAGATCTAGCTCTAGTGGTCATTATGTAGCTTGGGTGAGAAGAAAGGATGGTAAGTGAATATGTTGTTTCATCAATGATCACAAGTATGTTTGCCAGAAACTTTCTAGTCAAAAAATATCTCTATTGATATTTAGTGGTTTGTCCTTTTACTAGGACAAAACCACTATTTGACTGTAAAAGGTATTTTAATAAGTAAAGCAATTAACTTGCAGTCTAACTTAAGAGATGAGCCTAGAATGTGTGCATGGATTTTCCTCCAAAATGTAACTGGTGTTTAAGTAGTAAATTAAGATTCTTTTCTTGTCCACATTCTGATTCTGATTCAAACTATCACCTGTGGCCAATATGCGTCCTTTTAAATGCTAATAGTATATGTATTGTGTCTTCATGTTTGGTCCTATCTGTGATACCTTGGCTTTGCTCATATTTGGCACTCCTAAACATGTGTAATACTTTTTAAGCATAATTTTTTATATCAGTTTTTACAGAATTTGAAGTCTATTTGGCTTGGTGTTTAAGCCTGTTTGCTATTTATTGTATGCCACAGCACCTCTTAACCTTGGTAAAACTTTTCAATCTCAACTATGTTAATCATCTTATACTCAATTTGTAGTCAATTTGACTTGGTGACTGTGTATAAGCCTGCTTGCTGTTGTATGCCGCTATACCTCTTTGTTGACTATTGGTGGATTCTGTATTAATACGGCCCCTTTTTTTCCTGCAGATGAATGGACAATGTTCGATGATGACAAGGTTTCTCCAGTGACATCAGAAGATGTACTCAAGCTTTCAGGAGGAGGTGAGAAATCTTTTGAAAACATTTGAGAAGAAATTTTGGATTTACTTTGGCAGGAGATTAGATAATGCAAAAATCAAAGGCTGTGTACAACTAAGAATTCATGTTCCCTTTGAAAAATGTCTGGTACCATAATTATGTTATTTTTCAAAAATAATTAGGATATGTAGCATCAGATGATAAATAGTTGTAGGTAGGTTATGGGTTAATCAAACGCTGCTCCGTTACAATCACTTATTAAAATCATGCACTACCAGCCTTAGTGCTTGACTCAGGACATAGTCCTCTTAAAGTATGCCAAGTGACCAGTAATCCTATCAACCCCAAAAAACGTTCCTACACCTTTTTTAGTAAAAAAAGAATTATGTGATAGGTACAAAAAAACTATTTTCCTGCTGCATGTGTCAAATTTTTCACAAATTGTTTTTTCCATTTTCAGGTGATTGGCATAGTGCCTATGTGCTACTCTATGCTCCTAGAATCCTAGAGGTCGATGTTGAGGAAGATGAGGAAAAGATGGAAACATAAACAATCATAGCTACAGTGCTGCCATCTAGAGTCTGCCATTGAAGAAGACATCTTAACAATTCATAACAGACCATTAAATAATCACCTCTGCCTATGTATATAAATATACATGTATTGTGCTTTAAGTGCGAAAACCTCAATACAAGATGCGAAAAGGACTCCCTTACTTACTGTGGCTTCCTTCAAGAAATCGTTCATCTGTTCATAGAGTTGCTATTTCAACAACACTTAGGAAACTGTGATAAGAACCTTAGAATATTTCCACAAATCCTAGTGATACTGTTGATTGATTATGAGTCAGTTTGTTTGGCGTGTTGATTACTTGCATACAATGGAACCTTCCACCTTCAATGGACCATCAATTTGCCATTCTTAGCTGCAGGTCTGTGCTATGTACACAACATATTTTCATTCAACAGCAACATTGTTCACTTGGTCTTAATCCAATCAGGCTTAGGGAAGTAGCATTTGAATCTATAATATTTATGAAAATATCTTTAAAATCAAATTATATGATATTTCAACATATTTGAAGGAGAGTTTTTGGTTGGGTCCTGATCAATATTTCTCCAAATAGTTTCACTACCCAAAAGAAAGATACCACAGAAAAAGCTGTGACTCTTTTTAGTGGCATTGTCTGCATGAGTGGTTTATTCAGAACTGGGTTCAGCCTTACAGAACTTTGGAAAATTCAAGTCATGGTATCCAAATGTGTTGGTGTAGAATTTCTAAAAATGTTAATTTCTAGCAATTATTTCAAGGCCTGCTCGAAAGGGATGCTAGGACATAACTCAAAGATGCCATACATTTTAATGAGTTTAGAAATGTTTATAATTGCAATTTGAACATTTTACTGTCTCATTGGAATATATAGGGTCCATAATATTATGATTGTCCATCATGGGCACCAGGTATTCAAAATTAAAGACAAGGCTATGCTCTTATAGTTTGCTTTAGTATAAGATCAATATCCCCAGCCTGCATATTTGATCCAGTTATTGCAGTTGGATCTGTGACCACCTCTTGGGATCAGGCATTCCCTGCTGGTATGCCTTATATTATAATGGCATTCGATATGTGATAATAAGCCATTTCCATGTATAATGCTTAAAAAGGTAAATACCAAAACAAGTTCTTTGCCTTTTAAATTATCTGAGAACTCATTCCTAAGGCAAAGTGAACCTGTTTTTATGGCAGAAGGTATATAAAGATTTTTGTTGAAAATGGAAAACGATGAAGTATTGTGTGAGATAGGAAGTTGCTTTGTTGTAAGCTAAAGCATCTTGAAATAAAACATTATGCATATGTTATACATGTACTTGTACTTTCTTCTTCATGAAATCATGTGAGTTTCTGTCACTTTACAAATCATCTTAATAATTGTAGGAGAAGGCTCTTTTATTTGAAAATAGGTGAGGGGTTTAGGGAAAAATAACTCACTCAATTTGTAACTATGATATATAATGGATAAAAATCATTTAGAAATTGCATAAAATAAGCCCTTCTAAATAGTCCTATTATTTGATAAGGCAAATAATTCACCATTCACCCCCCTGAATTCAACTAAGAAAAAAGACCCACTAGATCCCCTTCCCCACCCTAAATGAGTGTCTGCAATTTGGGTTCTACCCTCCCGTTTTATGACCCCTGCATGTGTGACAGGTGGAAATCTAGGTGGTTGCGCTGTCGTCTGTCCTCGGTTGGCCTTAAGTATGGATATCAAAACATTAGATTTTACATGAGTAGTGATCAGTGGCCACGAATCTCGACCAAGCGAATTTCTATTTACTTGTGCTTTAGAAGACAAAAGGCGCTATGGTCTCTCGTTGATACACACAACCTTTTAGTCTTAACAGGGTTGAACTGTCAGAACTATTGATCTTTTATCAATCGTGTCTATTTACACCCTATGGCTACACAACCAATTATACATATTTAATCATTATTTAGGAACATCTCACAATCCATCGTAAGTCTATGAAGTATAAGCTATTGCACATCTATGTCGAATCCCCCCTCAGATCCTCGGGGCTTATGGGTCTTCCTTGTTAAATGGTCCATGACCAATATTTTAATCTCATTTTTTGGGCTGAAAGTGAATAAAGATACAGTCTTCGAAGCCACTGGTTTAGAATATGGGAGATATGACCCCCCCCCCCCCCCCCCCCCCCCATAGGTCCAAGGTTGTGTCACAGGTTCCTTGAATTATGACAGGACCTGAAAATCAGCATTTAAAAAGTAAACCACGTTATGTTAGAAATTTTGCGGCTTATGGGAACATTAAAAATTGTTTTTAAAATACACAATGTGCATATCCCCCGTTGAGGTAGGATCTTGACATTTTGTCAAAAAACAAAACAGCCAGATATGTTCTTTAATGGTGCAACATCAACTCAAAATAGCCACTTATTGATTAGTTTACTATTATTCGGTAACTATGAGTGTAACCTATACAATAGCTAAGTGCTGTTGTTTTCATTTAACTCAATTTTCAGATATTCAAGTTTTAAAATAGAGCCAGGTATTGTGTAGGTTTCTAGTTCTTCCCTTGGCACTCGGGTAATTAGGCTAGAACTCATTACATCTAAGCTATTCTTGCCTATTAGAGAGTATGCAAAACATTTAGAAGAACCCGATGATGAAGTTTATTCCATGAAGCTAATCTTTGTTGGCCTGGTGAGTTTTGTAGCACTGTTATGAACACCAGTGTCTACATTACTTGACTCTGTCAAGGTTGCATGGCACTGGAGGAAGAAACCCTTACCCATTAACTACCAGTTTCTCTTCTCTAGGTATTGTCTGCTACTTTTGAAAATAACTTATGAAAAAAAGGCAAAGTTTTTTGTGAACTTGTTTTAGCTTCTGATCAACATGTACAAAAATGTTTTTGTGAGTAAGATACATCCAAAGTCGTCAGGCTACGGAGTGTTTATGGGTTAATTTGTAAACATTCTTGATTTCTCCAGTGCCTCACAGACATAATTCCAATATTTCAATAAATAAATGTGAGTTGCTGGTACGTCTACTGACAAAAGAATCACCACAAGATGACATTGGTAAACTTGATTGAATTAAGTATTCAGGATAGGTTTCTATAAAGCTTTGCGGTTAGTAATATCAACTGTGTAAGGATAGTATGTGTTCTGAATTGTATTCTTAATTACTTTGATGGCAAGGGAAGGAAGCTTTCATGTATGCATCACATAAGACATGTATACAGGGGGGTCCTTTTGAGCGAGGTTGAAATCCACAAAATGCAATATTAATAGCATTAATAACAAGACAAGTCATTTTGAAAAGCCAATCATTTATTTTCCAGTAGATATCCATGGTACCCCCATGCAAATTGTGTCAATGAAAAGATTTCCATCACTATCATTCTCTAGTTCAAGAGTTGTCACAAATTAGATTGAAACATGAAATATGTATACTAAATTAATGAATAAATGGTGGGTCGAATGAGAAACGCTTAACAAAGGTATGAGGAAATGAACCTTCATTCCACTATGTCATCGGAAACTTTGGAAATCAGCTTCCTTGTTTTATTGACCATCCCTCTGTAATACACCTAGTTGGTAAATAGTGCCTGGAAATGTAGCTTTCCCTGATGACTGTACAAATCATGATTATGAAACATTCCTTTACTTCAATACATTTTCCCACTTATTACATAATTGGTATTAACATTCACTGCGTCTTCTTTTCCCCACACCTTTTACTATATTTGTAACCGCATTCATTTACTGCTTCCTTTTAAAGAAACGTCAAATGCCATTTAATTCTCCATACCATTCAAATGTAGTTCTAAACTCCTCTCTTACAGAACTGAATATTTTTTCTATACATCCTAACTTATGATTTAGTTAAGATACATAGGGAAGAGAAAATTGTCTATCCTAAACATCTAAATATGTGATACAAGTCGGTTTCTTAGTTCTTAGCTACCTCCAAGGGAAATATGTTACCCTATGAATCCAAATTTATGATATAATTTAGATGAACAGTTCTATGCTCTTCTCTCAGAAAAATGAACCCTTTCAGTACATCCATATTTTTGATAATTAAGTTAAGATACATAGTTCCTCTCCTTCAATCATGAAAGACTAAAATTAATCTATCCAAGTTTTCCAAATTTACAATAAGATTCAGATACACACTTCTAATCTCTCCTCTAGAGAAATAAATCTTTTCAATACATACATAGTTTGAAGTTCTCCCCATTTGAGAAATGAATCTTTTCAAAGCATACATATTTCGTAGTCCTCCCCTTTGAGAAATGAATCTTTTCAATACATACATGTTTCGAAGTACTCCCCTCAGAGAAATAAATCTTTTTTAAAACATATATAGTTCGAAGTACTCCCCTCAGAGAAACAAATCTTTTCAAAACATATATAGTTCGAAGTTCTCCCCTCAGAGAAATGAATCTTTTCAATACAAACATATTTCGAAGTACTCCCCTCAGAGAAATGAATCTTTTCAAAACATATATAGTTTGAAGTTCTCCCCTCAAAGAAATGAACCTTTTCAATACATACATATTTCGAAGTTCTCCCCTCAGAGAAATGAATCTTTTCAATACATATATAGTCTGAAGTTCTCCCCTTTGAGAAATGAATCTTTTCAAAGCATACATAGTTCGAAGTCCTCCCCTTTGAGAAATGAATCTTTTCAAAGCAAACATATTTCGACGTCCTCCCCTTTGAGAAATGAATCTTTCCAAAGAATACATATTTCGACGTACTCCCCATCAGAGAAATGAATCTTTTCAATACATGCAACTTCAAATTTCTTTTTATCTTTTGGCAAGCTGTTATCATTCATCGGCCGCCTTCTCTGCTGGTTTTTTCTCCTCCTCCTCGCCATCCTCCAGGTCGCTGGATGCCTTCATGCCGAGCTCCTCGTACTCGTCCGCATCATCATCCCCGTCCACCTCGCGGTTCGCGTCCTCCAGGCGCTCAAGCTGCTTGGCTAGCTCGTGCTCGTCCGTGTCAGAGACAACCTTGGCCTGAAATCACACACGGGAATGTCAAAATCAATGTACAGATTATGAAAATAACAGTGCAAGAATATTCAGCTTTCACATGATAGGGTTTTATAACCTATAATGGAAACTTCAGACCCTTCTTAACATAAATGATAGGGTTTTATAACCTATATAAGGAATTAAAAGCCCTTCAATACAAAAATGATGGGGTTTTATAACCTATGAGGAATTTCAGGCCCTTCTTTAAATAATCCTTGCCAGTCGTGTATCTAAATAGTAAATACACATATAGGATGAACATGTCTTGATTTCCATGTCTTTCTAAAACTCAATTCTAGAACCTACACTTTCAAATAGGGTATTCAAGATGCAACAAAACAGGAGCCAATGCAGGGCTGATATCAGATAGGTTTGTTATGTTGAATGTAACATTAACTTTTATACAAATGAAATATATTTTACATTCATGCCAAAGGAAGAACAGTAAAGTATGTGGTAATAAAGTTTTTTTTTATGCAAATAGGGTTAGGATGAAGTTGGTGAGATATTTAATATTCAAAGGGTTGTTTGCTAATTTCAATCCACAGCTTAACTCTTTCCTGGTACATGTAAGTTGTGGATTGATTTCTACAAATTTGAATATTACACAAGTGTAATGCCTTTTTTTTTTAACAAACACAAAAGTATTATGTATGAAGCAATATTTACAAAACAATATTAACTTGATTCTTTCCTTCCTTCAATTCATGTGCATTTCAGAAGTTGATGATTGATACTTACAGCCATTTTCATCACAAATTCTCCTTTATAGTCCTCTATGGTAGTCTGGATATTGTTACAAGCTGCCTTTAATAAAGCCATGCCTTCATCCTTGTCTAGTGTAGTGGTAGTAACTACGTACAGTGGGGGTGCAATCAGGTTGATCTGAATAAAAAATTGAAACAGTCAAATTTGCTAAGAAAGAAATCTGATGAGATAAATAGTTAACTGAATCCCAAAAATGGGTGGCTGGCTACTGTACTAAGTAACCTTTAAAAGAAGGTGACCTTCTCATAAAAAGGTAATATCTATATATTTTTTTCATCTGGGGAATTGCTTGAAGGTTGGATCTTTTTACGTATGGTCTATAAAGCAAATTAGAATTACATTAAAATACAGGAAAATAAATGCTTCAGAAACTTATATTTTGCAGTGCCTATGCAACATTATTTGACAAGTCTCTAATACCAAAGACGATTCCCAGAAATAAATGCATAGAAACTAAGCTCCTACCTTGACTGGCGTGGTCTCTGTGCTGCATTCTAAGCCTTTTCGGAGGGCTGCCTTCACAGCATCTATTCCTTCATACTCAAAACAAGACACCTCAATATCTGAAATGAAACATACAACTCTGGTCATGCTCAATAGAAGTATAGTTGCACAGAGGCATCCGAATATCCCAAGAATTGTTGCTGGCACTTTCATTTCACAGTTATATCCAACCAAATATTCTCATACAGCATAAGGGTTATAATTAACAGTGAATGCTTAATCTGGCATAATAAGAAGTACCAGATAACCATGAGAATAATTTCCACTAAATAACTTATGTAAATAGACATACCAACACAGACTTCTGTATACTTAATTGATTCAGTAAGACAAGAGTTGAAAACATTAATTTAAATCAAATCACAAATCTCCTGCTATTATTTGCCTTTTTATACTGTATTCTGAAGTAGTTTCTGAGTAGAAACAAAATATTCTCTCACAGTCACATTCTTTTTTTTCTTTTTTACCAACATAAGGAAAACAAGTGAAAGTCAACCATTGAAAGTCTGCCATCAAGTCTGCCAAGTCAACTGAAAGTATGGCATCACTTTTTGTGAGGTTTAATATAAAACTTAAAAAAGTTCACAATTAATTATAATGCAATATTTATTAACTTCAATCATTTATCTTATCATAAGTACCTACCTGCCCTGATTTTAACTGCTTGTGGTGTTAACCTTCGGTTGATATTTTCTAAAAGAACTGCTTTTGTGTGATCATCAATATCGCATTCATCTAGTACCTCTGGATTTCTGGAAGGCAAAACAAATAGTGTTGTTATTAAATGAACCATAAATTAGATTCTGTGGCCTGTGGGAGGAGAAAAACAAGGAGGTTCATTTTCAAGTCCCTCCCTCTCGTTACTTCTATTACTCATGTGAACTTCTAGTTCATGCATCACATTACACAGCTTTCCCTTTACAGTTTGTTTTGAGTAGTGTTTGAGTAGTGCTATCATAAAATTTTGTCCAAAGCTGAAATCTCTACATAATCATCCCTTGATAAGTTGCAAATAAGCATAAAGTAGATGCTTTTTATTCACCCAAACATTTTATCAGATTCAATTACATATGTAGAATATCAAAAGCAGTTAAATATCCAGTTTATTTACACAAGGCAGGGTTGGCAGTTTCTTCCAAGGGGCGGTTTCTTCCATGGAAAAATCCGGTTTCTTCCGTCCTGGAAGAAATATGTTTCTTCCATTTCTTCCAATGTTTTGGAAGAAACCTATCTCTTCCAGTTTTCTTTGAATTTTTGAATTTTTCTTATAGATGATAAGGAATAGTATGATAGCAAATGAGCAGCACTTAAATAGAAAACAATAAGGAATCTTAAATCCCTCAAATTGACATGTTAGTAATATGCCTTATGGTATGATAAGCATGGTTTCCATGTACTCAACCAAATAAGGTATGTCTGAATAAAATAAAGTAGCTTAAACCACTCAAACTAGCTACTGTCACACCACATATGGTTTCCACCTGTACTCATACATGAGAGATTAGCTAGCCTGCACAGGAGGAGTCAGACCCCTTCCCAGCATCCTTTTTCAAGGTGGGCAGCATTAACCCTGTAACCTGGTGGAAGGGCCTGAAGTATGCTGCTTTGCCAGAAGGACTAGTTGAACTTATGATACAGCTGCACTCTGCTTGTGCATCATCTGCATCCATTGAGAGAATCTTTTCATCATTTGGACTCATCCACAACAAGATCCGCAACCGTCTTGGGGTAGAAAAAGCAGCCAAACTTGTTTTCTGCTATAGGATGTTAAGGGGAAATGAGGACCTGGATTATTAGTTAACCCTATGTAGGTCAAGTGTAAATGCCTCTAATTGTATACTTAATCCCATTGAATTGCTATTAGAAAGGATCTGACTACATAGCTTAACTGCTTCTTTTCAACATCCATAGTTAATGTGAACCCTGTATATATAATGGACCAGCAACCTGGATATGAAACCTTGGATTAGTTGGTCTTCTAAGATGAAACTAATCCAATGTTAATGTCTTAACTCAAGTTATAAAGAAACAGTTTGTCATTAGACAGAGATAGCTGAACAGTAATCAACATCAATCAACAGATTAGCACCAGGAGTACACAGATTGTGTGGAAAACTAGAACATTACTTATTGTATGAGTGTTTGCTAAACACAAGAGTAAGAATAACTTTCAACTAAATATTTCTCAAATGTTGCATTGTTCTTAAGATATTTCTATAAGAGTCAGGCCAGATGTATCATTCACATGTGAATGGGTTAAGAGGATGTTTTCTCACTTTTGCACCCGTTTGTGTATGGTTAACTACTGGAAAATATTGCTTTGCTATCAAGATACTTCTATTTAGTCCAGGTGTATGACACTCATGTTAATGAGTTAAGAGGATGTTATCTCTCTGTTTTCTTACTAAATAACTTTGTATGGTTAACTTAAATCAGTATATATATAAGGTAAAACTAGTATGTAAAGGGTCATGTATATGCAAGGTATCTATCAGATAAAACAAATTTACAAGGGCAAATTTACAAGGGTTAAACTAAGTGTGACAGGAATTGATGTAATATATTGTAAGATTATAATGGCATATATATAAACTATTCTACCTCAGATCTTTTTGTTTGTTATTATCTGCCCATTAATGTTATTCATAACACATAGGTTTTTCAATTCTTATCATGGATCCCATTCTTCCATTTCTTCCGGAAGAAAGTGGAAAAATACGGAAGAAACCATGTTTCTTCCGTTGTCCTGGAAGAAATACGTTTCTTCCGGAAGAAACCCAACCCTGACACAAGGGCCATAAAACACATTAAAACCACTCTCACTTCCTAAGTGGAACATGCCAAAATACTAGTAGTTGATGATTTTGATACTCAAAATTTTCAATAATTGATAGATTTTTGACAGATTCTTTGATTCTAAGTAAGGTTACTTACGATACAGCAAGTTTAAAAACTTCATAGGCTGCAGTGGGTTTCTTGTATTTCTCGTCAAAATGCCATGCTGTCTTGAAGTAAAGTTCCTCTATCTTCTCATCGCTGTCGTATTCCAGCAGCTCTCCAACGTGCCTCAAAATACTATTGACCTGGAAGAAATTATTACAATATATTGATTATTACCAGATGTCTTGGTTTTGGGTGTAAATTAATCACAACACACTCTTTGACTTTCTCAAAATACTAATAACCTGAAAGAAATCACACACAAAATCAGAGTTACTTTCACACGTATCAGTAGTTATCCTTTTTGTTTCATGCCTAGGAAGAGTAGATTTTGATAACAGCCCTTTTGCGTGAGTATGGCATAATCTCTTATTGGTATCAAGTGGAGATAAATTTTCTGTGGATTACGCCCTGCGTTAATGTTTCTTTTCTGGTTGTCCTAATGCCTTGTCATTCCTGATTCTCATGTACAAATCTAGAGCTAATATTAAATCATTAAAAATAACAGGACTGACAAAAAAGGTGCAGGACCTGTAAAATCTAGAAGCAGCCAGGCAACTTGACTGGTAGAAAGTCTTGGTTTTGATCACAACATACTTCTGTACTACAGAACTGTATGAAATCATTCAAAGAATACTGACAGATTTCAGAGCGTTTTGGGCTCAAATTAATCACAAAAAGTATAACCTTTAAACCTAAACATCTGGAGATTTTCGAACACTTAATACCTACTGCCAATGCAGCTTCTCGGCCACTTTTAATCAAATACATTGTAGAAAACTTTTAATTCTGGATTTACTGTCAGTTCCTGCTATATATAAATTTTCAAAAATAAGTTAAAAGGGCACGGTAGTAGATTATATTACATTTTTGTGCAGACACACTTCTTTGATATTGTGATAGATATAGGCCTACTTCAGACAAGTCCACTAAAATCATAGGTGACCACATAAACTACTTACTGCTTTGGCCTTGGCATACTTTTCCTCACATTTCATTACTTCTTCAGGTGACACACGTCTCTTTGATAAATCAATATAACCTGGAATGCAAAGTTGAAAAGCACTTTAAAGCAGAGACTATGCAATGTTAAATCATTTAAATGGGTGTTAGAATTATCCTCCTGGAACATTGCACAGGTGCAGATTTGTAACACTGATATTATCAGCACCAAAACTACAGACAGGTGGATTTAAGGTTGAAGAAGAACTACATTGAGGTTCCATAGTGGCAAACTTAAAACCCTCCATACTGCTTACTTGAAACCTTTCAGCTTCAAAAAGACCCATTAATTGTGTGAAAGGTAAAATCTGTTTTTAAGAAAGTTCTTTTTATTTTTACAATCGATTACTGAAACGATTATGGCTAAACAATTGCTTAATCAATTTGCTATAACAATCATCCTAAACTTTTGCTATTAATTTCCACATTAAACTTTTAATCATCACAGTATTACGCTATCACATGTAAGTGTTACAAAATGTGTACAATGTGAATACTGGCAATTATTACCTTTGTCCTTGTCCACCCTGATCACCACTACACACTCGCTCCGTCCGACCCTGATGAGTTTGTTGATGGACCTGATACGCCTCCTCGACAGTTCACTGAGTAAGATCATGCCTTCGATGTTGTTGTACTCCAAAAGGTGGACATATGCTCCCATCTCAGCGATGGAGCGAACATTGACCATCACTACATCCTCAACCTCAGGATATTTGTGACCGTAAAATCTACACGACAGTGGCATTTTTCCTGAAAGAAAAGAAAAGACAATAATTATATATCCGTAAAATGCTTCTTGAAAATATTCTTAGGTGTAAAATTCACCCTTTACAATAAAATACTGGACAGCTTTTACTGTGATAAATGCAGCTATCAGTGGGGCAGCTACTAAAGTATACTATTCAGTCCCCTTTTCAAAATACCCTTAGCAATCATCTGCAAATATACTGAGCCCTTAGGCTCATCCTTCAATTTCAATGGAGGAGATTTCAAGATTACTAAACACCTATGCGTCCAGCCGCCAGCGTGTCATTTGAACGTGTACCCAGAACATTATTTCATGACAGTGTGGACACCCCAAAGCAGTTACTGGCCTAAAAAAAAGCAAAATATGTAGATATAAAGGTTTTATTTCATTAGTAGTGTCTACAATTAGTACTACACTCTGGACACCCAAAAGTCTATGAAACCTCTGTTTGGACACCCTGTTTCCAAGTCCTGGCTTAGACTATGCATAGGGTGTCAGTAGCTCCCTGTAATCTTCATCTCAATTCACCTCCACTTAAAGTAAAGGATCAACATTAAAACTAACATTGTCTAAATGAATGTATAGCAAATGCAGTTCAAATGTAGGGAAGCCACATCCCCATAGCCAACTCTTGTGGTTACTCTTATCATGTAAGAAATGTGACAATGAATGTATTAGTCTACGGTACATTTGCACAAGATGCATTCTCCATATGCTTTGTGCCATCTTTACTGAGGACGACCAGAAGAATAACCCCTTCTTCTCTATTCGTTAATATTTGGGAGAAAACAATCTTCTTGATCATAAATCTTAATTTTTCAAACAATCCAAAATAATTTAAAGTGTAGAAGTAAAATCGAGCAAATAAGATAATACAAGTTAGGAATGATGACAGTAGTCATGACGAAGAGAAAGCGCAAGTGAATTGGCATCGTTCAGAGTGCTTTAGTTCCATTCAGCAATTCTCTTGTAACCTGAACCACAAAGCTAATATTTCATCTTTATACCCTCGAAGCACCAGTTTGAAACTGCGCTCCCTTACCAGCCAAGCCAGAGTTACATTACATTACAACAAAATTTGAGGAACAGAGTATGTTGGAATGTTAAATTAGTCTGAGATCAGAGAAATAGACATTTTAATTTTAAGAGATGTTTAAGGTAGAAGCCTACCCGATACCCGGGTCATTTTTAAAACTTGAATATCTAAAAGCTGGGTTAACTGTGGACAGCGGCACTTATGCTATTGTATAGCTTACATCTCATAGTTACAGAATAATAATAAACTTATCAATAATCTGCTATTTTGAGTTGATATGACACCCTTTACGCACATATCCGTCTGTGTTTCGTTTTTTGGCAAAATGTCAAGACTCATCCTTTACTTGAAAACCAAACTCTACCATTTGATCATTTATGTCTTTGGTAAGGTGCAAGGTCCTACCTAAACCGGGAATCTGTACGATGAGTATGTTAAAAACATTTTTGAATGTTCCCATATGCCTAAAAATTACTAACAGCACGTGGTTTACATAGCAAATGCTGATTTTCAGGTCCTGTCAGAATTCAAGGTAGCTGTGACATGACCTTGCACCTAGACGGGGTTCATATCTGTCATATTCTAAAATACTGGCTTCGAAGACTGTATCGTTATTCCGTTTCAGCCAAAAAATGAGATGAAAATTTTGGTCAAAATGGTTTAGGCTGAATGAATCTGTATAGTTAAAGTAGACAGCCATGTCGTTTGGGACCAATTTAACACGGAAGGCCCTAAGGGGCCTGCTCTTTGTCAGAACCTTTCATTTGTGGTCACTCTTGACCGTACAACAATTGGAATTCGCTAGGTTGAGGTTGGTGGGCGAGTGAACACCGCTCATGTGTAATCTTTTGTTTTGATATCCATTTTTAGGGGCCTGCCAAGAACACCACCTAGTGGTGATAATCTTGGTGCCCTAGACTATCACCTTAATCATACTGTATTGAGGAGTAATTATGATCTAAAATGTTGATTTCTCAAACATACAGCACAATTAGAAGTTCTTTCATTCATTGTACAAGTTGACAAGCAGAACACATGGGCTGCCTGAGTAAACGATTGACAGCGGCTCTCAGCAGCTGTGAAGTTAGAGAAAGAGATCATACTACTAGTACTAGAAGTAGAACAGTAGAAGTAGCCGGTAACATATTTAACATGCAATATATTTTGAGAACTATACCTACAAGATTGTGTTTTGTGAGTTTGATGAGTTCTTTGTGTCAGATGTTTGTCTTTTATGTTCAATTATTGTCAACAAAGATTCCTGAACGACGTCTTTTAAGGCTAAGAACAAGTGACTTCGACGTATGCAGCCTCACATGTGATCCGCCATTTTCTGATGCAATTCGTCTATTGCGCAGATTCTTGCGCATGCTATAAATCCCCTTTCCACCGCCAGGTGGATTAGTGTCGAGTGGGCGTGGTGTGCTGAACATGCAATCCAACCCATCAATGCTAGTACTAGTGGCTGTGTAATCGGATAATAATGTGCGACAATTTTCGATTAGCTAAACACAGGTGCCATCGAATCAATAAAGGATGTTCTTCTGAAATTTTGATTATCCAAACAAAACATTTAAAGTGAGTGAATTTGAGAATTGAATTCACTTGGGAAAAAGACAAACATGAATCTCATATATTTCTGATCAGCAACAAAGGCAAAGAATTCTGCACTGCTGGCGATGTGACAGGAATAACATAATTGCTTTTTTTAATTATCTCAAACATTTGGTTAGCAATTTGATTAGAAAGAAAAAGGCCCCTTAATCACGTTTTGAACTAAATATACACATGCAATGTCTCAAGTCAGGGTTCGAAGTTTGCTCACTTTAATTGCCCCTAGATTAGCCTGTTTGATCAGATAACTGTCAACATGTTTTCGCAATAAACTAGCGCACTCCACTGGTAGAGGAAGTGTATATATACTAGCAAGAGAATCCATGATGCCACCAGTTCAATGTGTGGGTCGGCAATCCAATTGTGAACGACGGAAACTGCTACATCATGAGACTTTTTCTGGTTCTTCTCTTGGCCACAGTGCTGGTCTTAGTACAGTCGACACCGGACCGTTTTAAGGTAAGGAAGGCATCCGGCGAAAGTTAGCATAAAACCTTTCATGCGTAGAGTCTCGTTTACAATAGCGCTGGGTGGTTATTGCGAAACAGTTTGTAATGATTTTGAAAGAAATCGTATACAGTATTTGATAAATAGTTTAAGGTGAGATGGTTAGGTTCTGCTCTGATCATTGTTTTAACGCATATTCTTAAAGAGGCTTTTTTCAAAAATATATTACCAGAATGGTCAGACATTTATTATCTGTCGTAACTTTGTTTTCCTTAGTGAAATGGGCATGTTTTCGTTTCACAGTATTCGCCGTCAAGTAAGTTCAGCAAGCCTCTTTTCTAAACAGACAACTATCATGTCTTCGACATACACTCATTCACGGCAGGATGTATGTATATACATACTTGCATCCCTGTCACCACTTTGCCAAAAGTTGGTATTAATTTGCGCAATTTCTGGTGGACTTTCACTTAGAGAGATGGTAGAGTGATGAATTAGGTGATCGCTCGCATCTCACAACGTATTTCTACTGGCAGCATTCAACATCCTTCTTAGTGTACATACTGACATAGTTTTTTTTATGATTACTTGGATTGGAAAGTACCCGTCTCGTAGAAGCATTCGCGGCAGCAATGCTATGTATTGATTAAAAAGCACGATGTTTCACCTACAAAGGGAGCAGTTTGCGCTATGTTACTGGTCTTATGGTTAAAACTCAGATGACCTTCATATCCTTCGTTAGTTGGTGGAGATATCAGTAACAGCGGGGTCACTCGTTGAGTAAACACCTTGTTTGATTAGTTCCACCATAATTACAACGACCCAAACTCTGCCAGTGAGGACATCCAGTGTGTTTGATGATCCTATATGTTATTGTCATATAGGGCATGCATCGAATCTCAACAGCTAGATCATACCTATCCTGCCAACAAAGTCTGTTTCTGAAAATAACAGGCCTATAGAAAGTTAAAATAGTGATGTGATATGTGTCAGACTCAAAACTTAATGCTGTAACTACTCAAACTTTTGATGATAGCATGGACTAAACGTAAAATGGCAGACCATTCCTCCATGTCCAGTGTACGAGTATGTATATAGGTATTGAATCCGTTATTGTGCGGTTCAATTAGGTAAACACAAGTACGCAGGATAGCTCATAACCACCGCATGTCCAATTCCGAAAAGTATAGGGTATGAAGGACTCTTTCAAAAAAGTTTGCAATGAAAACGGTCAGATACATATATTTATCTGTACTCCTTATTTCCTTTATAACGACATGTTGTTCGCATTTTCAAGCAGTTGGTTAACAAACGTTTCTGTCTTTTACAGCGAGCGGAAGATGACTTTGGAGGTAATCCTTTTCATGTTGTTATTCCACGATTATAGTAATTCAATGTGCAAATAGATGTTTCTTGGCATTTTAACAAATTTGTGCGTAAGAGTTCTTCCAAAAATTACCTTCTGTATGTTTCATACTTTTTAAAATAAATCAGGCATTAAGAATGATTTTACACAAAAAAATGATGAAGAGTTGTGAAAAGTGCTTTGATTAACATTTCATTTTCTCAAAGGGTCAAAGAGGCTTTCGTCCGGAGGATTTTACGTAAATTGTCTAGCTGCTTTGGTCCCTGCGAGCGTTGAAAGGCAAATGCACCATCAGAATAATTTAGATTCAAAATGAGCTTATACATGTCACCGTTCAAATAAGACCTCCCCCGAACATGTCCTCTTCAGCAGTACTCAGTTATAGCTTACAGAAGTGACCAAGTAACAGGCCTGAGGCAGCCATACGGGGGCGTCCATGTATCCCATGATGCACTCTGTTTTTGGCATCTTCTAAGCACCAGCCTGAGTGCCTAATTCCATAATGTATAATTTACATTTTAGGCCAACACCCTATTATCAATGTGAAAAGTTGGTTTCCTACCCTACCCTTTTGTGTAAGATACAACAGAGGCATTTCTGGATATCAATGAAAGAAAGATTTCCTTGCAAAAAGATATCACCAAAATAGTAAGATGAATGGTATGAAGCCTATATTGACATTAACGTATGTTTTTAGAGGACCAAGCCCCTGATGAGCCCCCGGAGGAGGACGACACCCCAGGGGCAGAGGAATCAGATCTCATGTTGACCCCAGAGCAGCAAGAAGGACTGGTATATGCAGAAAAGGAGGAGGACGAACGAGAACAAGTAAGCAATTCTTTCTAAAATGAAATACAAAGAAACGGTTGGTGAATATTTATGTTTAAACGAAAATGTTTTGTGTTATTGATGTTGTTTTATCTTATTTCTAAAAAGATATCGTGACCCGAAACGCAAGTACGAATTCATTGAGTGTTTGTGGTAGGTCAGTAATTAATCTAGTTATCCTTTATATTTCAATTTTCCCCGAATATATAGGATTGTATTGGGTTAAATCTCTATGCGGTGATCGAAAGCAAAACTTTGGAGAACTTCCTATTAAAACTGTCTGAGAAATTTATGATAGAACATATTGAAAGGTTACCATCTGCAGCTTATATATTGTTCTTTGTTTAAAAGATTTCTATTTAGATACTTTTCAAAATACCAGTCTATTGATAAGTCACTTTCAACGTTTTTTGCCCATGTGTGCACTCAGGGTGCAAATGGGTTAATTAAGTAAAAACCCCCCACTCTCGTCATCGCCAAAAAGGTCAAAAAGTATATTCCTCGCCAGAGGCAAATCCTCATATAGAAGCAAAGAGGAACCCTAAGCCCCTTTTATTAACCCATTTGCACCCTTAAAATTTTCAAATGTTATGGCCCGTAAAAGTCTTCAGCAGTAAAAAATCAAAAAAGTACTTTTTATTGGGCATAGTCAATGACACCCCTAAGGTATCTGTGAACCTACAGTAACCATCAACTGCGTAATTAATGAGAATATGTCATTCGAAAAAAAAGTTGTAAATTTTGAAATAAAACAGAATATGGATTGAATAATGACAGGTGGCGATGATATTCTCTACCTGATAACACCCAGGAACCTGGAGATATACCTATTTATAGGATTATGCTGCTTTGAGGTGTGTTTTGGGACAGGGCTTTTAACTGGCTTGCAATGGTACCCATCACCTTAACTAATGTGATATGTGTAGGGGTATGCTAATGATCAGCATGCTATGATTTCAGCTATGCATTTCAAATACTTTTGAAAAGTTGATATACTAGTAAATCAATGATTTCTGTGATCCCTGACGAAGGTATTTATATATGGCTTCTTTCCAAACTTACGTTTGAAATAAACTACTGTCCCGATAGCCGAGTGGTCATCTAGCTTTGTAATTCGACTGTGCTTACTGCTTAGTCTTTCAATACTTACTTTTTGCGTTTAAACTAGGCTGTTGTGAACATTATAAGTCGAGATAAGCAGCTACCCATTATCGCGTTTGAATCGCTAGTGTGACCATGATAAGAGCGGTGCGATGAAAAAAGCTTCTTTTTTTCAGGCGGCAGATGATAGCACTATGAGTCGCAAAAAACGCAAGGCATTGTCAAACCTAGTCCAGCGTTGGCCAAACGCCATCGTACCCTACATCATAGATAGATCTCTCTTCCAAAGTAAGTTTACTTGAGCTCGAGGGTACCAATATAGACACCACATCCTAGTATAGGCATATCGCTCTTCTCATGGATGTACACTTTACAACATTGTCAAACCTAGTCCAGCGTTGGCCAAACGCCATCGTACCCTACATTTCAAAGAAAGTTTACTTGAGGGTATTACACTACCGTACCAATATGGACACCACATCCTAGTATAGGCATATCGCTCTTCTCATGGACGTACACCTTATAACGAAGTGTTATATTACAGTATCATACGTCATAGCCATATCGCTTTTCTCAAGTATGTATACCATATAACATAAGAGTATTGCACTTCCGTACCATATGACGTAGACATATCGCACTTCTAAAGTTTGTTTATGTTATTATATAACATAGGAGTATTACCCTTCCATACCATACGTCATAAGTCACGTCATTGTCATCATTCATGTTGAAGTCATAGAAAGTACCTGTGTGATTTTTTCACCCTTGCAGATAAGAAGGCTCTTGCTGCTATCGCAAACGCCGTCAAACATTGGGAAGCCAACACTTGTCTAAAAGTAAAACCGGTGGACGCCACGGTCAGGAGTCAGGCCGGACACTCGGGGGCTGTCAGATTTTTCAAGGGATATGGGTGAGTGGAATGAATTGGAAATTTGTATATCGTCATTTCTTCCAATAAAGGCTATATTGCGACTAGCCACATGTATGTAGTTAAGAAAATTTAAGCGCCGGATTATTCCGCAAATGTATATAGGACTCTATGTTAAGGTTGCACAATTGAACGTAAAAGTTTTATCTATAAGTACATATTGTTACTGCATGATACAATTACTACATGCTTGAATATACACTATCGTAGCTAGCTGATGGTCCTCTTTCTCTTCACCATCATCTTTCTTCCAGGAGTACTACTACTACTACTGCTGCTGCTGCTGCTGCTGCTGCTGCTGCTGCTGCTGCTGCTGCTGCTGCTACTACTACTACTACTACTACTACTACTACTACTACTACTACTACTACTACTACTACTACTACTTGTGCGGCTGCTGCTACTGCTCCCGCTCTCAGCGCGTACTACGTGCATGTGATGCCGCAGATGCTGCAATATCACCATTGCTGCTGTAACTTGTGCTGTTATATTCTGTCGGTGCTGCAGTATCACTTACCTTTCATATCATCATTGCTACAAATACACGTATTTTGAATTCCTAACTCCCTGCTGTAGGTGTTGGTCGCGGCTTGGTAGAGTGACATCTAAAGGATACCAGAACATTTCTATTGGCACCAACTGTGAATACGTACGTATACTATATGATGATTCGTGTAACTTGAACGTTTGATATTTTTGTTTCAACCCGAAACCATGAAATGTTATTACTCGGTTTTAACTACTTTACTAACAGTTTCTTTCCCTACTGATAGGTATGGGCAATGAACGAACAACACGAATGAATGATTTTCATTTTTAACGACCACGTGATACATGGTGTTACGTTAAACATTTTATATTGATAACTGATATTTTGTACAATAAAGTGGTTTTCCAACAGATTAAGAATAGAAGTAAATAGAAGTAAAACTTGGAAGGAAATGTTAACTGCCAAAGATCGTTGATAGTATTGACATATTTGAATGCAATACGAAGTATATTGGCGAAGAGCAAACATCAATACGAATGCTTGATTTGTAGTTGAAAAAAGATGTGACACAGTTCGTTTAATCAAATAATTGATGTAAGTGGTTACTATTTTGTACGTTTATGTGAAAAATGAAAATAGATTTCCAACCAAAATTGAAGAATAGCGAGTACTGGGTAATAGCCAGTAATTGGAAAATTCAGAAGGAATGGTCGACTGAAATACCTAGTACAAATGAATAAATTACATTCACCTCCTAGCCACGACCAATTTTGATCCATCCGGTTGGTGGTACTTCTAAGCAGGTTTGGCTTTTATAAGTTTTATTTTCATTTTTGTAGACTGGAACTGTGGCCCACGAAATTGGCCATGCTATAGGATTTTTCCACGAGCAGGCGAGGTTTGACAGAGATAAGGAGATAGTAGTAATGGAACAGAACATTGCACAAGGCAAGGCATCGCAGTTCAGGAAATACAAGGTGACGGCTATGCACACCCATGACGTGCCCTATGACGTATCATCCCTTATGCATTACGGTTCCAAGGTAAGATATTTGGCGGATTACCATTGGGAGCTCTGGCATCTTCCGCCATCGACAACTGAAAAATAATGATTTAGCCATAATGATAGAAGAGATGTCTTTTATCAGTGGTATAGTTGAATCTACATACTAGTATTATAAACGTTTAAATCCATAATAGTATCAATGTGGGTAGTAAACAGTATGTATTTTCTTTCTTTGTTCATGGTGCTCCTCCCCCATGGCCCAGCAGTCTAACACATGTGTTGGCAGCTGCTCACATGGGTTTCAACTTCAGTGACGTGGGAGGGGAGGAGGAAGGAATTGGTGTTTGTGTCGCTTTCAACAACTTACGTCATATCGCGACGAGATGGTTCTAATAGGTCTTTCACCTGTAAAACCGCCATAGACAGTACTCTACAAAGCTGCACATTTATAAATAGCGACCAGGCTACCCCTCACGGCTTGGAGCCAGGCATCTTTACCACTAAGCCACGGCGCAGTTTTACTGACCATACGCTTTTATTCCTTATGCCATAGGCAAAGAACTAATTAATCAAAATGTTACGTTTTCATTTATAGTACTTCCTACGTAGAGGGCTGCAAGGCAACACTATCCAAACATTGGACCCCAATAAGCAAAACATCATTGGGAACCGAAAGGGACTCAGTTTTCAGGATGTCAAGCTAGCCAATATCATCTATAAGTGTAACGGTAAGTGCTCTCTACCACCAGTTCAATTAAATAATCTTTTTCAACTTGGATTTCTCCGCTACACATTTTTTGTAGAACATCCGCATAATGAATATTTTCGATTCCCCCATAAGTACCGGTATATAGTTTTAGGTTACGGACTACTTAAAAGGTGTTGCATATTTTCACGGGCCATTTGAAAAAAGGGAAAAATATTTCGAGAAAATATTTTTCCAGCAACTGTTAGATAGAAATAATTTACTTTCGATCTTATCACATGCATGAATACGTGCCTTCTTAATGTTTGTAACATCTATACCGAGGTTAAAGCTGTAAGATTGGTGTGACATACATGTACATGTATTTAAATTTTGTTGATGGTGACTGATCTCTATCTTTATATTTTATATGTTTCATTGATATGCATTGTAACATTGACACCACCTATACATGTAATACGTTGACAAAAATAGAATAAAAGTGTTCCATAGGATAGTCTATGGATATGTGATCTATCATAATTAGAAGTCACAGTTGGTTATGTAGTAGATGGTTGTTTTCACCCACTTAGGCTTTTTTTTAAATTTCAAATTGCACACATGTGCAACAGGATTTTTATTTCTCCATAGTCGTGTCATTATGCATATAGATCCATTATTTATGGACATAAAACAAAAACATAATGATGAAATGTTCAAAAGGCTGTATATGATAATAATGTCAACAGTATTGTACAAGTATTGTTAACGATAGCAGGGAGAGGGAGATAAAACCAATGGGTAAAGTATATTATAATCTTACAACGGATACCAGCTATTTAATGTGTTCTTGTCAATTCTAAGTTCGGTTATGAATGTATTCCATTAATATTATCAAAAGTTTAATGATTTCCAAAATAGTCCATATCCTGATGTCCCTACCAAGCCCTGAAGAAGAAACTTTCAAGAAGATTGAAAAAAGAAATTTTTGTGGAATGACAAACCCCACGAGCATAAGGAAAGTAGAAATGCTTTGGTAGGTCTTTTGTAACATATTTTTGCTGTATTCATCATCTTGAGCTAGATGGGTTTTTTTTGACTAACGAATTATATATCTTTCAGATCGGTGCTCATCTTCGCAGAAGAACCAGAAATGTATGAATAGTGGATATGTGGGACCGCAGTGTAAATGTGTGTGCCCGGGTCTCTTTGGTGGAAGCGACTGCAGTCAGATCATCATTCCCAAAGGTAAGCCAAATCATGCGTCATTGGTACTGGCTTCTAGTTTATCCTAGACTAGTCACTATTGTATACTTATGTTCTGGCCTTGAAAACGAAAGAATACAAAAAGGAAAATATGTTAATGCAAAATGTGCACAAAATGTGGAGGTGGAAGATGTGGTACACTTCACCCGGGGATGTACTTTGTAGGATACGAAGTTAAAGGTCAACAAGGTAGAGACAGTCGTGTGTGGTAAGGCACTATCTTGCAGGAAATTTTCCATCCAGTTGCGCTAGCCTAGTACATTTAGTAGATATGTATGGTATTTACAAATCAAATGTACATTGATTGATAAAGAAAACCTCATTTGAGGTAAAACACTGTAAAAAAGAAACTTATCTTGGCCAGCTCAAGCAAGTTAAAGAAAACTTATATTTAAAACACCAAGATCCATCAGGAGACAGATGTTAGCAGCTATCATGTCTAGTCATGGTGTGATATTCTATGTTAACTTAACTGGCTTGGTTTTAAGTTTTGTATTGAGATAGTATTAATAGAGAGAAATTTTGGATGAGTTAAGCCCACTATAAGACTTCATTGCTGGCCCGAATTATTTTGTAAAAAGCATTTTTTAAATCTGATTCTAAAGATATATCAGAATGTAATTGACAAACTACAATTCCCTTTGGTCGGCTTCAGCCATTTGCGAAAGTTATAAGTGACTTGGAGGGTAATCGGTGTTTTCAACCAAGTAGTTCGCTTTACCCAAACGTCATTGATCTTTTTGGAAATAAAGGTCCCTGTCAACTCTAATTTAGTGAAGGGAATACTTTCTATTAGTGTGAGATTGTTTCTAATTCATCGAAAGTGATTCATTATAACAAACTTCCACTAAACTGTGATGCCGCCAAGCAAGCGATTGTCTGGCTTGTGCTGAACAGAGTATGGCATGGACTAAATGGTTCATAACGTAAATACATGTATCACTTTTCTTTTTGATTTTTTCTACAGGCTGGAAACAGTGTGCAGGAACACAAAAGGGAAAATATTTCAACACTCCTAATTATCCGAAAAACTACCCAAACAACCAAGACTGCTACTGGAAATTCGAAGTGAGTAAATAAACCTGAATAAGGGTCTGTATCCATTCTCGAGCGGTCTAATATACTGTGCGTCTACTGCTCGTTGAATCACATAAGTGCACAAAGTTTAGATTCGAGTCACACTCAAAGCAGTAGAGAAACTTGCCAGAGAGATGGGTATAGTCTGTGAGTTATTGTGTCATATTCCTTATGCGGCAGAAAAAGTGACAGAAAAAGTCCAGACATGCATGTGGCAATACCAGACTATAAAGTTTACAACAGTATGTCATAGGTCTTGTTTATGTTCTGTAGCGCTGGACTCTTTAATGCTTTCATCACTCATCAGTGGTGCGTCACGACCGTAATGACCTGCTTAAGTTGATTATGTTTGTCAAAGGAAAGCTTTGATTCAGATGATGTTACAAGGATAGATTTAAACGTAACCGTATCGACAAAGAGCAACTGCGAACAGTCAAGACAGCTTGATGTTCTAGTAACTGGTTTGGGAGTCGATGATTGTGGGCTTAAATATTGCTATGTTAGTTAAAGCAGAAACATCAATCAAATTGATTGATGTCTCTGGTTAAAGGTATGAATTTTATCACTAACGATATTGTATGTGTGTGTTTAATTGGTCAGAATAAAAAAGGCACGCAAGTAAGGCCGAACATGCGCAGCATCTCTTCATCTACAGGGACCCCAACAGCAGTTTAACTACAGTGTTGTCCGTTTAGGCGATAGTGCGTGGCGGAAAATGAGCCAAAACTCCATAAAATAACCCCATAAGTTATAATCCCTGGTATAAACCTCTCATTCTAGGTTCCGAAAGGTAAACGTGCTCGAGTCCACTTCTATGACTTCATGGTTGAGGCGGGAGGACAGTGGTGCGCCTATGACAACGTGGAAGTGTATGCCGGGGATACCAAATACCAGTAAGTATATGTCCACCCCCTCTAAGAAAAACATAATGCAATTGAATATAGATGCTCCAAGTATGAAACTTCAGAAAAATCAAAATGATTAATGGCTTTTCATCGAAATCTAAAAAGCAAGCACTTAAAAGTGAATGGCTCATATTGTACTTTAGTAAAGATAGCAAACGGCTCTCACTATCATAGAGGCAGCACATTTTAAACCCTCTGAGATTTGACCACCTGCTGAGTAATATTTTGATATGGTCCCAATGTGTTCGTTGTATACCAATTAACAATTTTGAAAAGGTCAACGATTCTACATTATACCCTAACAAGTATAACAAGACGTATTATATTTTCCTCATTTCAGTTTCTGTCACACTGGGCCTCCAAGACGTAGCATCACATCTGATGTCAACTGGCTAGTGGTACATTTCAAATCTGATGCCCGTGGGCAGAGCAAGGGGTTTAAAGGTATCATGGATGCTGTATGAAAAGCCTAGGAAAATCAGCTGGACAACACCCAGACACCAATCATTCCAGATAGCAATTTACCATTCCTTAAAACGAAATACAGTTAAAGTAATTATAGATTCTATGTTCTACCTCGTCCCATGAGTAAATGAGGGTATATTCTGTTCTTATTTTGATTGTATTGGAAGACCTTGAATCTGTTTTATCGTACGTGTTAAATGTTTTCCTCGTGCAATTCCACGGAGGAATAGAGTTCCACATATGCGATAGAATCTATCGTGTATAGCCTTTTACATTTGATGGATTAATAAACTTTTGCAACTGGATGCTTTCTTGTGTTTTAATTTATGTCTGCACACACATACGTAAATACGTACATACATTCTGTATTCCGTGTAGCTTACAAGATCCCTTCGTTCTGATATTCCTTTTCTAAATATGAAGTCAAATTATTTTTTTCATATACTTTAGATAACCCATTATATGCTGTGGAATGAATTCGTATTATAAGTGCGGCATGAAGTAGATACACACCTAGGCCAGATATTATAAAGGTGGTTCACCAATGGTTTAAGCTAATCCACAAAATAACTTCCATTTAACACACTGTTGAGGGTCATGAAGGCGGAATAGAAACAACACTTAAAGGGGCACTAAACCCTGAAATAATGCCAACTTATATAAAAGGAAATACAGCTTTTATTATTAACCGTCAATCATAACGACCCAATCCATATTAGGACCCATGGGGAAGAAAGTGTGTATTCGGATCCAGCGGCCCCATCGCCTCTCAGCGGGCAGCCATATCTCAGACATCATGCTGCTGCGAGGACGTCACAGTAATTTGTGGGCAAGAAAGGAATAACTTGTATGCACACAGTGCACGAACTCTGGGTTTCTACTCTCAGTTTCCAGCGGTGAGGTGAATGGACCGGCAAAAGCTGATGACAACAAAATCATGATGGTGAATACATATGTTGCCTTTGGCTGTACTAATAGATCTGGAAGTGGCGTTGTCTTTCACAAGATTCCGTGTGATAAAGAGACACAGATATTGTGGCTTATTGCACCATGCTAAATCTAAACTTCCTTTAAAATATCGGGCCCTGATGTTTAGTATAAAAATACATTCGAGCCCCTCGGCGAGTATTGGAATTTTGATTCAATACTTAGCAATGGATATTACCAAAAGTTCATAAACATGTTTATCAACTTTTGATATTACCCGAAGCCAAATTCCAACACTACTCTCAGGAAATACTCGAGACGCCAAATGCTCATGGCACGTTCAAAGACCTCCAGTGACGTAGAATTCGGCTATCGAATGATTACAATGCCCATTGATAAAATAAAACATAAATTAAACACAGAACGTGTTGATTTCAGGAGGGGTCCATGATGTCTGTGTAGGAGTTCGCTCTGTGGTTGTTTTAACCCTTATGATGCGGGTGGCAAATTTGGCCAATACACACTGATGCAAAAAACCTGGAAAATGATTAAAACTCTGGCACATTGGTACTCATCTGAGAGTACTCAGTGTTCTGTGAGAGCTATCCAATGAGTACCAACATGATAGGGTTTAGAGGGTGTTCAAAAATCTTTGCGTCCTTGTGCTTCGGATGAAAGTAGCCTCAGCATTCAGTTGGAAAGGTTAACCTAGGTGATAATGGTCATCATTACTTAGACCTGTCTTTATGTCTTAGGTTTAAACCAAGAGATGGATCTACCTCATTTGTTTAGACAAAACTAACGAAAAGTGCCAATTCTTGGCAAAGAATAAACATTTCGTATTGTAGTAGGTTCGTCGTCCCTTTGAACCCCTTCCTCAACCGTGATTGGATTTCCCAGTCAAGTTTTCTGTCTTCGTTATTGTTTAGATGAGCAACTGACCACAAAATCTAGTTATATTGGTCCAAGGTTATTGGTAATTTTAAAGAGAAAATTAATTTGTTCTGCAATCGGTAGATGTCGCATCGTATGCGAAAACAGACCCAAGTCCTTGGGTTTTGGTCATGTGTTCTATTAAGGCCAATGAGCAATGGCATAGGGGGTCACGTGATTAAATGTGAGTGTTATCACCTTTGTTTGCTGCGAGGGTCCAGTCATCTCCTCTGGCCTTGCTTGTATTGTCGAGCTGAAATTCGCAAACCTCGCAGGATCACTGTGCTCTGTACCTATATACTTTCCTTCTCAACTACTTTAAATGTTAATTTTGCTGATTAGGGGCCCATTGTAAAGTTACCCCCAACATCGCGCACGTTTGTACTGTTTGCAATGGGCAACCTTTACGATGGGATCTGATTACTCATGAGAAATCCTTGTCAGAAGTATATTATTCGAATCAATCATCTAAATCATGTACATACTGATAGTGATACACAGATTTACTTTAATAAGCTCTGCTTCACTCTCTCAAAAAATCAAGAGAAAAACTATAATTCTAAAGTTATTTTATTGTATATATCCTATACAGCTCCTAGACAGGAGGATACCATCCGGAGAAGAAGACGGGATCTAATGACCAAATTCAACATTTTACGCAGTTGATACAGAAAATAAGGATATAGGTTCAGAACACTGCTCCTAAAGGGGTTACTAAGTTTAACAAACAATATTTCTCAAAAAAAAAGGTAAAACTGACAGCCAAGCTTGGGTCAGACAGACTATAGTGACGGAATAAAGCACCTTCATTTACTAGTAGGCAGTGGCTATATACAGCCCTGCTGTGTATATAGCCACTCCGTTACTATAGTAACTATCCGACACGCTCGCAGTTTTGTACCACGACGTAAACTCTATTTCTTATGCCAATGGTATATCATCTATGCCACTATGTCTACGCAGTTGCAACATTCCCTAGCTATATATTTCATAGTTAATATAATCACGTATCCCGATTGATGTTGAGATCTTCCAAGATGTTATGTTACGTTTTCACATTTCATAAATGGGAGGGTCTGATTCTTTTGTTATCGTTTTGGACCAAATAAAGTAAATTTATACTGAGATTTCCCAAGTTGCTGGGCTTCAGACTTCGCATGCAAGTACACCTCTTTGACTCGCCGCATCATCCAATGCAAGTGTTTAGTTGGTCTAGCCATGCAGGGAGAATCTCTGTAAGTTATGTATATATCTGGTCTAGCCATCATCTTGTTGCATTCAGGAAATACGTGTGAAGGGATTCTAGACTGACGAAACAGTGAATAAACATTATTTGAACAATCCACTTCGCATGATTTTGTATTTCACATACGCCACTTCGATGAATACAGATCCATAAAAACAAGTTTTGAACAAATAATAAAATGGGATTTTCATTAAAAGGTTATCTTACGCTTTTCCCTTACCTCAGATTGAAGAAGAGGAAAAGGAAAACATTTCGCAAAAGGAAATGTTATAACAGAGCTGACAAGGGCTTCACAGAATCAGATTTTCTAGGGTCCTATTATGACAATTTGCACGGTATCTAGTTTCCAAACAAACCCCCGTTCTTGACAGACGGCCTGAGACCTCATCTGACTCCTTCGAATGCTAATGAAGATATGCCACGAAACCGAATTTGACGATCACGTCCTTAACGTGAATTAAATTATATTTTCGCCGATAGGTGGCATTGTAGTTTGCTACATGTGATCCGTACTCTAACTTATATTTATCACTGCAATGATTTGATTTGATTTGATTTGATTCGGTTTTGTAAGACCTATACTACAAAGCATTTGGCACATAAACAATCAAATATAAAGGTGACTAGATGGAGAGTCATTGCCGGTAACTGCTATGCAATAGAATTCTAACCAGGCACAGGATATATACCTCTAAAAGTTAAAAACTTAGTTCCATAGTTGTCCCAGACTGCCCAGAGTCCAATGGCATTACATTTAATAACTTAGATGACTTCATCCGAGGTAATGATAAACTCCACTGCTCAAGATTGACCTAGCAATAATATCACATAGTATAATAGTGTTTCAAAAAGAGGCCTAAAGTAAATGTTCGGACTAGAAGTGATAAATTTCTTTTTTATGACTCAGAGAGGACTGACATGAAATGTTTTTGCATCTCACTTTAGATTCACTGAAAGTAGTCTGGATCTCGTCTGGCAAAGAGTTCCAGATTATGGCACCTAGGTAGTGGAAGGACTTTGTACCTTATGAACCAACATTTGGTAAAATCAGAGCATTGACGCTGTGTCTGGTGTTATAGTGGTGGGATTCATTTACTCTTTCAAAAACTTGAAGGTTCTCATGAGCCTCTCCACCAATGCAGTTAAATACATGGCTTAAAACATATCTAATCATTTTATTTTGTACAACCTGAAAGCGAGTCTATTCTCGACTGATTCATTGCCATGCAGTTACAAAAACGTCTTTGACTGGACAGGAGACCGATATAATACATGTAAATGATGTAATGATGTATATTTTTAGCTTTATATCTGGTTTTCTTCGTGACTATTATAACCCGTATACTGGAAAACATTCAAAAATAACTTAGTGATCAAAATGATACTTTTTCAATTTGAAGGAGAATTGTTGCTTGGATTCTGGAGAAACTATCCCTATCAAATGCATTCCGAACAATTACTCGACGCCATTGTTCATACCGTGCCGCGGAGAGGCTGGAAAAGTGAAACGTTCGCGAATGTAAAACTCTGAACACACCCAAAGTATGCTCCTATAGTAGGGAAAATTTGCCGGTTTGGCGGAGAGACCGTAAACTTAACGACATGTAAAGAATTCATTTTGGGGCCGTATCTAAATTTGGAGGGTAATCAATAAAAATGGCCAAATAGTAAATAACAAGATTTTTTCGGTATGTTAGGCACGATCTCAATTCATGAATACGAATATGAATCCATCTACATTTAGCCTATGGTACTACACTGCGTACAACTCTCAGTGGGTTAACTTCGGATATAAAGGAAAGTCAGCTTATCTGGGACGAAGAGTCTATGTTCTCATAACTTGCTAGTGCAACTGCTCGCTTTCTCGTTAAACATAACATTACAGCCGAGGTCAGATGCGCCCTAAGGTCATGTGTGCTACTTAGAAAAACCAAAAATTAGTCATGAAAGAGCAGTTAGATCTACATAGGCTAAGGGTCTTAAGGCCAAAGTTGTCTTAAAAAACAATAGGTCAGGTGAATGCTTTGGTAAGGGCTAGAAGATGATTTACATGCATGAAACCTTAGAAGACCAGACACATGGAATGGAAACCAGCCGGTCAACCTGAACATGGTAGCCTCAACCAGTGTCAATTAATAGTCGCTAATAGGTGCTCTGGGCACCCCCAGCAGGTGGTGGAGATAAGGTTTCTCTGTAATGTAATCGATGCGGGAGCCCTGATTGGTCCTTGTTCCCACGTGACCTCGTGCTGCTGCCTTATCTGCTAGTCCTGGCATGAGGCTAGCATGTAACTATAGGGCATATAGTAATTGGTCTCTCGTTACATATCCATTCTTTTCTTAATCCAAGATGAAACTAAAAAAATTGACAAGCAAAGACGTTACTTCTCTGGAATTTCGTCTATGCCAACACATTGTTTAAGATTATTCCAAACTCCAATTTTAATATTCGTACCTGCTGGCATGTTGCATTCTTTGTGGGCATTTAAATAGCAGTTTTGGTGGGATATTCAATCCTTGCTTACAGGTACCATCTGAAGAGAGTTTGCTTCTACGTTACACGTATTGCCTAAGACTAGTATACCATTGTAGATATGCAGGTGTCAAATATTGCTAAAATCTGAAATGTCAGAGTAGCCAAATTAGTTCCCGTTTATCTCACCAGGTGATATGACTGAATAGAGGACCCAGTTTGAATGCACTAGAGACAGTAGGACCAAGTGGTGCCTTGTACCTACATTTGTGGTACTACAGTAACACCACAGTGGTTGGTCAACTCAGAAGGGAATGTCAAATTGTCAACTTTCCAGGGACTAGGAGCCTAGCCCACATCATGCATATCATTGTTGTAGGAACACAAAAACCTGCATGAAGTGCTTCTCAGACAAGATGTATAAGTCATCCCTTGCGGATGGGGAGCAGTACCGGTAACCAATACGATATAAAAATCGATATCGAATCATGGGTAAACGTATCGTATATCTTAATACGATATGCAACACCGGTACCGCTTAATGATATAAAGCTCACTCATCTGCTACCTGGACTGATGTCTCCATACAAAGGCAGTGTACTATTAATTGGCAGCAAAACTGATTTTGCTGGGAGAGAGGCGTTATCGTTAAAATATTATTTACATTTCGCATCCTTAAAGAAAAATTGGTGTATCAAATCGCGAAAAAATTTAAAATGTCAATCCCTTCTTGTATATAGATGGTGCTGCTGCATGCAAGAGTGGGTCGCTATACTACATGCACAACTGCCCCCTCGTGTGGAGATTGCATGAACTAAACAGTCAAGAGCAGGCCACATGCCCTTTATATCGAGGTGACAGCATTGATTTATACAACCCAAAGTAAAACAGTACAACCTATTAGCTAGACTAATGCCTAATGACCTGCTCGCATTCGATTAGGGGAGGACCATTCGAAATTCTGACTGTGTGTGTGTTGTGGTGTGTGTGTGTGGGGGGGGGGGGGGGCATCCTTTTGTGACCTGGTCAGATTTTTTTCTCCTCTGGTATTCTTTTACCTAAAGAGGAAAGACCCCCTCCCCCAACAATATTTCTCTTGATATTCAGGGCAAGAATTATTTATGATAAAATAGAAGAACTCACCCCCCCCCCCCCCCCTCTTAGCTGAACGCTTTCCTATTCAGGCCATCGGCCACGTTGGTCTGGGATATCAAAAGGTTATTTGATAGAAATCCTTACTTTCTAAACGGTGACCCCATGAGGCTACTACTTTCCATTTCTGGCGCATAATAACGGGGTGTGGGATGTTCAAAAACGATATAATCAACGTGAGCTTGGTTACACCATCCCTTTTATCCCCTGGCGCATTATAGGATGCAACTTGCTGCTAGAACGACATTTCGTACGACCACGCCTCAATGTTGCTGTAGTATGTTTACTCTCAAAACCTCTCATCTCTTACAAGTATGTTTCCCACCATTTATGGGGTGCATGTGTGGCAAGCAGTAGCGTTTTAATCCCTACTTATGAATATTGAATATATTTTCCAATATTCATAGATCGTTTTCCAACATTCGTAATTCATTCTTCAATATTCATAACCATTTATATTTATTTTGTAAGGCATTGACCATTAGATATCCAGGGGGGGGGGGGGGGGAGGGGGGGGCGTGTATAGAAATTAGGGCACAATTATTTTTTTTCGTTGAGATTCAGGGCTCGATTTTTTTTCCATCAATTCAGGGCTCAATTATTATTTTTTTTTCGGAGATTTTGACGGCTCAATTTTTTTTCATCACTCAGGGACCTAGGGTGTCCAAGTCCGTATGCCATTGGCGCACAGGGGCCATCCGCTGGTGGCGCACTGCCATTGCGGCCAGGGGAGTGGGAACTGCCAGAAGTGAAAGGGTTGTAGATGCCCTGAGATGCATTCTCAGCCTTATCATAGGCCCAAATGGTCAATGCCTAATATGCATTCTTATTTTTCAATATTCATTTTGAATGAATTTCGTAATATTATTGAAATGAATTAGAATTATGAATATTGATGAATTATTATTTATGAATATTGAAAAATAATTTATGAATACTGAAAATTAATTTTCAAAATTCATGTGGGTATTAAGGAATTAAAAAGGCTACAGCACCTTTTGGCTAATATAAGCCTGCAATAAAATAAATATACATTTTTTTATGAAAGTGAAAGACATGGAAGGGCTGAAAAGTTGAGCACTAGTAAAACTACTACATGCACTCTCAGCTGTAACACGTATTGTGTGATAATTGGAGACCTTTATATTGAAAATTCTCAGTATATTGGTAGGAACCGTGGATTTTCGGTGAGCACACTAGTCCTAGAAATGGAAAGTTAACATGACAATACTGCTACTTCTTTTATGTGGATGGCCCTGGTGGATGGGTGTCTCTTCAGTATGCTTCTTGGCAGACCTGTTTTAGATTCACTGGGAAATTGCTTTAAAATATGATTCAGTTCGCTTGCATTCCAAAAGCCCACTATTAGATTCAGTCTTATTGACCACGACACATGCAAAATATGACTTCTAGTACATAAAGGCGGGAATATTTGCATTAACATAATGAATTTGAGATCAATTTCAGGTCACCAGGTCAGGGCCAATAAACACGGAACGAGTGGCGCCATCTACTGGCCACCGGAGGAAAAAATTCCCATCATTCCTCACCAAATTGATGCATGCGCGTTGCGGGTATTGCAAATGGCGGCACTTGTTATTGTTCCATGGCGTACTTGAAATATAGTCAAATTTAGCGGGATAATATACCATCACAGGTAGAGTATGACACTCATTTTTAACATATTTATTTTCTACATTTATTTTTCTGTCATCAAGCTGATTATAGGAGATGCTTACCGTAAAAAATGCGCGATTTGGAGCATTTCCCCAAGCACCACGCTGAGAGTCGGCCCACTTCAATCCAACCTAAATTTCAGTCTTTTATTTCCATACGTGCGAGAAATGGAAGAATATATTGTAATACGGCATTTGAATAAATGCACTTTTTTGCTATTCAGTTCTGAAAAACCTTATTATAATGTTTGATGTTTTAAAAACAAATCTGATGCGCTACCAAATGATTTTTTATCAATTTCATCATGGAAATATGGTGAGCGAGGTCGAAAAAGTTTTGCAGCATTGAATAAGCTAATTACAAACTCATTGTTTGACTAAATTTTTTGTTTAGATTATGCAACAAAATATGTTATTTATTTTTATTTATTCTGGTTCAAGAATACGCATCATTATGCTTTTCCATTCCTCAGAAGACAACATCTATAGAGAATTGTTGGATTCATTGCTTCCATGCATGGATTTCCCAGGCTAAGTTATTTCCACCCCACTAGACATTTGTTCTGTTGAGTTTGAGTGGTTAGATAATTTCTTCCTGCCACTTTTTAGACAGATAAGAAATTCTACCAGCTTGAGGTGTGATCAATCATTTTGCACAAGGGTAACATCCTTGGGATCCTTATTTCTTAAAAGTGACATGTATATGTGAGGAATACAGGTATTGGGGCCTCATTGGATTTAACTAGGTCACTCAACATCCACAGGCCCTCGCTTCAGTATTTGATTGTAATAGGCATTAGCCTTTTGGGGAAAATAGTGCATCATGTAGCTCTTTCTCCACACAATTTTGCTCATTATTTTTGATATGTGTGGAGTCCATTTCACAAAGTGTGAGTGTTGAAGGTAGCCAAGTGCAAAAAGGTGAATCCTGTTCTAAGGTAGTACCCACAGTATGTCACATACTGACTGGGTACTGCCAGTGTATTCAAACTTCACTGTTTGACAGAATGCAGTGTCCATTCGGCCCTGCATTTATTTCTATCCTCTAGTATATTTGGCTTCTACATTTCAAAATTTGACCAATTATGAATGGAAATGGTTCCATTTACCAATCTGATCTTGGAAAGGGCAATGTTTATTGGCAGCATACATTGAAATTATTCCTTTCCCCTGACCAAACATTTGCTCTTTGTTACATGTTCAGTAGGTAAGGGTAACATGATTTGATTGGGGTTGTTATATGTATGTGGCCTGAAGTTTAGGGCTGCATCCTTTTTTTTTTTTCGATTCAATCATTGTCAATTTTTTTTTCGATTCAGATTATTTCAATTCGATTTTGAAAAACTGCACTGGTTAATAGAATATTTTCACATGTTCCACACTAATTATGTGGCTAGGATCCTAAGGTTATAACAATGCAAAGACAATGAAGGTTTTCTCAACACCTTTTGATTGAATACTTGAGCTTCTCTTCAAAATTCTTATTAGTGTTGGCTTAAAATGGCAAAAAAACGGTGTCAACGGCTGAAAAAATGTGTTTCGATTAATTGACATAACAATTAAAGTCATATTTTTTCCGATTAATTGGAAAAATTATTTCGATAGATCGATTCCTGACATATCAATGACGGTCCTACTGAACTTAGGTTGTCATCATTGAAAATCTGTTTACATTTCAACTCCTAATATACCTACGTCCTATGATAGATATGTTTTATAGCATGATTGATCTTCTGTACCTTATGTACATTAACACCACTACTTCTGTTCATTTATTTGGTAGAATCTGATACAAGATGTCATATACACTACCAGTGGCGTCAAACCTGCAATAAGAGGTAAGATCAAAGTGATAGATGTTTTATGCAGACATAAACATATGTTGCGATTAGGTTAAAGTTTTCACTTGCGGTTTTCAAATATAATTCAAAAACAGAAATTCTTTTCTTGAATATAGTTTTCAGGGTTCGACTTTCCCAGGGGCCCAGGGGCATATGCCCCTAGATTTTGCTGTGGGCCCCTAGATTTTTCTGACTAGGGGCCCGAAAAAGTATATATGATAACCAGAAATCCTGTTTTTGACCACAAATTTATATCAAAATACATTTTCGGGCCCCTAGCCTGAAATCTTAGTGTAAGACCCTGGTTTTTAGGCAAACTATGACAGTTTTCTTGGTGAACACATCTTAATGCTTTACATTGGTGGTAGTCCTTGCCCCTAGCATTATGGATATTTCCAGTGTCTCAGAGGTCTTTAATACCCTTTATCATCACTTTTTTATGGATTTATCTCATGCATTGGTCAAATATTGGAATAATTTCCTTGTCTAGGTCAGTGTGTTTGTCTCCAAGTTCTGTCCATCCTTGAACATGTCATCCAGAAATATGTGTACAGCCTGCATAATATTCTGAAACCACATATTGGGAGATGTGTCATATCACTTATGTGTGGTATGACTCATATTTGTAACTCAAAGATGAAATAAAGTCGACCCATGGTCAAAAGCAAAAGACAGTCTGGAGCAAACTAGAAAGATTTTAATGAAGTGCCCTTGGAACGGTCTTGTGAAATTTGCACTTCTGTAGCTTGACCAGGTTAATGGAAATACGGACCGTTAGCTGTCAGAACTATTAGTTTCAAATTAAACATCAAGAGGTCTTTCTAGCTTCTTAATGAGCTTCTGAAAAGAACATTTATTCAGTTAAGTTTATTATGTATGTTTGAATAGAAGTGATAGATTTTTTGCTTTCTGATTTAAAGCTTAGCTAGTTTGAATTGATAATAGGCTTGTAGATTGTAGATGTTACTGGTCCAATTGAACTATTCAATTAATTGACTGAACTTCCATCCTGATATGCAATATAACTTGTGTCTCAATCAGAAATGTACTGTAGAACAGGTGTCAGGTTCCCTTCTTTTTTTACAGGTCACAATTGATGTCATAATAGTTTGCAGGGCCTTAGTATCTAAGTTTAAATTCAAAGCAAATTATTGAAGTTTCCCATCAATTATGTGGTAATGTCAATGTTCAAATTTATCTTATGATAATGGCCTTATTTTTTCAATCAGTCATTATGCGTTTATGATTGCTATCTGTCTATCTTTCTTTCTCATTTGAAAATATCTTCATCCACTGTCTACATCTATATATAGTCTTTTTTGGACACCTAGCAGGTATTATTATAAGACAAGTGATTGCCTACTTGCCTTATTTGGTAAGTAAAATGGCTACATAACAATCAGAAATCATTATTTACTTGACTGAGAGGGCAAGTAGAAATTACATTTTTTTTAAAAGATTGAATGAGTAAGTCGGCGGAATACATGAATGAAATTGATTGATATTTAGAAAGGCATGTGAAAATTTTTTTAAAATGATACGCCCAAACATTGCTGAAATAGACCTACTGGAATAAGCAGTCAAGTAATATCTTGAAGCACTTTACCCAGCAATGCATGTCAATCCCAAAACGGTCATCAGTTCCTTCCTGTTTTTCAAAACCTTTACTCTGGGCCTTCCGCTGAATAACTAATGAGATACAGTATAGAAGTGCCTTCATGGTAGAAACTGACTGTTATGAATATTGCCTTGAAAACTATGTAAATATTGGAATGTAAAGCAAAGAGATTATTAATAGCTTTTCTAAGCAGTCTCCTTAACAGACTGTAGATTTATTACCAGACCCTATGTAACAACTAAAGATTAAATGCTCCAACTGTTTTAACTTGTGCTTTCAGGCAAAGCTATACTCAGGCTAGTTTCTTCTGAAAAAATAAAATTGAATGGGTATTGATGGAATGATGGATATAAACTATATACCCGACTAAAATGATAAACTCAATGAATTGACCAGTCATCCAATTATGCATCAATTGGTATTCTCTAAATATTCAAATAACACAATGTTCACAACAAACCAAGTGATAGAGCCATGTTAATATTACATGTTGGACACTTGGACATTAAAGAATATTTTGTTAACATCCAAGCCATTGATCCAAGCAGAGAAGCTTTACAGCTTGTTCTATGAAGTAATTGATTTTGAACATGAAATTTTGTCTTGCTGTAACTACAAGCATATTTACAGCAAAATGATGTTAGCACTAACATCTTGTTCCCTATGATCTTCAAGATTACCATCTGTACCTGTCAGGTCAGGTGTGATGAAAAACACTCCCTCAAAGAGGGAATGTAACTGTCATTTTAGGTTCCCATTATCATCATATCATTATTTTGGTGGTTTTGCCAGTATTGTATTTATCAGTGAGACTGTGTAGTGTGTACTCATTTGGTTTGATGTATGTAAAGATGGTGATTGAAACAAGTGCATTTATGGTGCTAACACTGATTCAAACATTTCATCAAGTCTATGTATTTTTTATGCCAGATTTTTGGTAGAACTACTTGACTAAACATATTTTAGGAAATATTTGAAGAAAAATATTAATCCAAACAGGGCTCGACATTGGTGCTTGCCCCGTTGCCCCAGGCAAGTATAATTTTTAAATTGTAGCTGAAGGGCAAGTACGCTCACTACGCTGTATTTTTTTCGGGTTTACTTTTGAAAATGTGTGCAAGTTTTGTGGTCTGGCATCCTAGCTTGTCCTAGAAAATAGGCTTTCACTTGCCAGCACCATGTTCTACTTGTTTTTAAATGTAAAATTATAAAACATACAATTTTTCAAGAGCAGGTGAAAGTTGTAGTATGGCAAGTGAAAATTGAATCTCACTTGCCCTACTGGGCAAGTCGCCACAAAAGTTAATGTTGTGCCCTGCCAAATTAAGCACTTACCTCTTAAACAGGTACTGTTCCAAGGTGGTTTGCGGAAGTGAAAAAGTTGACAATCGCAGTTTTGGTCTTAGCCAGGATATGCAAAAGCCTATCTTAACCAACAATCACAACATTTCTGACCATCCAGATATAACTACTACTATGCTTCTTCTAATCTTCAAACCAATTACATGAATGATAACCTATAGATTAAAAGGGGCAATTTACACTTAAGAGTTTTAACCCGTAAATACTCACAGAAGCCTAAACCAGCCTGCCTATAATGATTTTTGAAGATATAGCTCACGCAAAAGCATCTAGGCAAACCTATTTATTCCGAGTGAAGACTTTTTATTTCACAAAAGTACTTACTTTGCTTCATATCAGAGGTGAAACTTACATACCACTGAAAGCAAAAAGCTCTGTAGACATTTCTGAAACATTTATTCTCCGAATGGTATGATTCTGATTGTGTGTCCAACTTGCCTTTTGGACAACCTGATAATTTTTTGTGGCAGTTGAGCTCTGAAGTTGTCAAAGGGACGAGTGGTTTTAACTTGCTTATTATTATATAGTAAGCATACAGGTAAACACAAATCACACATATAGGTTATAGCCCATTTAGAGATTTCCCCTTATGCATAGTGTTTGTTCATAAAGTGTTTGTTAAATAGAGGTCCCATAGTCTACAATTTGAAGTTTGATTAGTGGCTGTCACAACATTGACAAGCATTCAAAGGCATCACTTTTGATAGAAATTTAAACTAATGACACTATTTTGTTTAAAAAGCAACACCTTTCAAGCCTATAGTGATACATCGAAAGGGTTTAAATATAAACACAAAACAACTGCTGGTAATGTTTTAGTAACTTATACTCAATGTCATGATTGGAGGTCATCTCTCTACAAGTGTGTTGTATTTATGATAATTTTAAAAATAATTTATGATTCAATCCTGAATTCATAAAATATTGACAGAAGAATTGTCGGTTGGATTACAAAATATATATTATGTCATGTTTACTGTTGGGTTGGTGATAAAGAAAATGTATCAGTTTGGAAAAGAACTTGTCTATATTAACTGTATAAGTTTACCAATATTGATATCACAGCAGGTTGGATACTTCATCTGTATTTAAAAGAATCTTTTAATAATTTGTATGCGTTTATACTGACAAATCTTTCTTAGAACAGAAACCATAGTCTACCATGTACTTCTTTTTAAATCAGTGATTGGATACTGTGCATTTGCACCTCACATCTAAGATTGTCACATGATGAAATGTGTATCTTGCATTTTATGTTTTTTATGTGAAAAGTAATATTGATATTACTTAATAGTGATATTTAAGTTTTATGGCTGAAGTCATAATGTGGCTTTTATGCAAATTTTCCCTCATAAAAGGGCTTATACCGCAAAATTCACCATGATAATCAAGAGAATGCCATTGCTTGATATTTTTTAGGCATGCATGGGTTTGGAGGCATAGTATTCCTCAACAATTTAATCAAACCATTATGTGCATCTTAGCTGAGATATTGCAGTAAGATTCTTCATATGTAAATTAAGCTTTGATTACAAGTGACAGGGCAAAACTGAAGCATTGTCCCCTGGTGAATAAATGCCACCAATAAAGGCTTGATGGTGAATCAATGGGGTCCAACTTTTCTCATAGGGGCAGCTCATTGGATGGAGTTCAGTTGGTGGTATTGTGTGTGGGAGTAGAGTTCAACAAGCTCTATGCAATATTGTTCAACTAAAGAGCTGGTGGACTGGTAGTATAGGTGCCTGCTGCTGAGTGGTTGATTTAACTCTTTCCTTATTCTAGGCATAGGCTTATATGGATGGGTACCTGAACTAGATACAACTTTAATAAATACTATTCATCAAAAGGACAAAAAGTATTTTATAAAAAAGTAAAGCATTGCATTGTTTGAGATAAAAATATATAAATTGACTTTTTTGCTAACAGGACATCTCTGCACAAAGGCAGTTTGCTATTTATGAGTGAAATTTCCGAAGCTGACTATGCTAAATTTAACCTGAGTGGCAGGCGGTATCGTTAAAGATATTTTTAAGATACCGCATGGTTAAGGGTTGCTAAAATATAAATTCTGGTCTTGGCAATAGTAGGTAGATCTACTGACCAGTCCAGAGTCGAACATTTGCAGATCTTTCAATTTGAACTGTTACCCTTTATAACTGTACCTGACTAGTAGAGATGGAAAAAATGCTTTATATCTATCTTTTTAACTTTTGCCAAAATGTTTTGACAGTTCTATTACACTCAGCACTTCATTGGTTATTTGACTCTATCACTCAGAAACATGGTATGGTTTGTAGAGATTGTCGGGGCTAGTATATTTTAGGGGTCAGTAGCCATACTGAGTCACTATACCACTTGGGTAATTATTGGACACAGTGATTAAGAAACGGGAATGAGCAGAGAGTGAAATGTGTACATCAACCATTTAAACTTTTGGTTACATACCTTCTGAGACATCATATCTCAACACCATTGTTATTCCTGAAAATCAGTGTCAGTGAACACTTCAGGAACAGACGTTTGAGGATGGGCATCCAAATCAAATGAGTGCATGCACTAAGAAAGAGAAAAAGAGTTGGACATTGGGTTTCTGTAAATTATTTTAATACAAGTCAGCCATTTGCCTTCCCAACAGTCAGCTGTGGTATTTTGATATTGGTGAAAGGATATTAATCACTTAGTGGAACCTGAAACTAGAAATGTGCTCTTGGATTTGAGCATCACTGTCCACAACTTCCCACAAGTGTCCAGCTTTGCCTAACACATAAACTATGCATATTTCTCAAGACTCATATCATTTAATTGGTATCACCAGAATTTTTTTTCTGGTGATATTAATTAAATGATACAAGTCTTGAGAAATAAATAGTTTATTTGTTAGGCGGATCTGGGCATTAGGTTAAGGCTAGCCCGATAGTATGGGACTAGTTATTGAAGGTCAGGGGTAGTCAATTCTACTTATGAGTAGCCCATCAGCATGAGGCTAGATAAAATTAAATTATCAGTGAGGAAAAAAGTATCCTTGGATCCTCCTCTGGATCTGGATACGTGTTCCTGGATGATTATAAAGATGAGTTCAATACAATACATTGCATTCTTTTTCCTGTTATCAATGGAGGCTAGGGCTAAGTCAGATAAAGTCACAGTTAGTCACTACATGACAAATTTTATTAATATGGATGAAATTGTTGGTGCATAGTGCATATTTTATGTCATCAATTTTCAGAATTGCCAAAAATATTTCAGGGCTAGTAAAAGTTAAGATAACTAGCCCTATTGCAAATATGGTAACTTGAACCCCCTAGCCTCCTGCAATACAAACGGTTTGTATTGTGCTTTTGAGTGAACTACTGCAATACAAACGGTTTGTATTGTCGGCCTGACTCAGATTTCTCAGGGCTTTGCAATACAAACTGTTTGTATTGTCGCTATGAGTCAGCACTGCAATACAAACTGGATGTATTGTGATGTGACTGACTGGATGAAATATCATGTGTGGTAAATAAATAGACAAAATTAATTCAAATTCGATAATTTATTCAGATCATAATTCAAAACAATGAACATGGTTATAATGCTTTGAAACTTGTTTTACTTAGTGACTGGAGGATCATATAATGGTTAATTTATTAACCGACACTTCCTGTAATTAAGTCATAGTCTGTATAAGACTATCTAGAGACAACAAATAAAACACAAATAAATAGCTTGTAACAATAGTACAACAAGGTACTAGGTAGGTACTAGGTAGCTGGGACAATTACACCTTACATAATGGATTCTAATGAAACTTCACTGTTGTGATGATTTCTTCTCACTGGATCAAGTCCACACTTTGTTTTTATATCATAGCATGTATAAGACTATCTAAAGAAAGCATATACATAATAGCTTGTACCAATAGCACAACTAGGTGGGTAGCTGAGACAATTACACCTTATACAATGGATTATAATCAATAACTGATGGGCTAAGCACAGTCATTGATCAAGCATAAAATAACTTCAAATTTCAATCATAAATTTGACAACTATTTTGAAACTTCACTGTTATGATGATTCCCGCACACTGGATCAAGTCTTTCAGCGTCTTCGTCTGCATTTCACTGTAGATTTGCAAACGGTACATTTGAAATCCTTGCGTTCTAGTCTAGTTGCGTCCATATTGTAACAGTTAATGTGACTCCATAGGTGGCAATTATATCACACTCCACCAGAGGTTTGCCATCATTTTGAGTTGCACCGCAGATGCAGTCTACAGTTGACAAGGCTATCAGACAAAAAATTCCTAGCCGCAACTAATACATGTATCAGTCATACATGTACCCCCAACGGCTCTTTTCAGAGCCACCACATCCTCACAAAAGAGCTAAATACTCACAAGTGATAGTTTTAATATCATGATAAAGTACATATATAGTTTTATAATCATAATAGATATACACCTGAAAAAGTATTTCCTAAGCCTTCTTTATAATTGACCAAGTTATATTTGTAAATATGCACTGTACCATGTACCATCTTCCATTCAAGGTACTTATGCCATCAAAGTAATGAGTGCTACAAATGCCTACAATACAAACCGTTTGTATTGAACCACTCAATTTCAGCAATACATACGGTTTGTATTGCAGGGGGTTCAAGTTACCATAGACAATACAAACCGTTTGTATTGCAGGTGGTTCAAGTTACCACCCACAATACAAACGGTTTGTATTGTCATCGACAATACAAACCGTTTGTATTGTAGTTGGCTTGCAATACAAACTGTTTGTATTGTAGTTGGCTTGCAATACAAACGGTTTGTATTGTCAGCTCCACAATACAAACCGTTTGTATTGTCAAGTATGCAATACAAACTGTTTGTATTGCAGCTGAGGGCTACAATACAAACGGTTTGTATTGCAGGGGGTTCAAGTTACCATACTTGCAGCCCTATTGGGCTAATGAACTCTTTTGTTAATGATGAGTCCTGTAATTGTGTCTGGTGGGTTGATAAATTGGCATTGGTCGATAAGTCATGTCATAGAAGGCTGTGTGCCAGGTGGATATAAATAACATAGCTTTGATTATTTTAATGATAAAGCTCCTAGTTCATTTTTAAAGGATTTTTTATTTCTTATCATGGTCGGGAAATAACATGGAAGGAACCTGTTCCAACAATATGAAACTTGGTCAACAGAGACTTAGCCAGGACCTGTCCTACCTGTCTTTTGGACAGCTCGTTTCCAAAATAAGGATTCAAAGGTACATTGGCACACAAAGGCCATTTATTATCAATTTTTCCCCAAAAGTGGCACTTTGTCCCTATCAAAGAACAATGAAAAGTCATTAATTTCTCTGGGAGGAAAGAAGAAAAGGAGAGAAGGTGAGAGCAGAGCCTTCAGATGTGTACAAAGAGGATCAAGGGATCTTTTAGGTGCATGGTATACACAGAGGGATCTACCCATCCCCCCTCTTTTAGGTCTGTCACCCCAGCTAAAGGGTTCCCCAGGAGGCAGGGTCTTAGTCAGGATTTCAAAAATGCCTGTCCAAAACACTGAAAACAGCAATTCCTAAATTTCTGCCTGTCCAGATTTAGCTACTTTCTACTTCAAATACTTGTACCAACTACATCGAATAGCCTATCGTGTCAAAAAGGGCAATTTATACTTCAGCTTTGTCCAGAAGATGGTTTGTTAGGAAAGTATATTGGTTACTGCCTTCAAAAAGACAAAATTGAAAATTCTTCATATAAATTTTTGCCTGTCCAAAAAGAAGGTTTTCAGGAAACTGCCTGTCCAAAAGACAGGTAGGACGTTTCCTGGCTAAGTTCCTGCCAGGAGGTGCTCGCTCTTATTGCACACCAGTGACACAACAGAGCAAGCAGAGACATTTTTTGGCACAGTTCCTATAGCGTCCACATCTGAGAGGATTTTCTGGGATCTTTTCTAGAGTAGGGTTTTTGCATGAATTGATTAGGTTTTGATTTTAAAGGACATTTCGGGATTTTTAGATCAAAATCCCTTTGCTGCTTCTGACTAGCATGTCTGCAAGATATCTCAAAATCCTTTTAATGAAACATATTACCTCTTGTATCCCAAGAACTGATCAGATTTTGGTAATGTTTGAGTTATTGTTCAAGGTCGTTTTTGGTTGTTGCAGATCAAAATTCCTTCGCTGTTCCAGGGGCATGTTTCACAAAAGTCAGATAATGAGTTAGCTACCTTAGTCTTGAGCTGGCTAAGTTCCTCCTAGATCTTTTGTATCCTGTGAATTTGGTTTCACGAAGGAAAAGTTAGCTAGCTAAGCTCTAGCCGTTCTCCATGGCAACAGGAATTAGCTAGTCTGGTCCAGACAGAGACTTGCTAGTGTGCAAGATATCTAAAAAAAATATACATTGTAATCCTTTCAAATTCTCAGTGATCCTTTCTTTTGCATTCCCATGAATTGATTAGATTTTAGTTACCTTTTATTTATGTTTAACAGTTTAAGGTTACTGCGGGATGTTTATGATGAAGATTCCTTGGGTTATAACTATGATATATAAACTTATAAATTTATACTATATGTAAGAATACAAAACAAATTAGTGTATTTGGTAATTAAATGCATAATTAAAAGAGCACAACTATTAACTTAATTTGGATAGTAAGGGTCTAACATCTAGGCCTTGAACGTAATGAATTCAGCTCCCCTATTGCACCAACACCTGGGAACATAGCAGCCTTTATTCCTTCTACAGAGGGCTGAGATGCTGACCCTCTATCATTCAGTAGAACTGCTGACAGTGGTGCTCAGGATCCTAGAAGATTTGGACTTCCCAATCCAGGAAAATAAATCTGTGCAATGCTAGTCCGATAGTGTGTTATGATATTTGTATATATGTGAAGGTGGAATATCCTGTTGTTTCTAAGCATGGGGAAGAAGAGGAGATAGTATTTGCTACACTGAATCATTCTGCTGCTGGTGCCTTTCATACATGCAGGGTCTGACACTTAGATTTTAGGCTAGGGGCCCGAAAAGGTCTTTTGGTGAAAAATAGTGGTCAAAAACTGGATTTCTAGTTAATATACATACTATTTTGGGCCCCTAGTCTGGAAAATCTAGGGAAAGTCGTACCCTGTACATGACTGTAGTAGTATGCCAGAAAGAGGGAGGGTTAATGCTGACATGTCCTTTATGGGAAACAGACTCACTAGGTCATGCCTATGATGAGTAGGAGAGGCTTAAAACTGATGTTTATGGGGAGCTAAGTCAAGCGAAGCTGGTGTTGAGGGAAGTGGAGGACATATGGGTCATCTTAGGCCCGCTTATTGACATGCTGTGTGTACTCCAAAACCACAAGATGGCCTTCACCTTCACCCACTCAGGTTTGTGTGGGATGGTTATAGCAGATAGTGGTCACTGTGCTTGGGCATCAGTTGGCGATATCAGGATTGTGATCTCTCCCTGCATGTCAAACATGACTTATTTCAACTTATTCTCTGAAGGTTGAACTATAGGTTTCATGAACTGAGATGAAATTCTAAAGGTTGAACTAGAGGTTGTAAGGACTGTAATGTCTAGATTTATATGGTATGTGTCAATATCATTGACAATTCATGAACATGGTTAACCCATGTTTACCTTAAAAGTTGCCTTTAAATTCTCTCAGGACCTTATAGTTGTTTTGTCTTGCTGAAATATGATAATTTCAAAAAGAAAAACATTTGACAAAATGAAGTTATTAACTCAATGCTCCTTGATACACTGGTCAGCATCATACATTTAGCTCACATTGTGCTTTAATACCATTTTCAAGATAGTCCCTTATCCCTTTGTCATCATATTAGTTCGCATCACCACTGCTTGCTCCATTCATTTCTGACAGCATCGCTATTGATTTTGATTTAATACAATTATGTACATCTACAATTTTGAATAGAACTGATGATGATTCTGATGGTAGCCCAAAGCTTGAATAGATTAGACAAGAGAAACAGGACTTAAGATCTTCCAGTAAGCATCAAAATGTATGTGTCAAAATTTGATGTGTACCTGACTAAATGTACCTGTCCGCTTTGGCTATACTGTAACAGCCTTTACTGGAAGGTTTCTCTCACATTTTACCCAGTAATTCTTGATTGCATAATGTTAATGTGATACTGGTTGAGAGTCAGGTGCTTGGACTGCATTAGTATTGCAGGTTGTAACCTGCTTCTTCAGTTTCAGTCATGTGACAATCAGGCTGCGTAGTGAATGTAATTATTGGAGTTCAGAGGCCCCAAATAGGAGCCAGTATATACTCCATCACTGCTTTCTAGCTGTTAGGGCATCAGGGGTGATGCAGACACCCTATTTCTGGAAAATTATTACTCAGGACAACCAAGTAATTTGGGCAATTTCAATGTATGTCATGGCAATTTAAAGCAAAAAACAACAACTGAAATTTCCACTTCAGTGTGAACATTAGTACTTGGATTCAAGATACCCTGTACTTTACCTAAAAGATATACCTATTTTTCTTGTCTACCTTGGAAATAAATGACACCCTAACTTATATATTTGCCTATTTTTGAGAGCCTATTCTGATACCACATTGTCTGGTCTCTGAAGGGCTTTTGTAAAGTAGTCAGAACCAAATTGAACTTTGGGTGTCACACAGTATCTAAGCCTGGATTTAGAAACTGGGTTCCCTAATTTACAATGGTAAAATTCTGGGGCCTCCTATTTTCCAAGGGAGGCTACACTCTATTCAGATATTAACCTTACACATCACACATGCGTTTATTTATGAAGAAATAGCATAATAGCCTTGTGCAATGTCACATGAATTATAGTGAGAGGAAATTATTCAATTATATGCTTAAAATAATTATTTTCAAAAGTTCCACACAAAAAAATTGTGTGTCCTGAATATTCCTGATGTGAGATATTTAAAGTTTTGGGTGTCTAAATAATGCCCAGATGTCCTGGTCGCTAAAACCCTGACAACACCTCCAGTAAGCAACTCTACTGGCATCAGTTTGCTTGGTGTTCTTACAGTTAGGTGAAACAAATGTTACCGTATTGGCCAGTAACTTTACAACATTAAATTTTAGGGTGGCATCAACCCTACTATATACCGTTCTTCCAACTGTTACATTCTTGCACCAATGTGCAACAGAGGCTTCAATTGTGCTACAAGCCAAATCCATCAAGCATTGTCAAAGTCACTTTATCAGACTGCATGGCCAGCCCAGTAGAGCCTCTTAGATATTCACAAATGTATCATTCTAAGCAGATTTTGTTGAGCAAGTGATATCTATAATTATATTGGTGTTTCCCATTGATCAATCAAGGTTTTTGCACTGAATAAGTGATTATAGTCAGCTGAAAGGTCAGAAGTTGAATGAACTCCTAGAGTCAAAATGCACTTCCATGAAGTTCTAACTCATTTCAACATGTAAAATCATCTTCTATTGCAGAGTTATAAAAAAGGTCAGAAATCTGATATTCCCTCGAGTCGAAATGCACTTCCAGGAAGTTCTAATTAATACATTTCAACATGTAAAATCATCTTCTATTGCCAAGTTATAAAAAAGGTCAGAAATATGATAATCTCCTAATGCACTTAGTCGAAATGCACTTCCAGGAAGTTCTAATACATGTCAACTTGTAAAATCATCTTCTATTGCCGCTGGGTTATAAAAAAGGTCAGAAATCTGATAATCTCATAGAGTCAAACAGAACTTCCATGTCAAAGTAATTTCTATAACCAAGTTACAAAAAAATCTTTTTCTCCTATTTTTCTTATTCCACTAGACCTTGATTTGTATGCTTAATTTTGAGGCATTGTCAGTTACGTTTTTTTTGTAGGATAGCTAGCGCTTTCCCACAGAATTAGTGTAACCTCACCTTTTAATTATGGTGGCAGCAACTCTTTACAGACATGCTAATTTTTATGGCATTTTATGATGCAATGGCAGGACCTTTGTAGAAGTCTGCGCGGAAGGTCCAGCATCCTGAGCTATTTGTTTGCCAATCAAATACTTCCTGCACCCACTTACCTGCGGCTGGCACCTGTACTGAACACAGGAAACTTGCCAGCGCTGCTGCTGCTGCCTTGATGGAAAGTAGGGGCTGGAGCTTTTATTGTGCAGTAGTGTGCCATAGATTGCAGCTGCTGGTGTACACCATTCCTACACAAATCAGTGACGGGCACTATATGGCACCCAGCCACTTGTTTCTGCAAGTCCATTGAAATTCTTCATTTATATCTGTACATTGGTACAATGGGACTTGGTCACTTGTTTTGATCTTTGAACATTGAAATTCTTTGTATTATGGGGACAAAGTAGCTCAGTAGGTTAGGTGTCGGACTAGTAATCAGAGGGTCGCTGGTTCGATTCCCGGCCACTCCGGGCACTTTGGTCGTTCTTGGGCAAAACAGTTTATTCCATATTGCTTCAGTCTACCCAGCTGCAAAATGGGTACCTAGCATAAATAAGGCAGTGCTTAGAGTGTGTGCGCTATATGCTGCCAGTTGCTCTGGAATATCCCCCGGGGGATTGAAATGGTTTCTGTATGTAAAGTGCCTGCTAGGGGAGGAAGGTCGTGTGAGCACTTCGGTGGATACAACACTATAAACCGAATACCTTTACCTTTATTAGTCTATACATTTGTAAAATGTGTCTTTCATCGGGAAATAATGAATCATTACCAAAAAGTCAGGAGGTATTTTTGAAGCAGGACCAATAATGGTTACTGTAGTTTTGGCAGAAATGTATCTAGATAGTTTTGTTAAATGATTAGAATGAATACCTTTTGATTCAATCACACATGTACTCTGTACGACTTAGGGCTTTTGATACTACTGGTGATGTCTCTTCCTATGATTGAGTCATTAACAATCTTTGTAGCAAACACAATGATGGGATCTTTCCTACATTTGTTGTTCCACTGCAACCAATGATTTCGGCTATTTGTATTTCCTGTGAGGTTTAATTGGTTTCTTGTGACTTTCTCTTGCTGGTATTGATTGATCAATTTGAAACTCGACTGACAATCATTTCACTATCATGTGCATGCTTATTATATCTTGGTAGGATGTTTTATGTGCTATCAAACCTGCCAAAAAAACAAAAACATTTGTGGGGCGAAGAAAAAGTAGTCACTTGAACAGGATGTCTTTAAAATCAGTAGAACTTCAATGTATTTTCTTTGAGGAAATAATTATGGTGGGCTGTATTATTCTGTGCAGGTTTGAATATATTTGTATACATATACTTTGGTATTCTTCATTCAATGCTAATTTTATCATGTTTTCTCATTATTGCAGGTGTATGTCTGTGTGCCACTATGGGGCCACAGGAGGAGTATATAGAGACCGTATTCACCTGTGAGGGAGACTTTTACGATCCCAACTTTCACATCCAGTTGGAAAGTTTCCATAGTCGGCTTCAGCAACTGCTAAACAAAGGTAAGGCAAAATCAATATCCATTCATTACAATTGCAACATCACATATCGTTTAACTCTTTCCCAAACAGGGACCTGGCATCAATTGCAGCTCATAGTGTGCGTTTGTTTTCGGCTGTGTTTGAAATGGGGCTTCATGTAAAAAGGGTATTTTAGTAAATTGGAAGGTCTGGCAGCTTCTTTTCTCCTTTTGTAAGTAACACCACTGATTCTAATCCTCCTAAAAGATTAGGCACTGGAAGGGGTTGCTGCATTTGGAATGATGGATCAAAGTAAGGTGTTATGATATAAATCTGCAATCTAGAATAATACAGTCAACACATGTACCCTGACTCCTTAGACAAACTTTTTGGGAACATTTCAAGGGATTTTGTCTGTGTGGGAGAGTGTTAAAGCTGTACATTTCTGCATGGTTATGCCAATCTTTAAAGTCCTTTGTGTGACTTATAAATAAGCTGTGTGAAAGGGTAGTTATTTTGGACTAGCCCTGCATATACCATCCCCAGTGTCAAGGGTTTTAATAATTATTCATAAGACATGGGGATAAGAGCTAACCTTGTGTCAGTGATGCGACAGCATGCATGTCTTAGTGGTAATTATTGCTGGTCTAATGAAGATGTATATCCTGGGCAGCACTGACCTCACTGGGATGGTATACATGACTTAACCCCTGCCAGGAACTGGGTACTGGATATGTACATTAGATAAATTACACAAGCATCATTAGCGCACTAATTTGTCCTCTTCTCCTGGAGGTAGTGCCAGCCAGTTCATTTAACCCCCTCCATATACAGGAGCATGTGCACTAACATACCTGCCCCCCCCCCCCCCCCCCACCCCATATGCATGGGGCACATCCTATTGTCTTGTTCAATGGTGTGTAATAGGAGTAGGCATCTCCCTAAGCTGATGTGTTCTTAGGATCTAAAGGCTTTGCTCTTACTTTCTCCCTTGAGTACTTAATGCTTTGTCATTGTTCTTTAATTACATGACAAAGGACCACTTTATGGTTAGATTTATAGCACTTAATGGCCTTTGGGTGCCAACATGCCTTAAAACCCTCACACTCACTCCCCCTTCCCATACAAACACACACACAACAGGAGTGTTTGTTGGTTTCTGATAGACTTGTCAAAAATCACCACCAACCAATAAAGGCAGACCTTGAATAATTCATGCCTGGTTTGTGCTAATGTTTTGATAAATCTTTACCTTTTTTGTCCTTTCTATTAGCATTGCTTCTGAAAGAAATTGGATGTCAACGCAGCTAAAACCTAAACGATAATAGACCATATAGTCCCCTGTGACCATGGTTCTTTGAAAATCCATGCTTTCCCAGGCAATTTGCATGGAATTACCTACAATCGTGGCTTATATGCGCTTATATATCTGATTTATATGATTTTCTTAGTGTCTAGATAAGTTGAAACTAATTAATTAGCATTAGTTACTCTCTGTGATCTGTGGGAGTCATGTTTGCATGCTCAAAGGGGATTTAATTTAGTCTCAACAATCTGGTCTGATCTTCTATAAAAAGAGTAGCACTTTGAATTGGCTTGTCTGTGCTGGAGTTGAGGTGCCGCCTGTGTACAGCTCACTGTGATACTGCCAGGCATTGCATGTGGTCATGCGAGGCATGATAGAGACACCGCATTCACATGCAAACTCCCCGTATTATCATGTTTGATCTCCTCTCTTTCAAAGACCCTATTGCATTGACAACATGGCCATGTTGCACCTCGGCACTCATTATGTCAAACCTGACTTATGTCTCGAAATCTTGCATAATTAACTTTTGAAATTGGAAAATGCCAACAAGTGAACTCCTTTTACTTTCTTTTGTAATAATTTGAGTCAATTTTACTTAACCCTTGCAATGCCAGACACGCACATATGCATTTGTAGTAACATAACCAAAAGAACCATGCACACATAAAAGCGTGCAAGATAATCAAACTGCAGTTAAAGAAGAGCTTGGCTTACCAATCTAAAAGACCCCCTACATACCCCAAAAATTAGGCTATTGGCTGTCAGAATATTGTGCTAGATTTAAGTTTCATTTTGATTTGTCACATGACTATGGTGGACCAAAATTTTATGAACCTGAACTATCTGGCACTGGGTTTTAGTGTTCAAATAATCACCATTAGTATTTGACATCAGACATATGAGAGCAAAATTGCAATTTGGTTTAAACCTTCATTCTCCAGAGGTAGTTGAAGCCCAAGTTGGAATTGACCAGAGCATAGGAACTGTCCTTGTACTCTGTAGTTGAACAATAGATAATGTGCTTCAAACTAGGCAGAAATGCACATTCTCATGAGCATAAAACTTAAGTGCCTGCTAAAATAACAGTCATAAGCATAGAAAAGACAAAAGAATTTGCAGGGTAACTTAAACAATTGATTTATAGTTTTGAATTTAAAATTTCATTGACTTTTGGATTATGATTGGCAGTAGATTTGCTTTTGCACTGACTCATTATTGTATTATTCCTTGTTATCCATTGCAGATGAGGATGAGTTGATCCTGAAGAAGGTGGAACCTTGGAATAGTGTCAAAGTAACGTTTAACATCCCCAGAGATGCAGCTGTAAAACTGAGGCAGCTGGCAGAGCAAGGAGACCAAACTTTACGTGAGCTTGGAATCTTAGCAGTTCAAATTGATGGCGACCGGATAATATCATTGACGATAGCTGGCAAAAATAATGAACCTACGGAATTTGTGTTTAGAACTACAGCAGGTGCTGCTGGGGTAGCTGGCTCTGTGTTCGATAGTTCAGATGGAGAGTGCATGCCAGGCCCCAGTAATGTGGAAGCAACGCGGAAGAATATTGCACAGTATCTAAGCCAAGGGAGTGGCGGTAATACTACATTGTTTGACTCGATATTCATCAATCAACCTGGTCCAAGTGGATTTAAATCACCGAATGTTGTGGCGACGCAAAGTGAGCCCATCCCCTTCCACCAGGGCAATGTCAGTACCTATTCTTTCACCTCTCCAGGGCGCAGCTCCAGCAATAGTTCCACTCCTCCCTACAACCTTCCACCCGGGCGAAGTCCCACTGGCTACCCCTCGCCCTCCGCGGCAATGGGTGGTCAGCCGCAGCAGCAGCAGAACCCGGCTGCAGTGAACTTCCCCCCTCCCGCTGGCTCAGGGCGCAACCCCAGTCCAATGAGCCCCAAGTTCCCCACACCACCCTCGTCGCACCCCACATCCCCATCCCAGGGGGTGCGGCCCAACTTTCCTGTGCCATTTCCCCCCACTCAAAACCCTCCTACAAACAAGATGGGCAACTTCATGCCCCATCAGCAGGTGGCTGGCATGCCACAGGCACAACTTACTCCACAGCAGCAACATCAACAACAACAACAACAACTTCAACAGCAGCAGCAGCAACAACAACAACAACAACAACAACAAAGGGGTGGTCAGATGCAGGGCGGTAATAGGAATATCACCTCCTCCAGTCCGCTGTTGGTGAACTTACTTCAGAGTGATAGTCTAGCTCATGGAGGACCACACCATTTTAATAATTTACCTTTGCACAAAATGCCCCCTCCTCCTATTGACCCATCACAACCAAGGAAGCGGAGGCGGGCTAGGAAACCGAAGGAAGGAAGTGCGAAGGGTCCCAATCCCTTAAAACAAGGGGAAGTGAACATTCAGAGTGTGCCCAACCCAGCTATGCCTGGGCCCATGGACCACAACCCTACAGGTCAGCCCAAGCCGGCTGTTTCAGGAACACCTATGGGAGCCCCACCACCACATGGATTTCCCCATGCCCTAAATCAATCGGAAACAACACTGGGCCTCCCTCCCGGTATACCACGAGGCATACCTGGCTCAACTGCCAGCACAACTATGTCATCATCGTCAAGTGTGTCCCCAGCACTAAGTGCAAACCCCATGGACACCTCATTGGAAATGAGCAAACCTTTACACATACAAAACCCAGAGACTGATTTTGGAGGTCGGGAATGTATAATTAATCCTTATACCGGGCAGCTAGAACCAATAGACAGTGCAATGGACCTAGCTTCTCCTGGTAACACTGGAAGTGATAGAGAGGCTGCCTCCTCTCACAACCCTAGTAGTAAAACTGATGCAGCTGAGCAGCAGGAGGACAGTGCAAATAAAAGGGCTAATAAGGCTGCTGCATCAGGGAGTAATGCTCCAAAGCTTCCGGGAGCGGGGACTGTGAGTAGTAGTTGTAGTACTAGTAGTTACAATAGTCATACCTCAGCGTCGTCGTCGTCAGAACTCTCATCCTCTGTGTTAGTGAGTAAGGCACCAATGTCTTTACAGCAGCAGCAGCAGCAGCAGCTATCTGTGGCCCAGTCTATGCATATGCAGACTACACCAGAAGTAGTTCCCCCTGTTACCTCAAATTCTACGGGACACTTTCACCCTGTGGCAAATCGAACTGTGGGATTAACCAGTGAGCATCGGGATGTTTCAGATAGTAGGCCCCCTGGTGGAAAACACCCATCAACATCAGCAGGGCATGTGTTAAATGAAATTCATCCTGCTCTCACCAACCAGGCAACTTCTCAAGACAACAGGGGGAATCCTTACTGTGTCAATCCAGGTGTGAGTTCTGCCCCCTCAGCGATGCCCATGCCTCTAAACCAAGTGCAGCATCGCCCTGTAGGAATGCCTGGCCATGCTGTGCCACCACATTCTCAGCCCCAGTCTTGGTTTGGGAATATGCATCCAGAAGCCAACATTAATACAACAGGTTTACCAGTCAGTACGTCCACTATGAGCGGTGAGAGACCACGGCTGCATCATCCTCGCTATTCGGAAGGCATGATGCAGTCGGGTATGTTCCCAGTGTCGCGCCCACCTCCCCCTTACGGATCTACCACGGCATCGCTGCACCACCAAGCTATGTCGCAGTCGGGCATCACCAGTTCCGTTACCACAGGAGCTATGAACATGGAAAGAATGAACTTCAGGCATAGGAATAGTGGCGAACGTTTCCCTGACCCATCTCGGATACCAATGGGAATGCATGGGCCAATGGACAAATTTGATGGGGCCAATGTGAGCGCCTCTGCATCGGGCCTGACATCCTCCATTTATTCAGTAAGGTCTCCTAGTCCACGGTTCTCAATGGCGCCAAGGGGTTATACCTCTGGTGGGGTGTCAGATAGCAGCAAAGGAAATCGGCGGCAATCACAGACTGGCCACCTTAGTGATACTTTCAATTCTGCAGAACACATGAATCATGACTCTGATCCTCGTGGCCACCTCTTTGAGGGGAATTCCATTGACAAAAGATCCGATGGAATGGATAAAAGGGCATTTGCAATGAATTGTATCTCGGAGGACCCGTTTAGGTCATTGACCAAGGAGTCTGTCAGAGGGCTGGATATACCGCAATCTAAGGCCAACCTGCTGGCCGCTGACAGCAAGATGATGACTGTTGGATACATGGCAGGTCGCCAGGATGCTACCAATCGACCTGGCTCCTCGCTTCATGGAAATATAGAAAACATGCTTGCCAGCAAGGGTGAAGGTGGTGGTGGTTATGGTGTAAAGGAGGGTAATCGCGCGAAAGACCACAAACAATCAGGTGGTTCGCGAGGTGCGACAAATGTGAAACAACCTGTGGTGTATAACAGTGATCATAGTAGTAGGTTAGATGAAGTAATTAATGCTGTGGCTGCAGGAGGCTTTTTAAGTGATGATTTGAAACCTAGTACAGAGGATCAAGTAACATCTACCAACGCAACCATTACTACCACCATCACAACATCAACATCAACAACCAAAACAACAAGTGAACCATCTCATATAAATGGTGGTGAAAAGAAAAAGGCCAAGCCAGACCCCATATCTGGTTCAGGCTCCAGTGTGCATAGTGATAATAATACCAAAATGGATATAAGTGGCAAAAATGATACACCAGTACACCAGGTAAATTTTAGTGCAAGTGACACAACAGGTACCCCTACCGGGTTGCCACACTATTCCTCTAGTGGAAGTGTTTCTGTTCCTACAGTATCCACTGCCGTTTCGGAGCAAGTATCAGCAACCAAAGACTTGCAGGCTCCTATTGCTGCAGTAGACCATAGTGGTAATTCTAGTAGTCAATCTCAGGTCAGCAGCAGCATCAGCAGCAATGCTGTAGTGCAACCCCATCAGCCTCAGCAAGTGCAGCAGGTAGTGGAAGATAAGTGTAAGTCAGGGGCAGTGGACACCAACTTACAATATGGATCACTAGGGCAGCAGCAGCAGAAACTCTCTCAGGTAGATGTACCGAAGCAGCAGCAGCAGCAGCAGCAGGGAGATTCACCTAAGGTGGAGATTAAGGATCAAACAAAGCAGGTGGTGCCACCTGGTGACGATCAGCAGCAACCACAAGCAAGCACACAAGGTAGGTTCCATCACTCTCCTATCTTTCTCTCTACCTAAATAATTACAAGAACTTTGACATTATATGTTATTATTTGTAGCTGTTTTCGTACTCGTTTGCACCTTGAAAAGACTGTCTTATCAATGCAGTTTGGGGCATACTTTTCTAGAAAATACAGATATGATGACATGGTCTGTACAACTAAACACTTTTTCATGGTCACTGTAAGCCAGATGCCACTAAATGATTGCTGTTTATAATTGAAATTAAAATCCAGGTGTCAGGAAAGAGTTGACTCTCATATCGGTTTCGGTTAGAGGAAGATATCCCGAGTTAGTCCATTTGTGTGCTATAAATGTTATTAGCACTGGCTTTACGATGTATCCTATTTAAGCTATTAAAAATGCTCCATACATTGCTGAAGCTGAAGACTTCAGGTAGTTAAATACTGACCAAGTGTCCAATTCTATTCTTCTACCCCACACAAAAGCAGATCTAGATATCATGCAACGATGTAGGGACATAGTTATTACATAGTGGGGTGACTACATATAATTTCTTTCTACTTGCTATGTAGTAGAGAAATATTTCATGCAACTTTGGTTGGCAAGGACCCAAAACGGTTGGTTACTTCCTAACCTAGATCATTATTGTGAATTTGTGTAACTTTGTATATAGTTGGCAGGAAGGTGTTAAGCAAATATGAAATGTTTAGTAGTCAAATGGTCTTTTGATCAATGCTTTATTTATGGTGCAAAAGCTTAATCTTTCAATGAACCATTAGCTACATGTATGAGTGACTAGGCAGTTAATGGTGAATTCATAAATTGAGTTCATGTATATCAAGAAGATAAAGTCAGATATAGTTCATGTAGACAATTTGCTACTCCATCCATGATCTTAGCCAGGATTTCATAAATGCCTATCCAAAACAGAATTCACACAATTTCTACCTGTCCAGAATTTTAAGGAAACTGCCTGTCCTAAGGACAGGATGGACAGGTCCTGGCTAAGACCCTCACTCCATCTATGAACCAATCTTATTACCCCCTGATTTGAATTATCATGAGTTTCAAATATGTCGTTCTTCTGAATTCCCCTTCAAAAAATACAAGGAAAAATATTGAATGAACACATGCACTTGTACACACATCAAAGCATGTTCACATCTGCGTGTAGCTATTATGTGTATGGCTCATTTTTGTAGTAAGAGCCTGGAAAGTGAGCTATGAGTGGTGTGTAGCTGATGAGGATATATATATGTCGTGGTAGAAACTGCGATCCGGTAGGATCGGCGATCCTACCAGTAGAAACCGCGATCGCAGTTTCTACCGGTAGAAACTGCGATCGCAGTTCCTACCAGCATAATCCTGGTAGGAACTGCGATCGCAGTTTCTACCGGTAGGATCGCCGATCCTACCAGAACAATCTTACCATACCTTGGTAGAAACTGCGATTCAGTAAAGGCTGTGATAGTATTGATATGTTGAGCAATCTATGGTAACCCATAGTTGCAGTAGTAAGATATTAAGTTTTTTGTGAGAATTTCAAAGCAAAAAGCATCTTTATTTCTTCATTAAGAGACTTTAATATGAATAATAGATAGCTTATGAGTATTCACCTTTGAATAGCACCATTTAAATATAATGAACATGCAACATATTCTGGCACAATATTACTTCATGAATTCTCCAAATCTCCCTTATGCAATCTTTCATGTAATCTTTCAACATAATCACCTATCATTCAACAGTTAGATTTAACTATTTATACAAAGTTAACCCCCAACAGATACTGGTACAATGTGACATCATGAAAAGGCTTCAAATATTTTTAACACAGTCACACAATAGTGTAGCCTGTTTATACAGTATCATGAAGATACTATATCTATTTACTTCGATATACAAAGTATTGAATAAAACTTTGTCTCCAAGTACTCATTTCTTCATTCAGTTGTTCGCTAAAAAGTAGAAAGTAGTCTGCTACTCTCATATTTTTGAAAATAACTTGGCAATAAAGCTAAAGTTCACAAAATATTTGAAGGAGAGTTGGTGTATGGCATGTGATCAACATTTCTCGATCAAATGTTTTCCAGAAAAATGTTTGTAAGTAGAATATTTCCAACATTGTCAGGGCTGTTTTGGTCACTCTGAGTGTAAATGGGTTAAGTTATTGAACTTGATATTCATCTTCAATCCTAGAAAAGTCAAATTGAAAACATTTGATAACTATCAGCTTTACTTTAGCAAATGACCACTCAATAATACCCATACCCAACAATTAATACTTGGACGTCTATATTGTAACTTTAATTTCAATATAATTACATAGGTAACTTTTAAGCGCAATAGAACTAAGCCCATATTTTCTATATTAACAATTGGATTACTAGGATTACCTCAATTGCACATTTTTCTCAGTATTTGGATGTTAGAAAACCCAGCACCAGTTCAGTAATACATATCTATTAATTTACCTGCTTGTTAGTAATTGTTAAAGTAGCAAATATTTTAAATTTCACTTCATACTTTAAGCAAATTCATAAGTAAATTAAATCATTATTCCTTGAGAGTTACACTTGAAATTTTCATCTGGATTTTTGATACTTTTGACAATTGGAATAAAGAATGATTTTACACAATATTTGAAGGAGAGTTGTCACATATATACATCACATTCTGGCAGGCTCTGCTTTTTGTTCAATCATACACTAGCTAATGGCCATACCAGACTGATACAGGGGAGAAGATTCCTAGAATTTTAAACTGTTTCCAAATCAACCTAATACAATTGACAAATACAGCATCAAATTAATTGCAATAAACCACACCCAAAATGTTGATTGAGATTGGAAGTCAATTAACCTGAAACTGTCTTATCACAGAGCAATAAATCATCTCAATCAAATACTCAATTCCTGTATGTGTAAATATTTTGATATCAAAGCAACATTTCGAGAAATATTTCACTGAAAGTTGGTGATCCTGTTTGGTTTGACAATCCTTCTTCAAATATTTTTCAAATTATATTGAATTAAAATAAGGTTTGTTAAAAGTTGAAAGACCATGCACACACTCCAAAAACGAATGGTTTAAATGAATGCCTGTAGTGTTGTGCAACTCAGCTGCTCATTCAAACCCTTAAATAGTGATAAAGTGGATCGCAGTTTCTACCAGTAGGAACTGCGATCGCAGTTCCTACCAGCATAATCCTGGTGGGAACTGCGATCGTGGTTTCTACCGGTAGAAACTGCGATCGCAGTTTCTACTGGTAGGATCGGCGATCCTACCAGATCGCAGTTTCTACCACGACATATATATACTACAGTTGTAGAAGTCTCTGATGGGTCTGCTGAGGGGAATAATACAATGAATGCTATTAAATGCTCCACTACTAGGTCTGAGTAATTAGATGAGTATCAGACCAGCTCCCACTAAATCCACCATTATACGAGAGGAAATAGTTCATTATGAGTCGTTTAGTGGAAGTTACTAGTGTTCTCTCTCTATCCTTAAACAGATGAATACTCGGCAGAGGGGAGGCTTTCCACTGTACTCTCATTTTCTGACATTCTAGATGTAAACTTGTTCATTAGTGTTCTATGAAATAAGCGATTGCATACAGTATTGGAATGGCTCCTTGTGAATTTTGCCGAATTATGCAGATTCTGATTGATGATATTTGTATTTGGTGGGGAGCCAGAGTTGGTTTGATCAAACGTGTTGGGGGAAGTTTTTAAGCCATTTATCATCATTGATCTGCCTGCCTCTCTCTCTTTGTACTCCTGTCCAGTGTGTGCTGCTCAGATTATTCCATTAATCACGAGGAACTCTCTCACCAGACAGGCCAATTCATGGTAGTTTTGATAGGAATGTATCATCCTCTTATAAATGGGATTGTGATGCTAAATACATGGCGCCCACTTGAGTTGCTGCCAGCTGCTTGCTGGACTGTGTGCTGTTTGACCATGTGGGTAGTTGCACAGGTACCCTATGAAACTGGGTGTGGCACACTCAGTCATTTGATTGAAATACTGTTAAATAGGTCTTTTCTTCATCAACCATCCAGCAAAAAACACAAAAGACAACTTGGGTACAAATCACCCTTCAAGTGAAATTCAATTTATCCACAAAATCATTCTGGTAGGAAACCAATCAGGCTTTTAGCCATACAAAGTGCGTACTACCTAATAAGTACCTATTCAGCCTTGTAGATTTTATTATACCGGAGAGGATGAGAAGTTTGAAGATATGTCGGGCTGTGATTGGAATAACCACATAGTATTTCAAAAATAATCAAGCTGCTAAGAAGCTATTTTCATGTAACCCAGGAATAGCACAGAGTCACATAATACTTTGCTATTGAGGGTGTTTAATATCAGAGGGCATGAGAGATGGGAGGTTGTGTTTTGAAGTGGTTGGAATCTAATTTTTGATTTATTTCATATTCTCACTGATAAGAAACCAATCTGTTATGAGGCAGATATTGCATTTACATGTTTACAAAGGCTAAAACCCTTTCCATACTGAAACTCCAATTAGTGAATAAAGGAGTTTGTCTTTTGAGTTGTCTTGATCTAGGATATTTTTGTAGATATAAGTATTATTTTTCAATTTGTATTTAGAGTACTTTTGTGACAGCGGACCCTTTTAGACCATGTCTATGATTTTTGTCACTCAGTTCTTATCCCCATGAAAATGTAGTTTATTCTAATAATATTTTTCAGGTTATTAATTTTATTTTGAGAAGATCTAAAATCTTTGGTGGCAAAACTTCATATTGATGCAAATATTCTCCTTATGCTGTGATGTTCATATACGAGTTGCGGGACGCAATGACATTTCCATGCTGCATGGAAGAGGGAATCTCCCCTGTTATAGCACTTAGTAGATCGCATCACACCCTCTGGAAATGCAGGATAATGGTATTAACAACTGCAGCTGGCCAGGAATAAACAGAGAGAGAGAGAGGGAGAGAGAAGGAGGAGAGGATTGCTGGATGAGGGATGTCTCTCCCGCCAGAAAGCTTGAAGCCGCCGCTGTGCACACTGCTGGTTATCAGTTCGGGTTTGTGGGTTGCCTCGTGGCCCTCCATATCCACAGGCAGGGCCAGAGTGCCGCCAGCCTAATACCACACTATTACCCAGCCAAGCTGAAGATCTGGGGCTTGATAAACTTGCCATGGATGGCAGGCTAGAGTGGCTCTTATTATTAACCCATTCTGATCCAAACTCAAACATGCTCTAAAATCTAAATACTTACCATTCAGCTTACATTTGTATGTGCGTATATGATTAAAGGCATGCAGATAACACTCAGCCCCAATATGCATTACCAGTTGCATATATGTACTACTCCTTTGATGAATAAGTTATGTACTAACATGTATTTATAAAATATATTTACAATACATGTGTATGTACAATTTGAGGGCAGCAAGTAACTCTTAGTGCAAATATACATTAGCACTGTGTATATAGGTATATTCATGAACAATGCCATTGATGTACGAGTTATGATATTTGAAGACACTGTGACATGTCTTGGCTATTGTCAGCTTTATGGTTGAGTGGTTAGTGGAAGGAAAGTTGCTACATGGTAAGAATATGGTATCTTGCCCCGAGGCTTTCAGGGCTGGAAATAAAGCTTGGAGCAGGGAGCTAATGTATGCAGTGAGTTGGATGATCATTACTACTCTGATTTCTATACACAGCGCCTGAAGCGTGTGCGGACAGCTATGGTCCAGTGAAAAAAATACAAAAGAATTTCCCATTGTATAACAAATTTCATGTGGGTTGACTTTCATACTCTCAGATCAAGAAAAGTCTTTAACCTACATACAATCTGTTATCTAAGTTACAGTTTCTGCCTGCTTTGGATATTCCCATCGGCTGATGAACTAGTTCTTCACCTTTAGTATGCTGTAATAAGTGCTTGTAGCTTGTTGTTGTTACGTTGAGGCTGTCGGTGCAGGGTGACCTTGTTGTTAATCCACTCTTGGTGCAGGTCCTTGGTCCCTGGCTGCCACTGCTGCATGACCTCTTTCAGGCATTGTTATAATGTCATTCGATTTTTCAATGGTTACAGCAACAGTATGTGGGGCTGATGATTAGCATATGAAGGCTCCTTTGAAATACAAGGTTACTTACACACATATGCAATTATAGTACAGCAATATATTTAGTGAAATATATACCTTGCATTGGTGTTTGACTAGCGGACAGCTGCTGTTGGTTATTAACAAATATTGCGCTGTTGTAAAATATTGCTTTGATTCTTTTGTTGCAAAAAGGACACTAAGATATTTTTCTTTGTTTGATTTGGTATCACGTTGTGAAAACATAAATGGGCAACAAGTTTTTGAGCCCTGTAGTGCTTGCAAATGCAAGGCACTATGGGGCTCAAACATTAGTTGCCCAATTATGAAACGCTGTATTATCTTGATCCTTAGGAACAAAGGCAATCAAATGGACACTAATAATTCCATAGTGTATGAAATTTATAAATTTGGTCACCAGAAGCATCCCTTGAAAGTGTCACCTTTGATTGCTGTGTTGGTCCTCACATTTAGAAGCAAGAGGTGAAGCTGTATGTCACAATCCTCATAGAAGGTCAAATTTGTTATAGATCTTGTAGCTGGTGTTATTGGGTGGCCAACATCACATTCACTTGTCAACAACCTATCAGAAAAAGCTGATTGGTGCCTGGTAGTGATATTTGATGAATACCTGGCTGTGAGTAAGGCCTGGCCACATTGCTTCTACCTGTATGTGTGCAAGTCAAGATAGCATAGGTAGACTCTGTATGCTCTGCTGGTTAGGCTGATGGCAGATCTGATAAACACGAGAGAGAGAGAGAGAGAGAGAGAGAGAGAGAGAGAGAGAGAGAGAGAGAGAGAGAGAGAGAGAGAGAGAGGGGGGGGAGAAGAGGAGAGAGAGAGAGAGAAAGGGAGAAGAGGAGAGAGAGAAGACCTTGATGAGATAGAGAGAGAGAGAGAGAAGACCATGAAGAGAGAGAAGAGAGAGAGTGAAACCTAGTTTCTACCTCAGTGTATAACTCTAGTGTGGGTTAGTTAGTTGATGCAATACCCAGCACCAACAGCAACAGCAGCAGCAGTGTACTTAATGAGTTTCCAGTTTAGATTGGTTTCCAGTGGGAATGCTGGGTTAACACCACTCATTAGCTATCAGGCTCCAGCCTGGCACCAGTTCAAAACCTGCCTTCATAATTTATACAAATGTGCCAGTCAGCCAGGAATGAGTCATCATCATTATTCCGGCTGAAGCTGCTGCTGCTGCTGCGTTTGTAGTAGATGTGTGGGCAGAGTAGTCATCACACTACCACACAGCTTTCAGGGGTGTGAAGCACAATTTGCCAGTGCTAAAATTACCATTTCTCTGGCTGGATTCTTAGCTGGGAGAGAAATTCAACAGTGATGAGCTTCCGGCATGCACTATTTCTAGAGAAAAGTTGTCTGTTGTGGACAAAGGGGCTGTGTATTCCCACACTTGCTGCACACAGCGAGCCCTGTAGTAGTGATGGTGAACTGCATGTGACTGGAGCTGTGTCTAGCCCTCCCCGTGGTGGTTATGTGTGCCACTCTCAAGTAGTGGCGGAGGTATGCTGTAGTAGGCAGCATGGGTCACACTGACCCTCTGACCTCCATTGCTGGTCACGCTGATAAGGAGCTGGCCAGCCAATAAATACACCTCACAATACCATCCTGGAGACATGGCAGGTTTATGATTCTATTGTTTATATGTATTGCACATTTACCAGGGACTTTGGTGTGTGGAACTACATGTAATTTCCCCAATCAGTGGTTCAGCTTCACAGACTCATTGTAGCTTAGGCAGGATGTGTGATTTCTAATAGACCGGATCTCACAATCTGGAAACAGTTATGATATGGACACAGTTACTCCTTACTAAATATGTTATAAATTGCTGAAATATGTATTCACATGGTCAGCATATATCTGATCAGTTATAAATGATTGTAAAGACAAGGGTGTTTAGTCTACATCTTGATAAGGATCACAGAAGCTATCTTGACATTGAGAAGGTCTTCAGCTAGGATGCTTAATCATCTTGAGGGTTATCTAGACCTTCAGGCTTTTGGCTGCTTGAGGAAAGCTTATTACTTTACTAACAGACAACAGATAAGCCACCTACTTATGCTAGGCACTGAAACTTGGCTGATTGCCAAGATATAAAGTAATGCTCATTACAGCTAATTCAAGCTAACAATGAACAAAGCGAATGGGTTTGTAAGTTTCAACTGTGTGCCTGTAAGAACAAGTTTGGTTTCTATTGATTGTCACGTCAAGCACACCTGTGCACCTATAGAAATCTGGGTCAGTTTGTGGTTAGCAGTCACTGAGTGTGGAGAAGTCGAACATAGGGGGAACTAACGGGGCAATTGGTACATGGGACACTAGTAGTCTTCAGACAATCTGAGGTTTGGTTCAGTCCATATGAAAAGGGGTGGCAGGTCCTAAACAGTTTTGAATGAACTGTTCCCCTGGCTATTGAGTCTAGCCCTTTGCATCAGGACTGAGAGCATGGCAGACCACAGGTCACTCAATAATGGGATCATTTCCACTATCTAACCGCATGTTCGACCAGAAGTGGTAGGGGATATCTACAACATATTAAATTTGAATGGACTGTATACCATAGAGGCAGTCTCAGCCTTAGACAATTTTTCCGTGAAGCAACTTTTTGAGGACACCTGCTTGACCTCAGAAGAAAAATCTCATGTTAACAAAGCAGTGCTCAGACTGAAAGGCCACCATGTTGAAAGTTCTACAAGTGGAAAACGACTAAATGTTTCAGATGCTGAGGCGAGCAAAGCTAATCCCCTTCAATTGCTTGACAGTGAGGTGGATTCTTTAGATTCTAGGATTGAGGAGAAAAAAATTCTGCAGCTGACACTGAAAGCAGATATTGCTGAATTTTCCAAACCTGTGGCCGGAGTAGAACCACATGGCAAGTGCAACACCATGTGTGGAAGTTGTCATAGAAAAGGGCATAGGAAATCTTCCTGCCCTTTTCAAGAGTGCCCGGGATATTACGTTTGTGGCATCAAAGAAAAACACCCTGAACACATGAAGAAATTGTCACAAACAAAAAAGCAACTCCAAGAAATGGAAAAAGAAATTACAGCTCTTAGAGAAAAACAAGTCAACCTTAAAAGTTTCCAAACAAATTCGGAACTTACGTTTTTTAGGGTGATCAAACCTAAGTTGCTTCAGAGCTCCAAGGGAGGAACCTATCAGAACAACAAAAACTTGTTATTCAAACACATGAGACTGCTTAGAGATGCTCTAAATGGCAAGCTGCCTCCATCATCAATAGACCCTGAACAACTTTTGAGTTTGATTTCCAAAACCTCAAATAAAGTTGCTAAATACACAATTAACACAAGTCCTGTCAGTTCTGATGATGAGCAACCCATGCCTAAAATGGCGAAGTTCCAACCACTCCTCACTCCCCTGGATATAAAGGGCCGACATCCTTTTCAAGCAACTTCTCAGCCTGCTAGGCCACAAGAAACTTACAGGGGGCTCTGCCATGAACTGCAACCTCAGACTGGATATGCACAGTTATATCCGCCGGTGCGTTTCACTCCTTCCACCCAAGATGTATGCAGACATGGGGACATCACCACTACAGTGCCTAAGCAGTTAGTTGGTCAACCAAATCAAGCCCTTCCATTGCAAACAGTTTATGCTGATTTCACTGAAGCAAAATCTGAAACCTTAAGAGCGGACGTTTGGCAACCATGGAAAATTAATTCCCCATCTTCCTCTAGTCAGCAAGAGCTTGCAGGTACAAAACAGACACCGTCTGCTATGCCATACTGGAACCCTTTTGTGAACTATCTTCACAATGAAAAACCACAGCCAGGTTCGTCGGAGTCAGATTTGGAATAAAATTTCATGAACGTTACACAGGTTTAGCGTTTTGCGCATCAAACATAAACAATTTCAGCCAAATATGACACTTGATCACAAATCCTTTTGTGCATGGAAGTGTGTCAGGGATTCCTATAAATTTGACTCCAGTGTTATGTAATCTGTAAGGTAAAAAAATAAACCTCATCTGAATGAAAATAGCTATAAAACTAACATGGATTAAATTTTGGAAATCCATGATACCTTTCCCTGGGTGAGGGATTTCAGAAAATGTCTGTAGATTTTCTGCATGTGGTCCGTTTTATGAGTTCAAATGCCTCATTTATAAAAGATGGGTTTGTGACAATTCCAAGTTTTTTATAGTGCATATCACACACCACTGTCACTATGGGTCTTGGTCAAGGCTTAGTAAATGGTCAGATCAGGCCCATATTTGACACAATCAGTCTATCCCATTTTCCATTCCAGATTTAAAGACCTTTATTGGATTAAGGCTTATATGAAAAATCCCTTTACTGAACCATCATATAAAATCAGAGCCCAAATTACATCAAAATACATGTGGCTGAATAGCCGTTGGGCTCTGATTTTATATGATGGTTCAGTAAGGGGATTTTTCATTTGAGCCCAAATCCAATAAAGGTCTTCAAATCTGGAATGGAAAATAGGAAAAAACTTTCTGTGCCAAATATGGACCTGATCTGACCATTTACTAAAGACCCATGACGAAAAACCATAGCGACAGAGAGGTGGGATATGCACTATAATAGTTAATTTTAGTTTGTTAAGGGGAATTTTTTCTTTGAATTAAACAAATGAATACCTGCCAGAAAAAATAGCCCATACAGTATACTTGATTTTGTATGGCACATTCATAGGAAATGTGAGTGTCCCACTGACTCCCACTGTGACTGAGAAATGTCTTTATTCCAAATAATTTGTTCTCAATGTTTGTGCAAGAAGATATTTGTCCACCATTTTCCATTTCTACCTTTCTTATATTTACATTATGTAATGTTTACAATTTCTGTCTTTCTTAGAGAAGACCAATGTACTCTATCGTCTTACTTCAGATAAGTAGAAATGTACCCATGTTTGCACCAAGATGGGATGGATTTTTATGCCAGATGGACAAAGTATATTCTAATTTGATTTTACATTTTTTTGCCATGCTGCATAGAAAATCACATACTGTAAATCTGGAAATGTTCCCTGTTGTATCTGGTTTTCTGATTTAAGCTCTATATTTAGGACTCCATGCTACAATTATTTAGGATACTTGCAAGTTAAGGGTAGCTTGCAGCAGTATGAATAAGTTACTTTGACTGAGAAATTGCGGCAATTGCAGACTGATAGAAACAAGAGAAACAAAGTTCTTTATTTACGTTGATATTGTGAATATTACCATGTGCCAATACAGAGGTGCATATACTTCTAACAGGTGAAAAGAGTAGATTAGAAAGTTCATTTAAGAAATAAATGAAGTCCTGTCATGCACACCCCTTAGGTCACAGTGGCTTATTATGGAGGACATATCTATATAACTTAGCAGTAAATACTGCAGAGGACAAGTTTCTCAATATAAAAGTATGTCATCCTTCAGCAGTTCTAGTTATGAAATCGATTGCATTGAAATTTTAGTTTGATTTGTACATGATTCTGTTTGAAACTAGTCCGAAAATGGATTGAAATGTTTTGAGAAAGTCTTTTGTTCTCTTTTTAGGGGGGGGGGGGGGGCTCTATTTGTCTTGCTTTAGATATATACGGTGACTGCACTAAGACAGGATGGATTTTAAGCCAGATAGGCAAAATGTAATCCAATTTGATTTTGTTTGAGGAAGATTGGATTTATAAACAGAAAAAGCAGCCTAAATTGTTGGAGCAGTTTTTATCTGATGATCAGCAATCTTTTCTGATTAGCTTTATATGTTTTCAATTTTGTGTTATAATTATTTAGGATATAGTTGCAAGTTAAGTGTACCGTGCATCAGTACGAATACGTTACTTTGATTGAAAAGTTGTGGTATCGGCTGACGTCCACTACACATAAGAGAAATGACTCATCGATATTGTGACAGTTGCTGTATGCCCATACAGTCCTGCACATTTAAGAGTAATTCAAACAGGTGTGAAGAGTAAACTAGAAAGTTTATTTATGAAACATGCACACCTGTATGGTCATAGTGGCTTATTATGGAGGACTTCTACCTTAATACTAAGCAGTAAGCACTGCAGTGGACAAGTTCCTCAATTTAAAAGTCTTTCATTCTTCAGCCCAGATTTAGTTTGAAAATGAAAGCTTAGAGATGAATGGTTTGCATTATTATAAAAGTTTAGTTTTTCTAGTCACCATTGCAAACTAGTATTAAAACATTGATATGGTTTTGTGAAAACTGGAACTGGGTCAGTAGTGTCCCCGGAAACAAACTTTTTTCAGGGTCTTATTAGACTGGCTAACTAATAAGTTCATAGAAATTTAGAGCATTGCTTGAGATTTGTCTAACCTATGCCAAAGACAGTGCAATGGAACTTCAAACCTAGCATGGCTAGTATTATACTAAATGTAGAATTGAAGGATGGGAGTAAGGTTATTTTCTTTCATTTTGTATTATGCCTGGCTCTTTGTCAAAAAATCTTTTTGCCCTGGAATATTTGGTGTATATGATACCCGATATGTGGCAAGGTCATGTCCAAATGGATATGGGCCAAATAAAAAAACGTCTGTAAACTTCCATATTTCTATTCATTACTTTTATTGACTGTTATTTGCATATGTTTCAAGAGCACCTTTCTTGAAGTGCTACAAGAGGTACCTTTTGTTTTTAATTGATAAATGCCATAATGTACAATAGCCAACTGACAAAATAAAAAGGCACTATTTTGCAATCAGTACACAACGTCTTATTCATTAGTACAATACTGTAAATCTGGTCATATCCTCCAGTAATATTATTTTGGCTACTCCAATAATATAATTTGGCTAATGTTTACTGCCTCTTTTAACACTTTAAGGATAGCTTTTCATGTGGCAATCTCGTCCACATTAAAAATGCAAACCGCTTCAAAATTGCAAAATTTGCAAACTTTTTGTCAATATCTCCAGATTTACAGTAGTCCCTTTAGTCCATATTACAGGGCACACAAGAGGAATATGTATAGTTCAGAAGTATGATTTGGTCATCCCTGACACAACCAACACTAAGTACTGTAAATCTGGGAATGTTCGCTATCATTTTGATTTTGCTAATGCCTGCATCCGGTAACATTAAAAACGCTAACTTTTTATTTATAGCCTTTACAGATAGTTGAACATAGGCAATTCGCAAACATTCAAAACGCAAACATCTTACAATATGCAAAATCCACAAACTTTACAAATACAACCATTTCCAGATTTACAGTACTCCACTTCTGATAGTTAGCACACAATCACCTCTCTCACAGAACCCACAAGATACAGCCACCATCATGAGAGTGCCATTGTAGATTTTGGGTAACTTAAAGATAGTCACCGGCACGATGGCCGCAACAAATATGATTCGGGTTCTGGGGCAACCCCAAAACCCAGTTTCCCACCTTATGTTAACAAAGAGCATTTCCATCTTGAATAATCATGTCATAAACACAAAAATAGGGTTTAACCTGCCAAGAATTTGGTGAAAATTAATTTTAGGTTTTTGGAATAATTGGGTCGGTAGGGCCCGTAAAACACACTTTTTTCCTGGCCTTAGTAGGGCAAATAGTTCTGCTTCACAGCCTAACAAGTATATTGTCAAAACATTTCAGTTTAACCTGAGTTCACAGATATCCGCAATGGCGAAAAATGTTGCGTGATGAAATGTCCAGATTGTCTAAGCTTGCAGCGATGGCTAGATCTAGATGATTGTCAGCATATTCACAGTTTCTCCTTAGAAAAGATTTCATAATACTAAAGACATACTCGCAAGTATTCAGTTCAGGGTGATATGGTGGTTGGAATATTAGTGACGCACCACAATCCTGTAGTAGATTACGCAGTGCAGGTTCCGCAAAATTTCCATGATGAAAGCCACAATTATCCATTATGACAGTATCACCAGGCTTGATTACAGGATTTCCTAATCGATCCTTTACTTCATCAGTAACAAACTGAAAAAAGTTGAGCATTTCTAGGCCATTGGACGCTCCATTAATGATACTGTAAAAATCCACTCCATTGATACTGTGAAGAAGATTCACAGTTCTTGTGGCATTTGATGCAAACCTCTGTACTAGATAAGCCCTCTCCCCAGAGGGTGCGTGACCATAATTCCTATTTGCAGTGGTTTGAACAACAGAAGATTCATCAAAAAAATGCAGAGTGTTAGGATTCCTCTGGGCGACTTCAGCAACATATAAATCAAACCTGTCTTCTACGTCTGGTCGTTTTGATTCCCTTGGAATACTTGTAAGCTTTTTCCTTGTCAGGCCTAAATCTTTGGTAATAATATTACTAATTGTATTCAGGGATGGTACTGTATCTGGAAAACAGTAGCCATCATCTACGAGCTGCTGTTGAATTTGTTTACCCGAAGCACTAGCATTTTGCTGTTTGTAATATTCCACTTTCATACATATGATATCAGTAGATTTGGTTTTCACCCTCTGCCTTTTTTTTCTGCATACAGATCCAGTTTCTGAGTACAATCTTATGATATTCCTCACTGCTCCAACACTGACTCCAAACATAGTAGCACAACTTGATGTTGTCTGTCCTGACGCATATTCAGCTACTATCCTCTGCCGTATTTCATCAGAAATGGGTCTTGAAGCCATGTTTGGTAGAGACTAGCTGACAGATAAACCTAAAAGTGTTCCATTGACCACATGTTTGTTCACTGCAGTCTATTTTTAAACTGCTCTCCCACACATGCAACCAAACACATGCAAGGAGCCAATCAGAGTTTAGAAACAATAGTTGTCAGGCAACACAAAACCCCTTACTCTGATGGTTGTTCACCCAGACACACAGAGCCAGGCAGCTGACACCAATGATGTTTTTCATATGCAGAAAGCCCAGTTGTCTATCTAATTTCAAGTAGTATTGGCTCCTTGTTTGAAAGACTAGGGAAGATAAATCAGAAATGAATGTGTTTCAATAACTCAACCAGTCTAAAATAAGATATAGAGATTGTGGTACTTGAGATATGTTACCCCTGACAGGCCTCCCTACTCGGTGTCCCAGAAAACCTGCTGGGCGACTGGCTGAACCTACCTGTCTACTTTACAAGTGGACATGTAGAGGTCACAGGTCCACCTGTAGGGTCTATCAATGGTTTGTGCAGAGTGAATGGACTATACTACTGAACTTGTACTATCGCTCATTGTTAGCTTGAATTAGCTATAATGATGAGTTGGGTAGTGCATTATTTATCCCTAAAGCATGGCCAAATTTCATTTTCCTTACATAGAGGCAAAATAATTAATTGGAAATCCAGCAAGATGAAAATATCTAATTAGCAAGTTCTTATTAGATAATATCTAAGCATTTAGTTGTAATTTACTAACGTATAAATGGATTCTTATTTTCTAAATATGCTGGGACTTGTAAATAAGAAAAAACTATTACTCACTACTATATGATGGTAATTCAAAAATTAAGTTTTGTCAAAGAGATTTAGTTCTGATGTAATTGTTATTTGTTAATTATGTTTGAAATAGTCTTTCATTAGGAATTGGTCCTTTCTGTAGTGATTCTTTACATGCATGTATTTTTAATCTGTATTCAAAAACAGGCCATATATTGCAGTAATAGTATGCCTGTTTCACTAGAATAAGCCTTGTCCTAGCATCCAGAGTAAGTGTAAGTTTGGTATTAGCAAGTCAAAAAAATATTTGTTTGTCTGACACACTAGGTTCTAGCCAGGATTTTTAAAATGCTTATCTGAAACAAAAATTCTAAAATTTCTGCCTGGCCTAAATTTTTCTACTAAACTCCTTCAACATTCTTATATACCAATAAGGTCATATTTTGCAACGCAATGATATTCCTGAAGTGGGCTGATGATAGTAGCCTAATCAATTTGAAGAGGTCTGCATTAAACCTATATTGACCCAAAAAGGCCTTACATACTATTTTGATGATTGCCCTCTGATCTAGACTCTGAAGGTCTTAAAAGTATGGAAAATATGTAAGGAAAAATGCTAACAAGAATTACAACCGGCCACTCGACTTCAATTTTTTGTTATTTACAAAAGGTATTAAACATTTATATGTTTTTTCTCAAGATGAAGTCTCAGATATAAATGAGTTAATGATCAGTGTTGTTTTCTTTATGTTTGAATTCCAATTCTAAAACAACAATGAGGGACACATGAACGTGTTCATTTGCTGGAGACTTCCTAAAATGCCCTTTGTCATGCTCTGTTACCCCAGGTTGGGGTCACAGAGTTCAGTCGCACCTGCACTACTCCGGTTGTGACTGGGGTGGAATATATTTGGAACATCAGGTTCAGGTCAGGTGAGCACACTCTTGATAGGACAATATGTTTGCCGATGTGCCACGTGCATGCCAACAGGGCTTCCTAACAATGCCTGCGTTGGTGGCATTCAATAGGTATCCTCAGAGTTCTTGCCTGACCTTACTATGAATCGTATGTGTGGGCCGGCTGCTGTGAAGGTGGTGGACTGGCTGTGGGGTGACAGTTGTTTGGAGTATTCCCCTATATTCCCCCAGTAGTCAGCAGTGGCAGACAAAGAGTAGGTTCCTCCAAAGTCCCTGCCTGACCCTACTATGGATAGTACACAGCCAACCATTGTGATGGTGGACTGGTTGTGGGGTGACTAGTATGAGGTGTATTCCCCCATATCCCCCCAGTAGTCAGCAGTGGCAGGCAAAGAGTAGGTTCCTCTAACTCCAAGTCCCTGCCTGACCCTACTATGGATAATACGCAGCCAGCCATTGTGATGGTGGACTGGCTGTGGGGTGACTGTTGTGAGGTGTATTCCCCCAGTAGTCAGCCAGGAGCAGGCAAAGAGTAGGTTCCTCCAAGTCCCTGCCTGACCTTACTATGGATAGTACGCAGCCAGCCATTGTGATGGTGGACTGGTTGTGGGGTGACTAGTATGAGGTGTATTCCCCTATATTCCCCAGTAGTCAGCAGTGGCAGGCAAAGAGTAGGTTCCTCCAAGTCCCTGCCTGACCCTACTATGGATAGTATGCAGCCAGCCACTGTGATGGTGGACTGGTTGTGGGGTGACTAGTATGAGGTGTATTCCCCTATATATTCCCCTATATATTCCCCAGTAGTCAGCAGTGGCAGGCAAAGAGTAGGTTCCTCCAAGTCCCTGCCTGACCCTACTATGGATAGTACGCAGCCAGCCACTGTGATGGTGGACTGGCTGTGGGGTGACTGTTGTGTGAAGTGTTCCTCCATATTCCCAGTAGTCAGCCAGGAGCAGTGGGAGGCATCAGTCTCTGTCAGAGCACTGAAAGGAACGAGGCCTGCACTATAATTTGTAAGTCCCGCCGATATCCGCTGGATGATTGCTGCCTTTTCCTGCCTCAATACATCAGAATCCCTCAAGAGGAGAATGGCAGACCATGCATTATTTCATGTCTCAACTGTCCCATTGTGCCGAACCAAATAGATGGAGTTCCCACTACCTTGAGGGCTGGGTGACTCACAGTGGCTGTAGCAATAGATTAATCCCTTACTGGAGGCATAGCTGAAGTGGATGACCACTATTTGATTCAATGATGCAGAAGTTGGGCTCAACATAAGATTGGTTCTGGTTAACTTGTCGAATAAGAAGTTTATGAAAAAATTGTCAGTTGTTATTGACCAGTCAGGGCTCACTTTTTTCAGGGAGCCCAATTGCATCTTCAAAAGCTACCTAAAGGTTGTGTGTATAGAAACAAGTACATCTTTCGGCTCCCTGCAAATTTGAGGGAGCCTCAGGAAAATTCAAGGGAGCCCTGTGCTCCCGGCACCTCCTAATTTGCAGTCCCTATATATTGGAAAAGATTTTGCTTCGTATATACACAGCTTATTGTAACTTTTATTCAATCAAATAAGATTTTGAAATGGGAAATAAAATATCCTGCTTTTCAAAGTATATTTTGATCTGTTTAGTAACATTGGTAGTTTCTAGCATATCTTTCCAGCTCAGGTGTTTGTAAGTGACATTTTCTTGTGTCACATCATGAACGACCCGCCCAACTGGCAGTACCTAGATGGTGTTAATGATTATTCCATAAATGTGTCAGCCCCCCCAAGATTGATGGGCCTATTTTACCTTCCTAGATCTGCAGGTGATATCCATGTAATGGGTTATCCTGACGGCAAAATGGATTACACTTAGGACCTGTATTCCCACAGACATGTGCTCTAAGCCTTGGGGATGATTAGGGAAATGGTTAAAGCCTCATTTATAATATAGATTAGGTCTTGTGAGAAATGGTTGATCTTGCTTACAGGTTTCTTCTCAGTGTACCAAAGAGATAGGGTCCAGAGAAGAAAGCCATTTCATGCTAAGGAGATAAGGTATCAATTTTATGAAATATGATGAGGACTGATGAGACAAGGTGGAAAAGTTCAGATTAATTTATTAATGGACCAATGCTAGGCTTGCATTTCCGCACCTATGACATGTACTAGTGGTCTTATTTATGTATTATCATAGGGTCATAAAAAGTGTATGTCAGGCTATACTTGGTAAAACATTTGGTAACCTAAAAAGTGATTTCCATTTTCTAAGTATTTTAATGCCTTGCTTCTCACCATAAGAGTAAATAGAACATCCAATTTAAAAAAAAAGAATTGAAAAAAATAATTTAGCCTTGTTTATTTTATATTTATAGCCATTTTATTTTTACCTGAACACAACTCTTTTTGACCCAATGCCAATTAGAAAATACTTGATCATTTGTCAATTTAATGGGGAAAAGGTAAGTTTGATTGTATAAACATTTTAGGAGATGATTGCACATTACTATGAACTTGATGAGATACTTACAATCTAGAAATGAAAATACAACATCTTAAAGAAGCTTGAGTCCTTGCAACATAGCTCCATTTATGAAATGCCAATATATGGGGAAGATAATTGGATGTTTTAATGATCAATCTCCTTATTGGGATGATTGATCTTGCTTGGCTGATTGGAGAGGATGGGGTTAATTTAAGGGCATCGACCTAGCGTGGGCTGTTGCTGCTGTTCCCCCTCTCCCCGCGATCCGTCTCCCTCCCTCCGTTAGACTGCTGCCGCCACTCAGGCTCGAGTATTGATTCAAGCAGTTGGCCCACTGCCAAGCCATTTAAACTTGCATGACATTTAGACAGCCCCTAATTTATTACTAAGCTGGCAGTTGTCAGTAGCTCTGCATCGGTTAAGGCTATATGGGTAGCCAGCACCGATGTTGCCCTGCTTACCATATTACCGTCTGCGACATCACCTTCAAATAAGATTTTGTTTGTGCCTCCTCCACACATCTAACCTGAGCGGAAAGCGAGTGTGCCGGGCAATATATGCATATGAATGGGTGTGGGAACGAAGCCTGCTTGTTGCCTGACATTGTAGTTTGTGGAGTCAGGAGGAGAGTGTTTGCATCATGTGATATTTGACCTAGTTTGGCCGACTGATTGCAGCATGAAGGAGAGTAGTATCATTGAAGGAAGGGCGTGTCCCTCTCTCTGCCTGCCTACTCCTATGGTGAAGGTGTGCTTGCTGTCATGCCTTCTGCTCTCAGTGATGTGGACTACCAAGGATTTCTAGCTAAGCCAGCAGGGTTCTTGCTTCTCACAGCTTAGCCTGCACAAAGGACTTGACTTCAAACATACATCGTGAAAAGCGTGGTGGTTTATTTCTATTATTAATGAGCCAAGATGTCGCGGTAATAAGTTCATAACAAGACCAAAAGCCGCTTTGTCCTCAGTATCTGTTTGATCCTTTATTTCTCTTCCATGTGTTTTTGAGAGTCAGAATATCATAGCTTGTCTATCAGTCATGCCTGACCTTGAGCAATCCTGAAATCCCTCACTAGAATTCATTGCTCTTCCTGATTTCGGCCTTTTTAATGATGACTGCCCAGTAAACAAATTTTCCCAGAATCCCCTAAAATTCTGGTCAGCCATGGTATACTGGGCAGTTAGATTTTAACATAGGACAGGCATGGTTGGCTTCATTTGTAGCCACATCTCTTGATCCCACTCCTATATATCTTTATTAATATAGGTAAAAGAGAAAGCAGACCAAGAAAGAACCAAGGAAAGAGACTATTTGATATGTTGTTAAGCTTTTAGGAGATCTTGCTTGGGGAATGACACTGCTTATCAACCCGTATATCACACCAGCTGTGTTTGAAAGATTCTGTCTGGCCATCCTTCAAAAAAAAAAAAAAGAGAAAAAAATGGAAAGAAATCCTTTTATCTTCCTTTGTTTTGAAGGATGACAGGTGAATCTTGTTTTCCATGTGGCGTGGAATAGAAGATGTGAGCTAATATTTGTTGATGGTGGTAAACATTTCCCATTTGAAGAGGGCTTGTAGGATGTAGTCAGATAAGATTACCATATAGTTCACTCAGCCTCGCTGCCTCTAGCAACAGCAGCGGGACTGGTCTAATGGTGCATTTCTATGGATGCACTGTCCACATGTATCGTATGATCCCAAGTTGACGAATATCTCCCTGCAGAACTCCCTGTGGTAGGTGATTTCAAGAAGAGAAACCAGAGTAAATCCTCTTTGGCAAGAGAAATGCAAGTTGAATATCCAACAATCAGCCAGTGGCTAAGCTGTGGTCCCGTGTTGAGTCTTAGCGGAGCGCGGCGGCGCGAGTGGTGCAGTGGCGATGGTGGTGGTGGTGGTGATGGCCAGAGGCTGCTGTGTTAAGGGAGAATGGTGTGCTGCTGCTGCTGCTGGTTGGAGGGCAGTCGGTGCAGGGCCTAATTGTGCAAACCTCGGCTGAGCCGCTGCTGCCAAGCTGAGCTCCAAGCTCCGTGCTGCCTTGGCTGCCTCAGTTGATGCTGCTGCAGCAGCAACAACAGCAGCAGGCTCTCCTGAGCATGAGCAATTTCTCAGCTCCAATTCTGATTGGACGCTGTTTCCTTCGGGCTCCTTTGTACTAGATTGCTGCCTTGGACAGCTGCCAATGGAGGAAAAAAACCTGAAAAGGAATCCTATTTTCACCAGCGTAATGGATTGGGAGATATTATTGAGCTAAGGTTGCATGTACCAGTAGAGCAGCAGTTAAACGTCACAATAAAGTTGACCTGGTTACAAAGGCCTGCCAGCTCGGAGGTGGCCTTCTATTTTGGGGCATGGATTGTGTATTTGTATGGCTAGACTGTCTAGTCAGCTGATTAGGTAACAGGTTGTATAACATAAGGAGTAGGGTTCAGGGTGGACAGTAGGGCAGGCAGGCAGGTAGGTAGGGCCTCAGACCATGTGATGTAAGTACTGCAAAGATGTGCTGTGTTTTAACCATTCTTGCCTGTAGCACTCAAAACCGCCTGACTAGTTTAGAAAACAATTGAAGGAGAGATGGTGTTTAGAACCATATCCACCACCCCCCTTCATATAGTTTGTGAATCTATTCTTGGTTCCAAAGATATTTGTAAAGCTACTAAGGGTCCAGACAACAATTGTCAATGAGATCTCTGGGCATGAATGGGTTAAAGCTTGTAAGGTAGTGAATTGCATGGCACAGACTAGGAGGTTACAATTTTCATCCGGAAGTGGAAGATTTTATGTACAGATTTGAGCAACTCTGCACATCCAAATACTTCCAGATAAATGGCCTGCAACAGTCACTCAGCAGAAACATGCATGTATATGCGGAAAGTAGCTATTTGCAGGTTGATTCATACACTGGTGCTTGGGGTAATGGAAAGTTTATAGATGTGGATATTACACAAAAGCCAGAGTTCACAGGCATCATCATCATCATCATCATCATCATCATCATCATCGACGTTGTCGTCGTCGTCATCATCATCATCATCGTCATCAACATTATCATCATCGTCGTCATCATCAACGTCATCATTATCATCACCATTATTGTCATTATTAAATAACTACCCCTATGCTGAAATGGGCTGCATTATCCAGGAAATTCTGAATATAACCCAATCTGCAATTATTGTAAGCTTAATCGGAGCATTACATATAATCATTAGGTATGGCGGAATACATGCCTGCCTAATGGCAAAGACTAACCCCCATTCCTGAATAATTGATCAACCTTTCATGCAGGGAGTTTTATGATTACAATATGAACTTTATGAATACATTAGTTTTAAATGCTCTGAATTGTGATGGCGGATGATCAATCTTTTCATGCTGTCAGCTCTGCACATCCTCTTTAGAAGACAGATCAGGCTGTGCCATGCCTCATTTCATCTCAATAGTACCTGAACATTGGGCTGCCACCGATGGCAGCGCAGCCAGAAAAAACTTCCATTTGTTAGCTGGCAGTGCCCAATGAGGTAGACAGGGCTCAACACATGGAATGCCCTAAGCTTATCAAAGATTTAGCGCCAAAACATATAAAAAGAGGCTCCAAGATTTAAGATGGAGAATGATGTTAAGCTCCAGATGAGGTTGTTCTGTATACAATAAAATAAATCTATTTACCAGTAAGAAGTCTACAATTAGTGCATCATTGTAGATGAAAAAATGTTTGATTGATAATTAGCTAATCAGGAAAAACAGTGGAAAAAATCTTGGATAACATATTCCATCCCATAGAGGTGGTGATTCCGCATTGACTGTTGGTGTTCAGTAGTCACAGCCTTAGTGACGTTTCTATAGCAGTCGTGGTAAGCTTGAAAAGTCGGCTCCTGCTCACCTTATTGGACTGCTAGTCCTTAGCATGTTTTGAAATGGCCTGACAAGCAATGGCTACTATTTTGCTTCATAAAATAACTGACCCAATGCTTGTGGGGCTACTCGGTGTGAAGGGAGTCCAGGCTGAAAACATGTGTGCTCAGGTAGACTACCACTGCCACATTACCTGTGTACCTTTCACCTCAGTGGAGCAGAATCTCTACACTAAACCCTGAACAATGTTGCCATTGGTTCGGAGAAGATCCTGACTGATTTGAAATCACTCTTGGGTGCTGGAGTACCTGAGACCTAAATAGCTGTGACACAAAACCTGCTCTGCTGTGCAGCACGAAAGGTTTAAGCTGCGATATCCGGCTTGAATTTCAAACCCCAGTAAGAGCGTCAGTGGCGTGTTGCTGTGGAATGGAATGGGTTAATCATTGTCCCAGGCTACTTACCCCATCACCAGAGGCCCTGGCCCAACACAAGATAATAACCACACATGCTTGCTATATACAGCTTCCCTGTAATATGGGGGCAGTGTGTGGCCATGGTAGTGCATATCAGACTAGCTGCACAAATCAATAAGAGAAAACTGGCTGGCTGCAGTTTGTTTTTGTCAGGCTGGTTTACTGTATAATAGGGGTGGTAGCAGTGTGGCCAATGGGGCAGGCTCACTGTGGAAGGTTGGCTTGTGTACATGCAATTTGAGGAAATTGGCGAATGTTCTCATGCATTGGTTGGCTTAAAAATGTATGAGTAGTACATCACACATAATCAGGCAGTTAGTGGTGGCATGAAAGCACTTAGTACAAAAATTACTAAAGGAATTATTAACTGTTTCACCCTAGGAGGGCCAAGTGCACCCACCCACATATGGTACAAGCTAAAGGCATACGGCTGCTCCAAAACATAAGTCAGAGAAAAGTTATTAAAAAACGGTCATAAACATACAAGGTTGCAAGGTTAGGCTTTCCGCTACTGGGCTTTTGTGAGCAGGGGCTGGTCCATATATATATATATATATATATATATATATATCTATATATATATATATATATATATATCTATATATATATATATATATATATATATATATATATATATATATATATATATATATATATATATATATATATATATATATATATATATATATATGTATATATCATTTTCTGAGGTTATGTTAAGTATGACTATGGTCACTGTGACTCTCAAAAGTCAAAGGACCAAGTTCCCTCTTATAGAGGTTTGTATTCATATTAACATATTAGGACCTCTTTTTGTGAGGACTTGGCACCAATAGTGGCTGTTGAAAATTATTCATTAATTTATTGATTATTGACAGCTTTTCAGGATTAGATCTTAAGATCTCTATTTGGTGTTGTAATTTAAAGAATTGATCACAAGCAGGGACCTAACTAGGATTTAAAGAACCGGACGTCCAGATTTGGGTTTCCTATATTTCAGGGGAGATCTCAATATATTCAGCAGAACCAGGGTTAAGAAAAGTTGTAGCACTTGCACTTACAGTGAAGTGAGAAATTCATATTTTTTGCTTGTTTTTTTTTAGAAATTCCTAACCAACATATTTGGTTGTTGTGAAGTTAAAAAATATATTTATTTATTTATTCTTATTTTTATTTTTTAGGTGTCCTGAGTGTTTGGGTGTCCAAATGACTCACATAAATCCCAAAGACCCAAATCACAATGCAATAATTTGTTGCTCAAATTATATCTATCTGTGATTATATCATAAATCAGCCTTAAACTAGGAGTAGATGCCTGATAAGCCCTGATTGCGTGGTAGCACTGATAGTATATCTCTCAACTTTTGCCCTGTCCTAAATTACCCTTTTTGGGATAAACCAGACCATTGTAAGATGTCATCAATAATGTGTCAAGTTCAACTCGAACTGTTGATATTAAATGAGAAATGCCTCCATAGGTGACCAGATAATAATCTGTAGCCGAGTGACCTCTTGTCTCAATTTTTTAGCCTACTATTTATGTATTCATGTTGCTAATGCCATATATTACAATAACTGTCACAGCAGTGTCTGTTTATAGCCTCAGGCTCTAAATTGCGGTCAAGTTAATCACTAGGAACCAAAACAAACTTCCATAGTGTAACTTTAGGGACCCTCTCCTGTAGTCCAATATATGCTTGGATTTCATGACATTATTTATCTCATGAGGTTTGTGAAAATTCTCACTTTGTTTATTGATTCTCTATTTCGTGAAAATTATTATTCTGTTGAAGAATAAATTGTTCAATCACTGATGCATGCAAACTATCTGAATTTATACATAACAGACTTTCAGTTGCAGACACTCAAATTGAATATATTATGCCCTTTACTAAAACTAAAAAGTAAGCAGAGTGTATCCCAAGAATGGTCTTTGATTTATTCTGTTGCTTAGCATTTGAGTTTAACAGAACATATTGTAAATGTACTGCACTGTCCTGTGTTGCTAGGCTTGACAGGCATGACGTTTCTTATCAATTGTGAATGGGCACATTTGTGGGATGTTTCCTGAAGTTCAATAGTTGTTGGGAAAATTGATCATCATGACCTGCCAAACGATACAAAGCAGCTGTGCTCTTTTTGTTTGAGATTTCCTGTACTGACAGAATTGTTGGTCCTCATTAAAAATCAATTGTGGATTGAATTGGCTTGTTTGTGCCACTGCATAAAGCTCAGGCTTTGTTGACGTAATCCATGTTCTGCAGCAGATGGTCTAAACGGTAATCATTACTTCACTGATGATTGACAAAAGCATTATTTTTGTTAGGGCCAAAGCTTCTTGTACCTGCATCATATCTGAAAGTACAATGCTTCTTTTGTTATATTGTATCTGAAAGCAGCTAATAACAACTTCCTTCATTATCGTTTCAGGTGTTAAACCAACAACCCAGTCAGGGTGTTCACCAAGAGAGCCTGTGTTCACCTCCCAACATGAGTCCTCTGTTGTGGAGAGAAAGAGTGCAAGTGAGGATGCGATGTCTTCTAGTCCTGTGCTCAGCCAGTCTTTGCAGCCCACAAAAACTGAGCAAGTTAAAGAAGATTTAGGTCCTCAAGAGTCTGCAGAAGCTGCGGTGTCACTTCCAGCCCAGGCACCTCTACCAGCAGCCCCTTCCAGCAAAACTGAGTTGCCTTCAATTACAGCCTCTAGCAGCACCAGTGCATCTCTGCCCCCTAGAAACACCTCAAGTCAATCATCTTTACCATCGTCGCTAGCCAACAACTCAATGATTGAAAGCTCCAAACCTGTTGAGGCAGCAGCGCAGAGCAGTCAGGTTGTTGTAGAGAAGTCGCACCAACCTCCTGTTACAAACATTCCGGTTCCCACCACATCCAGTGGTGCAGAGAGAACGCAGCCAGTTGCACCCCCACCATCGCTACCCACCCCAGCCCAGGCACCCTCAAGACCTTATGCGGCTGAGCAGCATGCAGTGTCGGCAGCACCATCAGCGGCAGCACCCTACACTTCAGCGCCCCCTGTGTCTGTGCCTTCTGCGCCAGCCATAGCTGCTCCCATGAAGACAGCGCCCTCTGGTGTCCATCATTTCTCAGGCAGCAATCCAGCGCCGGCGGCTCCCAACTCCTCAAGTCCCAGTCCTCTGGATTCAGTGCCTGTAGCTGCCCAGCCACGGGCAGAGTCATCTCAACCTCCTGTGAGCTCAGCTCCTACCACAAGCTCATCTTCGTGTGTGACTTCGCCTGTAGTAGGGGCTCCATGCACATCCATACCTGCAGCAATCACTGTAGAGCAACAGGCCCTGACTGCTCCAATAGTCACCTCCGCAGAGCCTACGGTGAAAACAATACCTGAACCCCAGCAAAAACATAGCATTGTTTCCAACTTCCACCATGGAGAAGACAGGATGTCTACCACTCCAGGGCAGCAGGGTGCTCAAAAGACTCCCTCTAGTACGCCTGAAACTGGGAAGCCTGAAGTGAATTCCCAGTCTCCGAAGGTTTCAACGGGGAGCACATCATCCATGCCTAGCACTGCAGCAATTGAGACAAGCAAAGAGGGGAAAGTCCCCACCCCTACACCAACGGTTATCTCTGATGGTAGTGGGAAAGATGTGGAGATGGAGGATGAAGCAAGCAAGCAGAAAAAGGGTATATCAATTCTCCAGCCGATGGTGGACAGAGATGCAGAGTTTGACGAGAATGATGGAGGGAGCAAGGAGGTGGTATCTGTGGATGGGCACGGCAAGAGCAATGCAGTTGGTGGCACCAGTGGTCATGATTCCATCGAGCTCCTGCAGACGCAGCAGCAGCAGCCACAGCTGCCCCCTCAGCCAAAGGATGCATTTCTAAAGAAGACCATCTCTTCCAAAGAGAGCCTTCCCGAGATCAAAGAGAATATGGAAGTGCAGAACGAGGAGCAGCAGGCTGCTTCTGTGAAGATCGTAACCTCAAAACATGCCACGCAGGCAGTGGCATCCGTCTCCCCAGCCACCAATGCCAACACCATCGTCGCTAGCACCATCACCACCACCACATCCTCAACCACCACCACCACTGCTGAAATGAGTGCCTTCACCAAGAACTATAGTCTGCCATCCACTAACGTAGTCAACCCAAAAGTCACAGTCAGCGGGCCGGGCAACCTGGACATCATGAAGAATTCGTCAATCGGGCCATATGCAAATTTCGTACAGAAGTCCCTGCAAACGCCTATCTTGGTGAACTCTGGTCCTTCCATAACTGCACCACACTTTGCATTTAGCCTGACTGATCAAGTTCAGCAGGTGATGAACATGAAGCCAGTTCCTTCAAGTGACCCTCCAACCAAAATACTCAACAAGCCTGCAGCTTCAAAGGCCATGCCCAAGCACCTCACCACGGCCGGGACCATGCACCGATCTCCAGCTCCCATCATGAAATCGGCAGATTCCTACATGGCAAAACAACCGGTGGGGACCAGTAGTTTGTACAGTCAGATGGTCAATCAAGCTCTGCGGTCTCCGCTGAAGACTTCTCCTCAGCAGCATCAGCAACAGCAGCAGCCACCAGTGGTGACAACTGGTTATAGCTCTCATCATCATCCAGTACGCACCTCTCCAAGCAAGGCACCCAGCCCTGTGAGCAGCAGCGCTCAGAGTATACACCTGACTCCACCGGTCAGCTCCTCCCCCTCCTCCTCATCCCCCTCATCCTCCCCTGTAAAATACACCCAAAATATCTATGTACAAAAACAGCACAGCAGCACAACAACTAATAGAGCAATGAGCAGTCCACCAAAGCCTGCAGCACAAACTAGTCCTACGTCTGTCAGAACAATGACCACCACGAATGCCCACAGTCCGAGAAGAGATGGACCCTCGGTGACAGCAGGACCCCTGACTGTCACAGCGCCCTCTACAGTGAAAATGGATGTTGGCCTACAGCCACAGGTTAATGTGATTCATCAAGCATCTGATTCACAAAATACACACCAGTTACCAGAAAAATCATTACCTCCTGGCATGTCCACTGTAGTCACCACCACCACTACTACTACCACCACAAGTTCAAGTCTGCAGAAACAAGACCCTGCCCCTGCAGCACAAAAAGTAGGCTGGGGTGGGAAAAGGAAATTATCAGAAACACCTGACGGTTCTGCAGTTCCTGTGGATGTGGGGATGCCTCCAAGTAAAGTGAGCAAACTCGAAAGCTATGACTCTGTACATAAATCTGATGCTGGATCATCAGTGGCGCCACCTGTTGAAACGCAAGCTAAAGCACCAGTGCCGATGGATGCCACACAACCAGTTGTGGCAGCGGCACCAGCTATGTCAGGTGCTCCAACATTATCAACTGCTCCGACACCAGTATCAACATCAGCCTCAACACCACCTTCGAAACCGGCTTCAACTCTATCCTCAACGCCAGCCTCAAAAGTGGCCACAATGCCAGCCTCAACATCATCTTCAGTACAAGCCTCAACACAATCTTCAACACCACTATCAACAACAGCCTCCACACCATTATTAACACCAGCCTCCACACCATTATCAACACCAGCATCGACACCATCATCAACACCATCCTCAACACCATTATCAACACCAGCTGCAACATCAGCCTCAACACAAGCCTCTAAATCACCTTTGACACAAGCCCCAACACCAGCTTCAACACCAGCATTGGTAACAACATCAACACCAGCATTGACACTAGCCACAACAGCAACAACGGGCCAGAATTCAACAGCATCTTCGTCATCATCCACAGTAACATCAGGAAACTCCACTGGTATCAGCGTAACTGCTAAAACAAGTGTCACCTCAGTTACTGTGCCATCCAGTCAAACCTTTACCCAAACATCATCCGCAGCCAAACCACCCATAGCTGCACTGGAAACAACACCCTCTGTGTCAACAAGCAAACAAACTGATAACGTTCCTGCTACTCCAGTACCTGAGAAGGCAGCGGATTCATTAGTGTGTGATAGTAACAGTTCTGCCAAAGATGCACAGCAGTCAGTGTCTGAAAATGCACATAGTGTTGTGAATGCTCATGATGAAAAGTCTGATCCAGAGGTGTCTATCAAACCTGTTGAGTCTACTGAAAGTTCAGCACAGGGTCTTCCCATATCTACACCAACCTCAGTGTCATCAACCCCAGGTGTGACAACTGTACCTGTTAGTGCACAGGTGCCTGTGTCTGTACCGGTACCTTCTCCAGAGCCCGCGTCTGCCCCTCCCACCGTGACGCCTCCAGTGGTGACCTCACCTGACGAAGAACCAACCCAGGTGGAGCCGATGATGCTGAACTCTGTGCCTCCTGCTGTTGAAAGCATACCCACCCCTCCAGAGGAGGACAGTATTCCTAAACCAGCCAAAGTAACCAGAGGGAAGAGCACGGAAATGCCTGCTGTGATTGAGGATTCGACGACCCCAAAACCTGCCCGCATCACGCGGCGGCAGAGCAGGGGCTCGACTGAGTCCACAGCGAGCAGTGTAGATAGTGGTAAGGCCAAAGAGGAGTCGCCAAGGTCTAGTAGAAGTCGGCAGAAATCAGCGAGTGAGAGCTCCGACAGGGCAGAGTCACCTGGTGCAGGAAGGACTCTGCGTGGGGGAAGAACCATCGAGCGGTCAGAATCTCCTCCGCGAACACGAGGATCAAGGAGACGCAATGCACAAGCTGACCCCACTAAGGAGATTGTGGAAGAAAAGTCTACTCCTTTAAAAGACATTGAGCGTGCAGAGTCGCCCAAACTCAGCAGAACGCCAAGGAGTAAGCGAAAACTGGGAGTCAATGATGAAGATGAGCATAGTAATGCGGCCAATGAACAAATCGTTAAGAAATTAAGGAGTGATGATGGCAAGGTGGACGCTCATCACGAGGAGGAGAAAGTTCAGGAATCGGGTGAGGATGAGGTGGAGGGTGCACGAAGGAGCAGGGCAGGGACTAGGGCCAACCCTGCAGTGACTAACACTGATGAACGGTCTCCACGGAGTAAGAGGACGACCGAGATGGAGACCAGGCGAACGCCAGCCAAAGGCAAAGGGAACAAAGGGGAGGAGATGGACAATGAATCCCCATCAGGGAGGAAGACGAAAGGAAAACCATATAATCTCAAAAATGCTGAGGAAAACCCCACGGAAAACGCTGCAGTGGATGGTGGGGACCTGAGCAAAACTGGTGCTAAAACTCTCAAGGACACTCGCAGAAACGCAGAGGAGAAAACCAAACCAGGGGCCAAGGACAATAAACATGCTAAGCAAGCTCAGGATGAAAACTCCTCTTCAAGGCCTGGTGGAGAGAAGGGTGATAAGAATGCCAAAGAAGCAGTTCAGGAGGACAGTGCACGGCCGCGGCGGAATGCTGACCGCAGCACAAGGGGCAAGGACAAGTCTCCTCCTCGCAGTAAGTTCTTTTAGTTTGTTGAGGTAATCACACATTTTATAAGAATTAACAAAAAATCCCAGAGACAATCTGAATTTTCAAGAATCACTTAAAAATTTGAATTTTGTGAATTCATGCTTAGCCAGAAAGTCTCAGAAATGTTTGAATTATTTGAACTTTACAGCTGATTGCAACCAAGAATTTTCGCTATTGTTCTGCTAGTCAGTTTATTCATTTCACCAATAGATTGAAAGACTAGTCCCTGACTTGGACCACAAAGTTTCAAGTTCTATGTTTAGCCAGTCACTTCCACTATAAGTTTGTTCATTTTGTGGTTAGGAAGTGAGCACTACTCAATACAGGTTTAGATGAGGTCCGTAAGGGGTTAGACATAGTACAGATTACCTTGCTCTTAGCACATGTAGTCATGGGCATGAGCAGTTCTCAATTCAGATGAAAGAGTGAAATAAGAATAGACAGATTTGGATTTCAGATACAGAATTGCATATCTTATGAAAGAAAAGAGATATGACTTTCCAGTTAATCTCAGGTCAAATATGTTGAACACCTGGGCATATAAAGTAATGAAATTGATTAATGTTATAGTCATTAATAAATAAACCTTTAGGTGGTGATGTCAGATACTTTTTTCTCTTTTCACACAAGAAGGTGTTACTCATTTAAAGTAGGGAGAATACATGAAATGAAGAACAATTGAGATCATGCTAGATATGTTGCTTTATAGTTAATGTGCTGTTCTTCAAATAAATGCAATCATGAGTTTTCCAACTCCAAATATGAAAAACAAAGAGCACTGCCAAAGGTATACCTGAATAATAGCAATTTAATAGCAAGAATTGGCAACATGATGCTATACATCTCATTTTTTTTGTTTTCTCGGTCACAGGGTGTTTGTTATTTATTTCACAATATTTCCATTAAAGAATATAATCCTATATGAATATCCATTCAGATAAGATGCGATGTATGGTGTAATCGATGTATAGCGATGTATGGTGTAATCCATTTTGAAATTAGTCCATGGCTGTCGTAAATCCATTCTGAGGAGGTAATTGCTCAGCTTTATATAATCAAGCCAAAGAAGAGTTCTAAACTCATGCCAGTGTCTTAAGTATTTTATGAGAAAATTTCACTTTTGAGCATTGCTATGGAATTTTTTATTGATAATATGATATGCCTTCATTTCTATGATGATTTCTAAATTTAAGGAATTCATTTTTAAGGTTTGTAAAGGGGTTATTTTGATGTTATGGCAGATTTTTAAGTTTTTTTTAACAGACATAATCAATGTAGCTATTTTGGGATGGCTTTGTATTATTCTAGGTCATTGGTCACTACGTGGCAAAATCAGAAGTTTTGAGATGAATACAAAAGACAACTGAAGCACAACGGTCCAGTCATGGGTATTAGATTGGAGAATTTTTACATTTCTATTAAATTGAGCATGAGAAGTATTGTTATCAATACCATTTTTACATGATATCTAGGTATTTTTTTTCCTATGCTAACATGTTAAGTCTAAATCCAAATTTTCCCACTCGGACCTCAACATGTGCTTAGAAAAAAAGTAGGTTACCTAACTGGTGTATTCTATGCAAGGAACACAGGTTTTGAAGGGCTATTGATAGATCTTATTGGTTGTTCTTTGATTTCTAAGTTCAAGTACAATGACCTAGGAATAGAAGTGAAAACCAGTTTGATAGCGAAAATTCTTGGTTGCAATCAGCTATAACTTTGATTTTCAATTCCCTGAAAGATTCGCATTGAATGCTAGATTTTCAGAAAATTTACAAAAAGTATGTGTCATTCACTGAAGACTGTAACCTGGACTTATTAATTATTACTATAAATATTCATATAATTTTGGACATGATTAGAAATTTGGAAAAAGAAAAATGTGTGAATTACCCTAGACTTAAACTTAAGAGATAAATTATCACTCTAAAGAAACCAGTAGAAAAATAACAATACAGCTGCTGCCAAACCAGGTCCTTGAACTTTACATCTGTTTTGAAATTCTGTTTGCCGGTAAAACTATGTTAACTAGAGGGAGTAGAAAATCACAAATAAGTTAACAATTCGTAATTTCTTCTATTAAAATTGCACTTATGTAAAAAGCAGTCCAGTAAACTAAGCTGTTGTTTCATGGTACCTGGGTGAGGACTTTTTTCTTGTGTCTCTTGTTTTATCGCTTGTTATTCTTGAATGGGCACGACCTCATGAGGTTGGTGACTAATGTGCAGGAAAATTTGCAATCTATTGTACGGTGACAAGTAAGGAGGGTCTTCGGAAATTGTATGTTGGTCTGAAACTACTGACAGTATCTTACACAAGAATTGTCTCTTGAAGGTTAATTTAAACTTCTCATCCAACCTGCTTAAAGGCGTGCATAGACAATCCATTGATATATAGACTATTTTATTTGTAATTTGTAATGCTCAGTATATTTCCTGTCCTTAAATGTTAAGGCATATCCATCTTTTCATGTACTCATGAAACTAGATTTGACACTTTGAATTATTTGCCTCAGTTCATCATGTAGCAAGATGATAATTTGTGGTTGTTGTTTACTGACCATGCCTCCTTGTTCATTTCAGACCCACGAGACCGTTCGCCTGTAAGAGCTGGTCGGAGCAGAGGGCGTAGCTCGCCACCGCCCCCTCCTCCGCCACCACCACCTCCGCCCCCAAACGAGGCTCCTGAACCTACGTCGAAACGAACGACACGGTCGAGCCGGGCACGAGGTAAATATGTCTAATAGCACTGAGGTAAATAGCCCCTACAGTTTCAGCATGCATGGCCTGGGTCCTGGTATATAGTTCTACGTATCAATGCACTTACATTAGTCATTAACCCTAGCTGGTCTACCCGGCTCACTCTTACAGATTGGAGAGCCTGCAAAATTGGCTTGCAGCACCTTTGTGGTAGGTAGTTGCTGAAAGGAAATTTTGAGAACAGATAATGAAACAAAAATGACAAGTACAGGCAACTCTGCTTAATCCGGACATGTGTAATCCGGATTTTCGTCTAAACCGGACGTATTGGAAGGTCCCAGTTCCTTCCTATACATGTAATTCCTACAGCACAATCCGGGTTTTGCCTAATCCGGACAGAAATTTAGGGTTCGCATCAGTCCGGATTAAGCAGAGTTGCCTGTATTGTTTTCTTTTGACATTATTTATTAAATTTGAATGTATGGTTATCCGACCATTGGCAAAGTTGTTTTGAAATGGTTTTGAATTTTGCTTCTTAACTTGGAACTCCATACAATATTGTTAGTTAGGGGTGCACCGATGATCATACTGAACCTCCCACCAGCTGCAGCAGCCTTTACTGGAATAATCTACATCTAGTGATGGCCTTCAATATATCCTATACATAATACGCCTCTTTCCATGTCAGATCTATCATTATAAAACACAATAAATAGAAATAGACCTTAAATAAGTCAGGTTTACCATTATAAAACAATAAATGGATGTAAGAAAACCATTACACATGTGATTAAATTTCATTTAGTCAGGACTTCACTTAGGTCGACTTCTTTATATTAAAAATCTCATCCATTTCCAGAACATTGCATTATAAATGCCATTATCCCTACTAGTACAATAGATGTTTTGTTAAAGTTTATTTCCGATTTTATTTTCAGTCTTAGCAGAACTTAGAATAACTGATAAAAGATGAGATTTAATTTGAGTTTCGATTGTATCTTTCGGTTTGAGGCCTGATGATTTGTACCATCTGCTTATATTTTTGATAAGCCTTTCAGAATATAGAGTAGGTTTTGAGTGCTATACTGTTTATAGCCCGATGCGAGTACTGCTGTGAGGGAGGCCAAATGATTTATTCTCGTCTGCACTTACCTGATATATGATATGTGTAGTAGTAGTAGTAGTAGTAGTAGTAATAGTAGTAGTAGTAGTAGTAGTAGTAGTAGTAGTAGTAATAGTAATAGTAGTAGTAGTAGTAGTAGTAGTAGTAGTAGTAGTAGTAGTAGTAGTAGTAGTAGTAGTAGAAGTATTGGTAGCAGTAGTAGTAAGAGTAGTGGTTTCAAGTTCTAGTATAAGATTTTAAAGGAACAGAACTGATGGGGATCATGCTAAAATGTTAGGTAACAATGAAGCATTTCCATTGTTTGTTAAAATTATTCAGGTAGCCGTACACATTCATGCATAGAGTTTCCCATGGAAAGTGCCATCTGCTTATATGATACCTCTAAGAAAATAACTCATTTAGAGAAAAAATCTTTAAAGATTCCAAACTTATTTGAAGGGTAAGCTAGCTGTAGCTTGAGTTTTGATAAATACTTTTCAAATATTTCCAAAATACATTTTTAGTCAGAGACATGCCACAAACACTGCTTCTGAGTGTTGAAGGCATGGACAGTAATCAGAGTTCAAGTAGTAAATGAATGGGAATTATTTACCTGCCCCTGGATATATTTTATTCTTCTCACACAGTGTCCTAACTTTATCAGCAACATCTGTGCTCTACAGAACATGGCTTGTGTTATAAAAGCCAGCATGTTACAATCCTAAAATTCCCATATTAATTTTATGATATCAAAGTGGCTTTGGCTCATAACACATCAGTTTTTTTAGGGGTCAATTCATCTTTCTACTGAAGAATGGAATGTTTTGAGTGGCTAACTAACAAAAAATTGTAAAATTTTATTTTACTTTGGTCTAGATCAATCTTAAACACATAATAAAGAATTTATATCAAATTTGACCTATTCAAATTAAATAAAAGATAAAAAATACCATATATTTCTATCCCAATAAGAATTCGACATATTCAAAGATTTAGGGCACACATACTTTCTTAAGATTTCGCCTGTATGCATATATTACGTTGATAATTGTGTATTATTCATATTTGAATTTAAGCCTTAGGTCTACCAAGCCAATTACTTCATTTAGTACAACTCTTTGTCTGTAGGCATTGATCCCCTTTCAGGTGATATGAAGTAAACATTTTGTAATTAACCAATACTTACAGTAACAACCACTAACATGTTATATTTTGGTTTCATTGTAGTCTGCACCACATACTTTGCATGGATAGAAACTTCATTTGTGTTTGAAAGAAACATGCTTGTGCTTTTGCATGAGTGTAGCATGACTATTGTTCAGTACAGGAAGAAATATTTCCTCATAGTAATTCTAAAGATTATGTTCTAAACTGCTAGAATATTTTTAACTTGTAATTCATTAATTTACTGTATCTTTAAAGTTAATATTGCATTGTGTACTAGCATTTAAGAGTGAATAGCTGTCATCTTAGGATAAACTAAGTAGAATTATCTAACTAAAATTGGACTGTTACATTTTGTGGGGCAGATTCTGGCCATGCCAATTGCTGTAAACAGTGCTAATTTTGCGCATCTAGAATAATGCGCTGGGCAGGCAGCCTGCGTTTGATGCTTAGTTTGATAATTGTGTACGGGTGTTGAATGACAAGCGATCATGTCAGTGTGTTGTACAATCCTAACGTAGGGTTAGGAGGTCCAGATAATGGTGCTCGGTTTAATCAAAGTGGACGCCAAAGGTGTGTACAGTACACATAAATTAAACTGCCACATTTTTAACATGGTATACATCACTTGCTGCTATCTTTATAGGATTGTTTATTGTGATATTCCTCCTAACCTGTTTTTGGTAACTTGTTTGCTGACTTAGTTTCTGCATATTATTCAATTGTCTTCCTTGCTTTTTCCAGATGCCGTAGATTCATTACCGCCACCCGCCCATACGCGACGACGATCATCCAGAGACCATCGATAAAATTCAACTTGATCTAAAATCCTGATATTCAGGCTTTTCTCTTTTCTGTTGTACAAAGACTTCTCATTGAATTAGATTTAACAGGGATTAAGCATACCTAAAGGGAGTTGGTCATTTTTTCCTGATTGCCTTTTGGTCATTCGTTCTTTTTGTACTTGTAAATACTTCTCTGTACAGTTTTTAGGGTCAGTATTAGATAACAGGGACTAAACTGAATCAAGATATTGGTAAAGAAACACTAGGAAATAATGATATGATTTGGAAGGGACTGTCCCTCCTATGTAGTGTAAATGAGGCTTGATAAAGTTTATTATGATACAGATTATGATAATGATGATAATGACAATGTCAGTATGTGTTGTTAGGGCATTCAGATTTAATATGCATTTGTGTACAGCAATGTTCCAGCTATTAAATCAGATTTCTATATTTTTAGTATTGAAAAAATGCCATCAGTTCTGGAGCTGATGCAACTGGTGAGGTGAGAAAATAAAACGCTTCACATATAAATAATAAAAAGTAGCAGTGTGATTTTTTTCAACTCTTAGTGTATTTCCAAGTTGAGAGGCTTGAATGAATGCCACTTGTATGTATAGAAATGTAATATAAACTTTTCTGCAACAGCCTAAAAAGAACTGTAGCTAGGCGGTTTGCCGAGAACATCTTTCTGTAGCTATGAACTGATGATGCTTTAAAACCAATCTGTGTAAATTGTTTGTTTGATTTAGTTGCCACCTCCTTTGTTGTCTAACTTGAGATGATGACACCGGATCATCCTGTGATTCTGTTGTATGTATCTAGCTATCTGTATATTTGCATAATAGAGAGGAATGTGTATTATTTTGAAGTACAGTAATATATGATCAACTACGAATGCATATAGCATATATAAACACAGGCCTATTGTAGAATAGTAGTGGTGAACGACTTTTTCTCGCTGGTTGCTGAGAGGTGACCAGGTTGTATAGATGCCTATAGTTTGAGTTGGTTCGGACACTTGTCGTTACTGAAGCTAGAATCTATCAGGGCGTTCAGGATGCAGGTTTCTTTGATAAATTGCCCCTTATAAGTACTTGTGAAAGGAATAGAATGGCTTTTGCTTGGGTTTTGAGGAGTCACGAGTGTTGCAATTGAGGTTTGTTTGGGGTTTGATGGGACCCACTACCTGCGGTTATTGCAGTTCACCAGCACCTATTTGCTGATTTATCAAGGACACACATCTTGAACATCTTTCTGTTTTTTGGCGGATTTGTAGCCTTACACTTGGGCTCTAAAGAGGATCTTTGTTTGACTGGCTAGAAAGCTGCTAGGCCAGCCTTGACTGGCAGTAGACTTCTGTTTCTGACATACTCTTGGTTGGACTTGTCAGATTATGTGCATTTTGTATTTTTATATTCTGTACTCATTAATAAATCTAGTGCACATACAATGATAATAAATGCTGTGTTTTTGTCATTCACAATTGTTCGTTTGGTACATTCAACACCCCTTGCCCCTCCTTAAGTTATTTTCTCATAAGGTTGCTTTATCTTCAAGTACTGCTGATTTAATAAAAATAAAAACCCTAAGATAGAACCCCATCCCCATCATTAGCCAGCGGGGCATCTTGGTGTCTCCCAATTACCCAAAAATCAGCCCTCAGGACACCCAGACTTTTTGGGAGGTTATCTCTTAAAATGTCAATTTCAAGCTTCTGATTGAAGTTTTTCTACCTCAGTATAATTCGCATGACATTGCATAAAGATATCATGCCTGATTTTAAAGAGTAAATACATGTTTATGGCAAAAAAGAGGATGCCCCAAAATTTTACAATTGTCAATTTTGGACACCCAGTTTCTAAATCTTAGCTAAGGCCAGGTAAAACACACAAAGATACCCTTCTGTACATCCTGTTGTAGTTGATTAAAGGCTTGATGTGGTATATCGAAGGTTGGCCAAGTATGCACGCAAAACTCGTAGGCGAGCATACTAGGGTGCCTTCTTGAAACATTATTTCAAAACCTTCCAATAGCAGAACAACATTTTACTGCGAAATCGGGAACTATCGCCCAATAGGAAATGGAATATAGTTAGAGACTCAATTGTTGGGGATTACTAACCTTAAATAAATAATGTATTTTGTACATCCAATTCCTAAAGAATACCAGCAAGGCTGGTGTGTGGAATACTAGTGCTGCCATCTTTTGGCTAATATTATTACCATCTGCCTGACCCTGGGAGAGCTTGTTTGAAGTGATGTCAATTGACACCCACTATATGAGTTCAAGTCCAGTTATATTTTACCCATCCTTTCTGTGCTGTGGCCTCTGATATTCTAGATGTGAACAGTTGTGCATCTAATCATTCAATGCTTCACCCTATGCCTATGGGCATATTTATTTAACAGACCCTTTCAATATCATTTTCCAAACTTGAAAATATTGGGGTACCGTAAATTTTTAAGAGCATCTTAATTCTTAAATGGAAGAACTTAATGAACTCTATAAATCATTTTTAGAAAACACTATCTCATTTAATTTCATAACTACTTAATTGAATTGAATTAACAATATCTGTATTCGCCTGATTGAGCGCACATACCCGAATAAGCACACAGGCCATTTTTTCAAACCAGCGCTGAATTCCGCCATTTCAGCAGTTCCTCCGCGCTCTCACTGTTCATATTCGCTGCATGATCGTACTATTGACCAATTAACGATCTTTTCACACGCGGAATTGTTGCGGCAAACATCTAAGCACGCTGAACAGCGAGAGCGCGAAGGTGCAATAATGGTCATTAAAACTCCGATCCGCAATCATTAAGGTGTGCAGTTATATGAATGTTTGACAACACCCCTTCTACAAAAAAATTTCCCAACCTCTGCCCGCACTGTGCGCTTAATCGGGCGAATACGGTACGTAGTGTTTCTCAAATCATTCAGAGACTTACAAATATCTGAAACTCAAATAAATAATTTCATATCATTTATTGATGATATCTATAAAGCTTACTTATAAGATCTTTTACCTACCATTCAAAGAATATTGACTTTGTGATGTCAGTTGCCAGAGATGCATTAGAAATGGTGAGGGAAACAAATAATAAGGGATTACTTTTTTATACTCTAAGAAATATGATTTGAATAGAGAGAGCCCCTTCTTTGCATATCATATATAAATGATAGCGGAAGTGGTTGGGGGTACCCTTAGCATTGTAAATTGTATTTTTACAGATCCCAGGGCACAACTTTTCTTATCAAATTCCCCCCCTGGATTTATATTATTTGCCCAAACAACAAAGAACTCACTGGATGAGCCTCATCCCAATGCACTTCACAATTGAGAAATCAAACAAAGATTGCGTTATACTTTAAGACATGCAATGCTCAATCACTAAGCATAGAAGCCAACCAATATTTATTTGTTTTTTCCTTATGAATGAACAGTATTCATCTATTATGAATGAAGGAAAGCATGTCCTTCGCTAGAATTTTGAACTTGGGTTTCTTTTTCCGGACACCTCCCAATTTCAGGTTGCCAAGAAAAAATCCTGTTTTATATATATTTGGATAATATTGAAAGAAAGAAACAAAAATGTTATTTCTACCTAAACCATTCCTTTAAAATATTGATATCCAAAATATTGACATTTGAAAAATATATTAATATCACATAAAATCTGTTCTTGATACATCAGTTTTGATATTGAGAATTTTGCAGCAGGTCTTGG
>OZ012684.1:56850911-57008411 GCA_963942565.1 Maea johnstoni | reverse complement strand
GAAGATAGCAATAGGGATATTTGTTTTCCGTGATGAAGCAATAAAGGAGGTTATGCATACTTTGTTTTATAGGTGTTATGAATCATATGTCTATGTGTAAGTATGCTGTACATATATTTTGGTGATTTGTTATTTTGAATATATTTTTGATTACTGTAGAACACGAAATTTCCGCGTGTGTTTATATATAGCGTCTGGTGCCGCTTCGCTATATATAAAAACGCTGTAGTTTGTCTTTTTTTCTAGCCACTGGTGGTGCTGACGTCAATTCTTCTTGTGCAGCCGCTATTTTCGTTTTAGTGATAGCCGCTAGATAGCGCCAATAGTGAATCTAATAGAAGATACGTAGCCCTGCTGAAACCCTTTTTCAAAATCGGTTTCTGGGCTTGTGGACTAATTCATGATTCCATTAATAAACATTCCATTTTGAAATTAAAAAAACAACAAGTGGCACCTTTAGCATGCCTTTAGTACAGGCATTTCAGGAGACGCCATTTTGATAAAAATGTTTAAAATCTAGCATTAAATGATGTTAAAAGTTACAGTACTAGTATTTCAAAGTCACAGTCCAGGTTGACAGAAGCCAGAATACTGAGTGTGTGTTGCACATAGCAACCAGAAGGATAGGTGCCCAGCTATTGTTCCGGCGGCCCTGTTTACACACAAACAAATGCTAAATTTAGAAAGTCCATCTGGTTGCTTCACTCTGGCAGCATTAGATCAAGAGCTCAGTAGTGTGGCTTCTGTCAACCTGGACTCCGCCAAATGATGTAATTACGGGCACCCTCTTTTGAAAGAATGCTCAATCAAACTGCCGATCAGCAAGCATTCTCTGCTTAAATTAGTTCGTCTTTTTTGCGACAGATGGCGCTGTCAGCGGCGGCTGCTATGGAACAGAGATGCTAATATAAAGATACGCTATGACGCAAAACTCCCAAATTCGCTATACTTGGGACACGCATGAATTTCGTGTTCTACAGTATTTACAGTTTCACACCCTTTTTATACTTATATTATATTATAACATATTGGAGTACTTGTTGCATATTGGTAACTTTCATTCTCATGGGAAAGAGCAATTATAATGGGTTTGATTATTTGAATCCTATTCATATTCAAAAGATGACCTTCCCTTTTATGTGCACATATTTTTACTTTTTAGACAGTGTCTTACCCAGGATTTCAAAAATGCCTCCCTAAAACAGCAATTCTAAAATTTCTGCCCATCCAGATTTTGCTACTCAGTAACTTCAAATCCTTATACCAATTACATTTTATAGCCTGTATATGTTTTTTCAGAAAGGGCAGTTTACACTTCAGCCATGTTATGTCCTAGAAGATGGTTTGGTTGGAAAATATTTGGTTATTACACCAAAAAAAGGCAGTTTCCTAAGAAAGAACGAAAAGAACAAAAAAATCTGTGAAGAATTTTCAATATTGATGGGGGTATTAATCAACTCTTTTCCTAACAAACTATCGTCTAGGATATGACTGTAGTGGAATTTGCCCTTTTTGATACAGTAGGCCATTAAATCTAGTTGGAATAAGGATTTCAAGTAGCAGAGCAGCTAAATCTAGACAGGCAGAAAGTTTGGAATTGCCGTTTTGGACAGGCAGTTTTGAAATCCTGGCTGAGACCCAGCCCTCATGTAAGTTGATTATCATTATAAGTTGAAAACATCTTTTTTTTAAGTTGAACATTTTCATTAGGCTCTTAAAATTATTCTTTGCTCTTTTATATATCATATATTATTCTAGTTTTTCAATTACAAATAAATCCAAGACTGAACACATATATACCATGCTCTACTCCTATTATTCTCTGTCAAGTACGAAGGAGATATTTATTGAACACCTGCATAGTTTCAACAACATTTGAAGATAAACATCTGTTGACCATTTTTCCTCAATCTCTCCAGGTGTCCAAATAGAAAGCCTTTACATGCACTAGAAATATTTCCTACTTCCTCAATAGCTCCCAGTCAAAGGCTAATCTGTGTGTACGGAGTGTGTGGTAATGTTATACTACAGGTCACTTGATGTGAACACACACCTGGGATACTTTAAAATTCATATTCACAACCAGAATGGCCTTTGCGTTAGCTTTTTGGGTTAATTTCTTTGACACAGTTTTTCCTCTACCCTCCATTCATCTGACAATTTAGCCCATATGAAGTACATTTTCCTGAAAGGTGTTCTGAAAAGGGATACATTGAGCATCACATATTAAAGTACCCTCCCAGCAGATAGTGATATTTTTGGGGTCAAAAATGTGGAAAAACAAACAAACATGCATATTGTAATGGACTACAAAATGATCCTGTAGCAATACGAAACATGTACCTATTTATAAACATTAAGTGCATAGTAGTTTTGATTTGTCTTAGTACCCACATTCTAGTAAAGCCTATGAATTAATATGCTTTTAATTGAAATTCCTCACAATTCCTGACCACAATATTTGGGTATCCTGAATCAGGTCTCCTGATCTGAGATTTTTTAAGTTTTTGGATGTCCTATAGGTGTCCAGATGCAGTGCCTTCTAAGGCCCTGTCATTCAATTTGTCTCATCTAAGTCATCTTACAGAAAAAATCAATTTGATAATCATGTATTTGGTACTCGAGTTTGAGAATACTCATATTCTTAGCAGTATGTAATTGTTTCTAGATGGTTATTAGAAGTCTCTGGACACTCCTGCCTGTCTGTCAGTACAGACTGGTGACTTTATGCCTCGGAAGGACACCTCCTAATATTAGCCCTGGCAGGGAGTCTATACTTCACACCTCTTGAGACCATCAAGTGGTCACTAAGTGGCGGCACTAGCAAAATAGTGGCAGGACCTGCAGAATCTGGAAGCAGCCAGTCAATCTGGCTGGCAAGAAAAAAATTGAAAGTAAACCTGTGGGGTTATTATTTCTATTTGTTAGATGATGTTTGGCCTTCAAGTCACATGAGGGTCAGGCTGATAAAAGGCCTACAAGGAAATAATGAAGAAATGTTGTCTTGTGCCAAAATAGACAACAGAATATCTGTATTAACCCATTTATGCCTGTGACAGCCAAACCTGTTTTGGTGGAATCTCTAATTAAAGCATTTGAAGAAGCAATGTTCATCCGAACCTCATAAAAAGATTCACCTCATACATTTTTTCAATTTATGCTTATTTCCTGGAATATTATTAAAAATAATATAGATGCAGACAGCACACATGAAGGAGATCTCCAGGCACAAATGAGTTCAGAGCAAGTTCATCCCAATCTCTACCTACATGGCTTAATTAAACTTTACTATTGAAACTTTGGCCAAGTACCTTGAAACTTGGACAATGCATTGTGATTAGAGATAGCTGTGAAGTATGGGTCTATGGGGTCTGTGACTACATTTGTTTTGTGGGATCAACTACCCATGGAGGACCCAGACCATAACACACATGTACCTCTCAGGCTCTCATGCCCTTCATAAATTGTTTCTAAATCCAGACCCTGAGTAGTCATAAGTCCGCGAATAGTCGTACATGGAAGGAATTCCCAAACACACGTCCGGTGGACTTAATCAATGAAATGTACCAGTTTTTCGTCTAGCCCTACGTCTATATGCCTATTTATAGGGATTGTCCAATAATCGCACATGCTGATTAATCGCTCAGACAACCTCTGATTTTGATGATCGTTTGCAATTTTATAAGATTTATTATTTCATAGTTTAAAAAATATATATATCTTGAATTAGCTTATTGATTGATTGATTGAGAAACTCCCCTAAAGCCTGCAAGTTAATTGAAGTTAAGCAGTACTGTTACAAAAAAAATACTGTAAAGTTCGAAAAATTAAAGTGGAACTATTATTGGCGACTTTAACGAGTGGGTCAGATTCGCTAATATCACGATCCGTTCATATTTGTTCCATTTTTCAACGATTTTTCTATGTTCTGTTATGTCTCCGTCGCCTTGTAGTCCAAAACATCCAAAACACTTTTAGGTTACCCCCAGGAGGACAGACTACACGGCAACATCTACTTGTATTCAATTACTAGTGTTCGGAATCAGCCACAATTTTCAAGATCGATCATCGGTCCATCTGAACGACCGATGACCGATTAATAATCGAAGTTGTGTACATGGTTTTCCGTGTCGCCATTGCTGTTTACAAGTCATAAGGTACCGCGACACCTAGCGGTATCAACACACACTAGCGTAATTGCGTCATGCGCATTTGCGCTATTGTGTGCCAATAACCACAACAACAATGGCGGCATCGTAACATCGCCTCAGCACGCTCAGAGAGTTGGATCTGGAGCGGTCCAGCAGTGTTTCCTCTTTGGTGGGGCAATAAATACGCAACTAAACTTTTTTCTCAGATTTTCTGACAGGCAGGATTACCGAAAGTCCAGCTATTTCTTTGAATATAATTTTTATCCATGTTCGTTTTTTTGTTCGAACATGTGAAATTGCGTTCGATCATCATAATCGGAGGCACAAACGAAAGCTGTTCGGCTTGTTCGAACAATCGGACGAACACTATCAATTACATTATAATTAGGTGATTACATGGGATAGGGAGGGTGGGTTGAGATTGATACTGACACTGAGATAAAGCTGAGTATTGAATTCACTTGGCAAGAGGTCGGTATCTCTATATCGTTTGGTGGCGCTATAATTATGCCTTGCCCTATGAAATGAACAGAGCCCTGTAAGATGGACGGCGAAGCTAGCCGTATAACAAAGCTAACAGCTCTTTTATTCATACCAGGACCATCATGGTAAGTATTACAATACTTATAAATATATGGCAGGGATTGAGTTAACACTAGTCAGTGTCGCCCCTTACCTTGGGTCTTGACGAGTGAAGTCAAGAACCAGGCACTCGTCTGTATCAATTACAATTTACCCCGGCAAGTCTCTCCTATCCCTAATTTAGAATGGAATAAATAAGTCCAGTGTGTGCATTGTGTTGTAGTCCCTACCTTTGAGAACTGGGCAGATGTCTGGTTTGTCCATTCAAGGGGTAAATTTGCCAATCTGAATATTCCCAAAATTAGTTTGAATATCTGTCGGCAGATGACGTTTTTCTAGGTGGTTCACACACAAATATTACGATTCGCTATTATGGAAAAATGGGTCGATTCGGTAAATTTAATGTCGCTAATATTTCGAACTTTACAGTATAATAAAAAAAGTGAAACTGTATTCGTCCGATTAAGCTCACATGCCCGAATAAGCGCCTAATTTTCACGGTTGGAGGGGGAATGGCCAGTGCAACCGTCATGAAAAACTCGTAAAACTTCCCCCAGAAGAAGTAAGAAAAGCGAAATCACATACCTTTCCTCTTGCCGTGTCTGCAAACCATCGCTGAATTTCGCAATTTCAGCAGTTCCTTTGCGCTCTCACTGTTCATATTTGCCGCATGATTGTACTTTTGACCAATTATTATTAATGATCTTTTCACATGCTGGATTGTAGTGGCAGGTTTCTAAGCAAACTGAACAGCGAAAACGCCAAGGTGCAATAATGGCCAATACTCATTGATCGGCAATCATTGAGGGGTGCGGTAAAACGGAAGATTACCAACATCCCTTCTACAGAAAATTTTCCAAACCTCTACCTGCACTGTGCGGTTAATCGGAAGAATACAGTATTTAAATGAGCCAAATTAGCTCCTTTACCAAAATAGAGCCATTAATATGTGCCCCAATGAAGATTCTAAGTGGCCCCAGGCAGTTTGATGGAGCCAAGAACCCTTGAACAAGCCAAGACTACTAAAGGAGAACTGCACATCTTCAACTGCGATTTTTAGTCGATCATAATTCACTCATATTGTCTGATGATTGATCCTAAAAAATTTGTACCAATTCCGAGCAGCACCTATCTATAAATCTTTCACATTTCTGAACTCTGTTTTAAGGTGCTGTTTGGTGTTTCGGAGTTTTGTTGTAAGTCAATCTGTGCTGAAATCCCTGCTTTGGAGTGTGGATCAATGCCAACATATCATGGATAAATAGTTTGCTGTATACTCGCTTACCATTGTTACCATACTTATACTTTCTTCCAGGCTGGACGTTAAAAATGAAAACCAACTTCAGTTATGAACATCCTATATTCCTCCTAGGGAAATGTTATCATAGAAAAAATGAAGGTAAGAGATATAACTTTTTAGACCCTTTTTTGATCTTTTTCAGAATTAAATTGCATTCCTTGAAAAGAAATTTCTGTGTAATTTTTTTACTATGTGGCATTTAAATACCTATCCTCATCTTTGGTAAACAAAGTATACTATGATAAGAATGCAAATTAACAAACCTGGCTTAAAACTTTTTTTCTGATATAGGATATAAACTGTTACATTGATGAAGACATTTACCCTTACCTAGGACTCATTTTCATGGGGAAATATCCCCAAAAGATGCTTTGTTAGATATGGCAGTAACATCAGTGTGTTTGATAATTTCTTAATTTCAATTTCAGAAAGATCTTTCCAGCTTAGCCCTGCAAGTACCCCAGCAAAGTCCCTAACAATGGAAGTTTTTAAGCAAGATTTCACTAGCCGTATCTGGTTAACATATCGGCGAGACTTTCCTGTAATAGGTCAATCTATGTTCACCACGGACACCGGCTGGGGCTGTATGCTACGGAGTGGTCAGATGATGTTGGCACAGGCATATATCACACACTTCCTAGGGAGAGGTATGTAATGACGTGACTCAAAATTGCTAATCATTAAGAGAACCTCCTGTGGCAGCTCTGGGTTGTGGTCTTCCTAGTGAGAATTGTGTCGTTATGTACTAATGGCAACATGCCAGCTCCTCACTGACTTAAATATCTTATAATTCTGAATATGCTGTGTGTTGTTATTCTAATCATGTCTTTAGAGGGCCTGCCTTGATAGCCTAGTGGTCTAAGGCGTTATCATTGCCACTGCCTGTTTTGAATCTAAGTCGGGGCATGTGAGAAAGTCACCATTGACTTGGTGTTCTGCAGTGTTTTTTGTTGTGTATTATGGTTTCCTCAACCACTTACAACTGGCTTGTCATGATTTAGTCTAAATATTGCAGAAAACATGAAAATAAATAGGTCATTTATGGGAGTACATGTATTATTGGCTTTAAATGGGAATGCATGCAGGATTTCAAAGAAAGGGCTTTATTTCATACTGGATATACTTCGGATGTTTGCATGGCCCTATCATGAAACATGAAAAGTAAGCCAATGGATAAAATAATGGATAACATTTGTTGCTAAAGTATCAATACAAAAACCTTGTTTTGATACAGGCAAGCATATTTTGTTTGGGAAAATGGCATATTGTGCTTATGAAAGAGGAAAATATGTTTTTACAAACTATAGATATCATTCATATCTTTATGATTTTATTTTGTGTTTATATGCTATTTATTTATGATATTTGCATCTTTCCTTTGTTTTCAGACTGGAATGTCTTTCAGCCACAGCTTAACTTTGAACAGTCCTACCACCAACAGATCATCCGCTGGTTTGGAGATCATGCAGGAACCCAGAGTCCGTTCTCACTGCACCGTTTGGTTGTGTTTGGTGAACAATATGGAAAGAAGCCAGGGGACTGGTACGGTCCCTCATCTGTAGCAAATATACTCAAGTAAGTAAGAAAGATGACTTGTGTAGGTCAATTCGTTCAGGTTTCTCCATTTTACGCTTATTAGCAGCTGAATTACTGAGCCATTCCTATATTGATTTAGAATCAAATAAAATCCTTCTTCATAGAGACTAGAGATGGTTATATACAGACATCAGTGGTTGCACTGTTACTTTGCTCATAAAAAAGAATATGTTTTTGCACTGTAGAGAAACAGCAAGTTAATGTTGGGATCATGTAAAATGGCTTAAAACCGTTCACTAATGAGTAGCAAAGGAAAGACAGCAGATAGATATCATGAAATACTGTAGAACACGAAATTCACGCGTGTCCCAAGTATAGCGAATTGGGGAGTTTTGCATCATAACGTATCTTTATGTTAGCGAAGATAGCCGCCGCTGACAGCGCCAGTACAGTAATAAAAAAGTACAGCGTTTTTATATATAGCGAAGCGGAACCACACGCTAAGTACGCTATATATAAACACACGCGGAAATTTCGTGTTCTACAGTATACAGTATACCCTTGGAACTCAGCATTTCAAACAGTTTCAACAAATGAATTGAGTCTGTAACCCCTATTTTTTCTCTCTTGTGACTTAAAAAGTGGCCTACTAAGATGTGTGCTGTAATGCATTATGTGTATCAGTGCAGCCAAATATACTTTAACATCATTCATATACCTCACCATTAAAAAAAGGGTGCAGTAAACAATATTTTAGAAAGGTGTAGTAAACAATACTGTTTTTGTCCTTATCTGAATTGATCTAGTTTTAAAGGTTGATTTATAAGTTGTGGTATAGTCGTGCTGTCTCTGGTATCAATGGTAGCAAAATGCGACAATGATCTATACATTTATTGACAATAAACTTTTTTACTCCAGAGTTGCTGTTGAAGCAAGTCATCTACTAAATCCTCAACTTAGTCAAGTGAGTCTCTATGTTGCACAGGACTGCACAGGTAAGAAGTTTTGATTATTATTTCTTCAATTTATTTTTCAAAATCTGTTTCTATTGTCCAATGGAAAAAAAATATATTTTTTAAATCATCAACTGCAAGGTATAAACCCCTAGGCCAAGCTATTTTTTTGTCCACTCTATATCAAACCTGAAATTTACTCGAAATAGTGTCTACCTTCATTTAGTTCTATACTTGCTCACCAGGTGGCCCCTTGAGAACTTTTTGACCACCTTACTGCCATCTATGTTTTCAAGAAAATGCAAATCATACCACTTAGTAATCAAAATATACAGCTAAATAATCAATGATTCAATGCCAATCATCAACCCATTCATTGCAGTGGTTGCCCTTAATGACCATTTTGGAAATGTTAGAGCCTAGAACTCTTCTTTAAATATTTTTGAACTATGCATGATCAGCATTACTATCAAATATTCAGATGATACTTTTTACGATCAACTATAAGCATAGATGGATGAATGTGATCTGGCAGGGAAGCATACTTATAGGGAATCCATTATAGTGATGTTTCACCATTCTAATTTCAGTGTATATGAAGGATGTGTTGGACATGTGCACTGTAGCCAACGACACGTTAGATGCGTCCAGTAGCGCTGACAGGATCACGTCCAATGGCATTGCGCCCCTGAGGGAGGACAATATGGAGAGCCTCGAGACAGGCAACTGGCGCTCCGTGGTCATTCTCATCCCAGTCAGGCTCGGAGGAGAGCATCTCAACCCCATCTATGTGCCCTGTGTCCAGGCCCTGCTCGCCCACGATAGCTGTATAGGGATCATTGGAGGCCGCCCAAAACACTCACTCTATTTTATAGGCTGGCAAGGTGAGTTCCAGCTCTTTATTTGATACACACTAGCTGGCACACAGCACAGCTATGGTTGAAAAGGATTCTATATAAGGTGACAGGAATTTTGGTTGATAAAAAATTGCTAGATAAGTAGAAAATAAAAAAAGAGAAACGGCAGATGAAATCAGAGAGAGAGAGAGAGAGAGAGAGAGAGAGAGAGAGAGAGAGAGAGAGAGAGAGAGAGAGAGAGAGAGAGAGAGAGAGAGAGAGAGAGAGAGAGAGGGGAGGGGGGGGCAGAGAGCGAGAGAGATCAACTAAAAGAGAGATTAAAATCATTCTTACAATAAAAGAGGTGTTCTACAAATCAAGTTAGAGAATAAACTATACACCATTTATACCAAGGCTAATGATGTGGCATTTCAAACAGAAATATTTTTAGGTTATACTTGCCATTGGCCTTATCCACAGCCAAGTGTTTTAATTCTTATTTAATTCTTTCATTGGGCTGAGAAAGTAGATTCACACACACAAAAAGAGATTGTTTTTAAAAGGCTGTATGTAAAGTCTTTGTTCATGTTCTATTTGATGTGATAGGAAACATATAGTGCCAATGTAAACATACCTGCCTATGATAAATCTACTGTAATTAGAGTCATTAATGTTTTGTTTAACATTTTTCATGTTCTTTACAGTTTTGCCTGATATAGATGCCAACTTAATCCATCTTGAGTAACAACCTCATTTCTATAAGAATTTCTTTATCCCTGTACATGGTTGCCACTCATTTTTTGTAGATGACAAGTTGATCTATCTAGATCCCCATTATTGCCAAGATGCAGTTGACACAAGGGGCAGAGCCTTTTCTATTCAAGTGAGTAAACATGATATTATTGTGCTTGTATGTTATATTTCTATTCATGCTTGCCATAAGTATTTCATCCCACCTAATCCTGAAATCCTGAAAACAAAGAAGGGGAGAAGGGTGTTGTATTCCATTCTGTAGGCAAACCCATGTCAATATTACTCATAATGGAGCAAGCCTGTTTCTTGAAAATCTTATAATCATATCAATACCACTTATCATGCAGCAAGTCAATTTATTGGAGAGCTCTTATGCTCTATAATTCTGAAATGGACCATTCATCATAGTTAGCCAGACCACTGTCATGAAAATACACATCAAGCCATAAGAGAGAGAGAATCTAGTTATTATACACAGTCAGCTTTTTGTTCAGTTAGGTCATTTTCTTGTTATATTTTATTTAGAAGTTGATTTATTGATGAGCTCTTGTGCACTTTAAATTGTTATTTTACACTATGAGTGAGACCATTATCATTAAATGCTGTCATGAATATGCCATTAGACAAGGGGAAAATGATTACTCTTGCATGATCAGTGTTTAATCTTGCCACTTTTGTGAAGGAGTGTTTCAAATGGTATGGAATTTTGTTTTACATGTTCATATTATTCTTCAGACTTACCACTGCCTCTCCCCACGCAAAATGTCATTTTCCAAGATGGATCCCAGTTGTACCTTGGGATTTTATTGTAGGACCAGGGAAGACTTCGATAAGTTTGTCAAAGAAATAAAAGAGGTGTGTACAAAGTTATTATTTTGTCACTAACTCAAATATGTATTTTTAACTGCACATATGGAAATCTATTAAGAATCATATGGAATTTACTGAGATGTATAGAAAAAATATGTCAATCATCCTACAAATATTTTTGGAAAAGTGCCTATATTTTCAAGTTATGCCAAAGGTATTAACTGCTTGTTGCTTTCATTAGAAATTGTTGATATGATTTTTTATTTATCTGTGCCGTAATAATTATTTTGTTAATTTAATCATTGTTTATTTCTTTATTTTGATATTTCCTCTATATCCGACTTTTGTAGATGGTTGCTCCTCCCAAGCAGAAAGGGGAATACCCCATGTTTGTGTTTGAAGACGGAAGCAGCCAAGATGTTCCACTAAACGGCTCAAATTGGGCAGCCGAAGAAAAATATGTGCGTGTGCGACATCTGGACAGCAAAGGTCGCCTTAAGGAGCCTTGCAAAGAATCTGAGGACTTTGTTTTTCTGGGCTAGACTTTCTCTCAACCATTATAGCGTTCAAGAATTACAAGAAATGTTATGCAAAATGACAATCGAAGGGAATGTGCTTGTATTTAAGGTAACTTCACCTTATCTACAGGGTTTGCTTTACTGTTGTAAAAAATGCATCATGTGTCTCAAAACCTGCCTGATTATTTATCACACATGATAAAGACAAGCCATTATCCCCCAGGATGCCAAGGATTATTTTGCACCCTACTTCATGAAAAACACACGCCATGACACTCAGCTATCTAGGGTTTTCAATTTCTAATTATGTCAAGTTCAAGGAAATCTGATACATAAACTATTGTTTGTTCCCCAATGAAGAAATAATAACCATGAAGCATTATATGAATTTAGTTTCAATAAGTGTGTATGCTTTGTCATGTGAGTATAGAATAGAGTTATGACAGTGTCTAGTCAGATATCAGGTTCAGAATGCACACACTCTATAAAGAATGTGCATTTTTTTTATTTATAAGGAATAGCAAAATTATAAAAAAAAAAGTTATGTCTTTTCTCTTATTCGCTTATCGTCAAATCTTTCCTTTCCTGTAATGTTTTTTAAGCAAAATCTCTATTTTAAGGATTATAGAAATAAACACCGTTAGTGGAATAGAGGGGAATATGGGTAAGATTCTGCATAAAGTTATTTTGTAAAGTGCCTCTTTTTAAATAGTTTGGGTAGTAATGGAGATATTGATCTGAGGTATTTGATTGATAGAAAGGCCTGAAGACATGGTAAATTTACAGTTATATTGTTGGCACAAAGTAAATTTCATGGGGGTCCTTTCAAGGCAGTGATTACCCTTCGCAGTAGATACAAGCTTAATTCAAAACAGGCCTGTCCATCAAACAAAATGGTTCTGTGCACTCATGGATATACATAGAAGGGACTCCTGCTCGTGGGCTGGTTTTCTTAGAGTAACACAGGGCTCGACGTTAAGGCTAGCCCCGTAGCCCCTGGCTAGTTTTTGAGAGTCAGGGCTAGTAAATTCTAACTGTGAGTAGCCCCAAGGGGCTAGATAGAATATCAGCGCTTAAAAAAGTATCAAGCCCTCCTTTGGCTCTGCATACCTGGATGATAATAAAACTTTAATTCAACACAATACACTGCATTCTTTTCATGTTATCAACTGAGGCTATGGGGTTGGTCACTATTTGAAATTTTTATTATTAATATCAGGGCTAGCAAAAATATTTCAGGGCTTGTAAACGCTACGGTAACTAGCCCTGCTGGGCTTGTAAAGTTTTTTCTTAATGTTGAGCCCTGTAACATGAAAATCGTTTTTATTCAGTGACGCATTGCAAAGACACACATATACATGTACAAACATACATCTTAGGCAAAGAACTTATTCTCTGAGTGCTACTTGTGTTGTATAACTAATAACGTTTTGCCAGAGCTGTACCTCTTGAAAGCTTTCAAATGCCAATCAAATTGTAAAGTAAGGATAAAACTCCAAACTCTTGCATTTTCTTTCCATCAATGGGACATATGTTTGTGTATGGATTAACTCATATTTGTAAGGGAGAAAAGATTAACATGATTAGAAGTTAATAAGCATTTGACTAGCGAAGGTGTTATGTTCCTTTCATAAACAAGTAGGGTATGAATGAAAGTGGTGTGTCAGTCTCCTAGTCAAAAGGAATGGAATTTAGTACTTTTTCTAACTGAAATATAGAATCGATTTCACTAATGACCGTGACTTGTTAACATTTATTGATTTTTTTTATCTTATTTGTCCTAAAATGGAGTTTTATCTATGAATGTTAATGTATAAGGAAAGTTTCAGTGTGTATCATCAGTGTGTTTTGCCAGTGTAACCCCATTTTGTATGTACATGTGTAGAAGCTGATATCAATTACAATTAATTTATAAAACTGTCACATACTTGACTTGATTCTAATTCTTGATTTCAAAAACAACTAGATAGGTAGGTTAACCTGTTAGTTTGAATTGAGGACCAGTTAGTGTTATCTGTTGCTTATCATTTAAAGCACAGATTTGTAGCCTAAATGTATAGTGCTGGACATAAAAATAGTTTGAGCGAATGATTAACCTATCAGTATAATGTTGCACACAAGGTCTCACAAATATAGAGAAATAGTTTGAGAATTATTTTACTGAAAGTTGTTGTTTCTGTTGGTTCAACAATTCATCATCAAATATTTTTCAGATATTACTCCATTAATAAGTTATATTTAACCCTTCCATTTTCATGTGGTAACATAACCTAGAGACCCATGCATGCATGTATGCATGTGAGATAATCAAATTCATTTAAAGAAGAGCCTGGCTGACCAATCTAAAAGACCTCCTAGGTAACTTTATAATCATGCCATTGGGTGCTAGAATGTTGTGCTCGATTCAAGGATCATTTTGATGTGTCATATGACTATGGTGGACCAGAATTTTATAAGATCGGCAAACATGAAAAACGTGGTACTGCACTTTAGCCAATCATCCCTGTTGCAATTTGGCATCCGAAATGTGGGGAAAATTACAATTTGGGTTCACAAGGGTTCAAGGTGCGAGACCCTGTGTGCACTTCTTATGCAAAAGGATTAAATCAAAATCAATGAAAATGATTGACTTCATTTGAACTGTGACTATTTGTTATGTTTTTGGGACTAGTCCACTGTTTACAGGGTTGTCCATGCCCTTAGTCAGATGGGTGTAAGGGAATGATTGATATCAATTGAAATTCTTGCATAACTCTTATCAGAGAAGTCCAATATTTTGATCAGGAATTTCTGAATGTGTCAATTTCATGGAAATAATTTGAACATTGGAATTGGTTTCTAAAACATTACTGAGAGACACTTTTGCTATCTGAATATAGCCTTGTCTCTCAGCAGTAAATGAAACCCAGATGTCCATGATTGTTCATTTAGGACATTCTGTTTCAACACTCTGGCAAAGACCCTGGGCTGTACTCCTATTATAGGGTTGACTTAGTGGGGAGTAAAATGTGCTGGAACATATTTAACATATCTTTATTTGTGATAACTGCTTATTTCAAAATACTGATACCAGTGGAAAGGAAAAGGTTATTTTAGTGAATTTCATATGCATGGTCACATATTAGGGCTACTACTTAATGTAATGTTGAAGTAGATTAACAGAATGCCCTTTTTCTGCTGAAATCATTAGTTCTTGAGGTTGTTAATTATTATTGTCATCATTGAATAGCATCAATATTTACAATACTTACAAATATTTTATTATTTGTCTGAGGAACTGGATCCATACTGTAAAATATTCCATATTATCAAGTTTGTCTTGCTTCCTACTTCAAGGAATTCCAAATACTCTCAAAAAATGCAAGGATTGAGGTTCAGTGGATTTCTTTCAGTGTTTTTGTGGTGAATTTTGATTGTCATTAATCATTTTGCTCGATTAATAGCAAGTTTCATTAGATTACAAAAATTTGCCCGGTTTTTCCAAATGTGGGAATGTTGATATTAAATATTTTACAGTATGCAAAGTTTTCTGACTCTGCCTAGAGGCAGTTCAAACATGCTTGAAATTACCTGTTTTTGAATTCCATGTGCAGGAATTACAGTTTACTTTTTCTACTTTCCCACTGCATGCAATTTTTTACCTTTTTGCTGTTTTACTTTAACCCTTGTAGTAATATTCAAAATATTGTACCTTTGACCCTTATGCTGCTGGTTGCTAATATTGCAATTCAAAATGATGCAAAAAAGCTGAAAATGACTGGAACCCTGCCATGTGGGTACTCATCTGAGAGTACTCTGTCAGAGCTTTTAATGAATACCAACATGACACGGTTTAGATGGTTTTCAAAATACTTTGCATCCTTTTGCTTAGGACGGAATTAGCTGTAGCATTGGAAGGGTTAAGTAACTTTCCTGCTTTTTTCTATTGATCCAATCTATAAAGGTAGTATCAATTTACCTTGACACCATTCTTACTATACTGGATGAATGCCACAGAAATAATCATCTTTATCTTGCTTCAAGTGTCCAGAAGTAAGCTTAGGGAATGTACCACTACAACATAAAATTTTGGTTATCATCTTATCGTCCATCAATGGTCAAAAAGTAACTAGTCAATGGTTGAGATTGTGGGAAAGTTAAATACATGGAGGAAAACGTTTGAAGGAACACAATTCAGATAAGTTTTCCCATACCACATTAGTGCACAGGTAATGGAATAGCTGAAGTGATGTACCAGTGAAATATCTTGGACTTATATCTTATTACTTTACGGGTAGTAGTAAGCTATATGTGTGGGTATGGTTTGTTGATGTGTTTGAAAGAGGGGTTTTAGTAACGAATACTGACCTGCAGATAATAGGAATAGCTTGATTGGGTACAGGTGAAATATCTTGCAACATGTACAAATGATATACCTTCCTGCCTGTCGTTAGCATCTTCTCAATGTATAGGTAGTAGCGAGCTATATTTGCTGGTATGGTCTCTATAAGGGTTGTAAGATGAGGTTAAGTAACTAATACTGATGGTCATCATCATGAGGGGAAATTAACTGCTCTGTCTGCCCTTTGCTCATGCCCCAGGTTGTCTGACTTGTTACTCTCCTTAATACTTGAAGAGAGATTCTCTCTAGAGAAGGCATTCAAATATTTCTTCAAAAAATGCCGAGTTTCAAGAGATCTGTGTAGGACCAGTCAGGCCCTGACTAAGTGTGCGATAGATGGAATGAAAACTTTTTTGACAGAGAGATGTCTTATATTTAAACTTCAAGGGTGCAAAATCAAGACTAGACTTATGGTGCTTCAGGGTTTGACTTAAGAGGGTGTCCGGGCGGTATTCACGCCCTGAAATTTGTCCGGCCGACCTCAGATTCTTAGATTTACTATCAATTATTATGGGAGATCGCCCGAAAAACCGGAAAAACCTATCTGAAAGATTTTCTTAAGTCAATCCCTGGTGCTTTCTTAAATTTCCTTTGAAGACTTGTTAGATCAGATTTAATTACACATATCAGATTGTAGAAGGAACATATTATGTTATACTGTAGAAGCAATTTTAGTTTTTGGGGTGTATTTTTTATCATAGTTCTTGTGCAAACTTGACAGAGGTTTATAGCTTGACGTTGCTATTCAGTGTTTCTTGCCCGAGTTGTTTAGGAAAGTTAACTGCTATGTATGCATTGCTGGAAAGGAATATTGTAATGCAAATATTTATTTGTATTTATTTTTTGTTCAATAAAATGAATTTTAACAAAAGCTTTTGTCATGATTCATTTTTCAAATTTCATAGCTTAAATGCTATATCTATGCTCAATTTATACACAATGAGGATGGACTAGGACTTGTTTTCAACATAATAAGGATTGATATATGTGGGTATACTAATAATATGTGAACTAAATGGCAATGTATGTATTCTCTCTTAGTGCAAGGTAGAAATCAGGCCCAATCCACAACTCTCTCATGCAAGTATTTCATGTATTTAAGTTTTTCCAAAGGTATGTTAACAAATAGCTTGGGTACAGACAATACTTTACACTTGTTTAGGAAATTTCAAGGCATGAATAGGTTAATCAGAGGTGGGAGTCTTATTGGTAAACTTAAATGAACACTCACACAAACAGAGAAATCAATGTTAATAGATACCCTACCAGAACAACAAGACACAATGCTTAAACTGCCTGGTGTTTATTTCAATTCCAGTTCTAATATACACAAACATGCAGTAATTCCACTTCATGTACACACTTGTATTGCTAATGTCAACTCCATAGGACGTCCAAGATCATCTGATACAATAATAGACAAACATTGTACCAATACCTGATACAATAGTAGACAATTGTACCTGATACAATAAAAGACTAACAATGTACCAATACAGTCACTGGAACATTCCCTGCAGTCTGTAATAGACAAGGCCTATTTTCAGACCATCCTGAACCAGCAGTCGCGTGATATTGACTATTAAAGGTTACTGTGCTTCAATAAAATCATTGTGCGTTAACTCTCGAGTGCTTCCTCTATCAGGTCTGACTGCTTCTTATCACCCACTCATCTTCATACATAAAAATATAATCCTCTTTAAGAATCAAAGCAAAACTAAATGGACAGACTAGTTTGACATATATCCCATGCACTGGCTTTAATATATATATGACTATGTCCTGACTTAGGAGAGTATAACAGGAGATAAAGTTAATAATTCATTCATCAAGAACTAAGAATTATCCCAAGTCCAAATCAGTAATAGGGCACATGCCTCTAAACCTAATAAATTGATTTATATTGAGATTTAATCAAATGTGTATTTTCAGTTTTGAAAATCACAAAGATAATACTGTTCTTATGTTTCACAAAATAACAATGTCATATCATGTGCCGCTATTTGCCACATTCAACAAAATCATTTTAGCATATTAGAGAGAATTGGTTAACCAATCAGTATCCCTTGGAGGTGTGAGTTCTTCATATGGTTTACAAATATATCCTTGGAATCTGTTTCTGAGTTCTTTGAATCATTCAAAGAATAAAACAGAGAATGAAAGTCAGGTCTTTTCATTTCATAATACTGCTTTATTCTATTTTTTTTTTGAACTAGTCAGAACTCCACAACCTGAGTCAAACAAGGAACCACCACAGCCGCTATATCCTTAACTTAAAGAAAATTGCATACAAAATAGAATAGTAGTACCTGGAACTTTACTATATAATAAGTCACTTAGGTAGGTAAGATATGATAGAAAACCCATCTAAGTCAAAGTCCCATTCAATGCAAAGAGTCATGTGTTCAATTTTTAGTCAGTTAAGGACGGTTAGTGGTATTACATGGTATACAATGCCTGTCTTGCTATTTCCTTTCATCTGAGGTTACATCAGTGCGGTATTACGTAAAGTACTCTTCTTCCCCGCACCTCATCAAAAAGGAAGAGTATTCTTCTTCCCTGCACCTCATCAAAAAGGAAGAATATTCAGCTTCAGGTAACGCCAAATAAGCATATTTCATCAGAAAATTGTATTATTTGGTTATGGATAATTTTTCAGTTCCACATGACAGTTTGACCACAAATGTGTATTATTGTTTTGTAGTTGCATTTGCCTACTTATCGGATGACCAAGTGATAAGTTTAACAAAACCATTGTCTAAAAATATTTCATCCAAAATTGATTATGTGGACACATTGTGTCCCATTTTGATACATACATGACCAACGCCAGTTTACATGACATTTGATAAGTATGTTCTAGACTTTTTAATGCTATAACTTGGAGGGGACTATATCAACTACATAGCATTCATATAATATTGATGGGAATCCCATCAAAACAATGCTATCAAGTGTGGTACACCTTTTAAAACATACATCCTTTCAATATTGGTATCATACTTTATGACCCAAAACAGCTTCAAGTCATTGATAAAACAGAGATATGATACTGTAATACTAAAACAGAACTACTTAACCCATTAATGCATATAGCTTAAAAAAATGCCCAACTATTTTGGCGATATCTCTCTTACTATAGTAATTTTCAGAGAATATTTGAAGGAGAAAAATAAATCAGAAACTACCAAACAGATCCCCTTCAAATATTTTCCAATCTATGCTTAATTTCAAAGCTATTTTCAACAGTATCAGAGGTTCAGACAACAACAGTAGAGGAAATTTCTAAGCATAAATGGGTTAAATGGTTTAGAACATCTTAAAAAGAAACACACCTACTTTCATGTTATCCTAGCTTACAACTTCTCAACAACCTAGTTTAGTAAGTTTATGAGTATAAAAAGCAAGTTTTCACTAAAATAAACTTAAAGACTAGATTCAAAAATACATATTCTTATTTGTGTGATTTACATGTCTGTGCTATTAACGGCTCTATGTTGATAATGTGCAAAGTCAACAAGTGCACTTTCCAAACAGCAGTTTTCAGAAATGACTGCAAAGAAAACTGCAGTCTAAAAATCCAGTGAAACCTTTACAAATCACCCCCGAGTAAGACTTGAGACTAGGAAAATATCATCTACCTGAGATTATTATGTAGTATATACTGATCAACGACGGATGATTTCAGCCTTCGATAGTGATTATTGTTGACACATACTGTTTTACCCAAAACTCAGAAAGGCACAAAGAATTCATTTCATCTTATGCTAAATAAAGAAGTCTAATTATCAATCATAAAATCCATTTAATATCATCTAACAGATTGATCTCATGATAAGTACACAGCAGCTTTTGCATTCCTGAAACCAAATTGCCAACAGGACCTTATTATGCTTAACCAGTGAAGAGTTGGGATACCCAAAAACACAGGAAAAGCACACATCATGACATCCTAATCTTGTATCTAAAGATTGCTAAGGATGCCATTTCCAGCAAATTGTTTTAAAAAATCATTTCAATGCGAATAATTGGATATTACTTTAAGATGCCACAGATTTATAGTTAATATCATTTACCCATTTTCCAAGATTAGTGACACCAATATATTTCTGATTTGACACACACTATAAAATAATACTTGGTAACGTTTAAAATTTGAAATTTGGTAAAATTGATAGACAGACCTTTCTGCACTAACATCAAATCTAAGGACACCACAACATCTGTAAACTGATTGAAATACATCACAAGGCCTTCTTTCTACTACATCATCACCCATTCACAAAATAACATTACACATCATTTCACCTCATCCATCAAATAAAAGCTATCATAAGTTATAATTTGTCACTCGGAAGTTCGGAAGGCCACTTGATTAAGACAAAATCTTTCATCCTATTTATCATCTACATTTCTCTTTTGAGCAAATCAACATATTGTGATCTACATAGAAACTATCCCTAACCTACTCTATATTATTGTCAGCAGTTGTTAAATCAATATACAACCTTCTTCAACGATTTAAAAACATTTATACAATGGGAGAGAATATAAAATAGAAGACACTGCAGTATTAACTCCTACCCCCATTAGTACAACATCTATACACTATTCTCTATAAATCACTTTTCTTTTACAAATGTTATTTCTGATAAGAGCTTCTTGATTCTGCCACTTTGACATCTGAATATGTATATATTTTTCAAAGACTTACAATACCCAGTGTAAAAGAGCATACATATTCAGATAGAGTATGCTTCAGTTATACTGGGTATATTGCAGAGGTTCTGTCTTTGTTGCTAAGAAATCATGCACCTTTGGCCATATTTCGTTGGTGTAGTTTCCAATGAATTCTTGCAGGAGTCCTTCATTTCTGAAATACAAAGAGACATAACATTAAAACACCATCTGCTAGTTTAAACTCAAAATTAGGTTTCCTCTTTTAAGGGAAATGCAAAGTTATGGCTCATCATTTTTGTCATTACCTAATTAAGAAAAGAGGAAATAACCATCTAGAAGTAAGTACCGTAATTTTGCGTGTATAAGACGCACCCGTATATAAGGCGCATCCCTTGTTCAGGCCTTTAAAACGGTGTATAGACGTTAGCCCTGTGTATAGTATGCACCCCCTTTTCGGCCCATGTCTCTAGCTATTTTGTATTAAACGAACAAACTAGGAGTGGATTCGGAAAAACATTAAGTTGATTGTAATTTGAAGTCACTTATAATGCTACTCTAAAGACAATAGGGGCTCGGACATTCATGCCGTGTATTGTAATTAGTGTGCCAAAAATAGAACTGGCTGGACAGGCCTGGTAACACAAACAATTCACTAAGTTGTCCGTCTACGGCTAGATAGGATTTATAATGTTTTACCGATACCACTGAAGTTGAGACGTGCTAAACATGTTAGAAACGCAACTGAAATGAAAACATACCAGAGGCTTATTCTGATATGGGGTGCGGTAATGGCGGGTCATCGATTTCCAATCTCCGTGGGGCCTGAGGACTCAATGTAAAACACCCTGGTTTTCTAGCTCTGTGTATAAGACGCACCCCCGTATTATGGGTAAAAATTTGTGTAAAAAAGTGCGTCTTATACACGCAAAATTACGGTATTAAGAGTATTAAGAGAAAGACAAATAAGTAGGGTTATTTCAGTAGCAAATGGCCAAAACCTCAAACAGAATTTTCAGAATATGGGGTACGATGCTCAGCAAATAAATAATGAATTTGAAGAAATACCTAACCAATTCTGTATAATACATTCCATGCATAATGAAAGAACAAAATCAACCACACACTGTACCTCATTTGATACAACTTCATGCTTTCATAAGTGTTTTGCCATTGATTAAAGACACCAATAACCACACTTTACCTGCTAAAGCTGCATACAATCAGAACGCTATGAGGTACATTTAACATTATTCAAAATGTTCATCTTGTCAAATACATGATACATCATGGACACATTTAATGCCAGATATGGGGTAACCAATCCCTCTCTCCATCCTACCTGTAATATTCTAGGAGTGGTTGTGTAAGTCTCTGGTAAGTCTCTAGGCGGTTTCTCACAGTGGCCGGTTTATCATCATCTCTCTGTACAAGATCTTCACCCGTAAGGTCGTCTTTACCCTGGAAAGCACAAAGGTAAATAAAAGGAAAAATGAAAGAGAAAAACAAGTTAAGGCTTGCCATCATCTCTCTGTACAGGGTCTCAACCAGTTAGGACATCCTTATCCTGAAACAGCAGCCTAATTTAGGCAATAAAAATTAAGGCAAACAAATGCAATGGTATTAGCAATCTTAAACTTTTTGTGAGGTCTTCACCATTCAAGTCATCTTTTCTCTAAAGACAACAGTAATTCAAGCAATAATCCTGCAGTATTGGTCTTCCCTTTGTATAAGGTCTTCAACTGTCAAGTCATCTTTATCCTACAAACCAGATACATCAATTAAAGAAAGAACAAAAGAGGAAAACAATATAAGAAAACAGCAATAGGGTGTGACAGAATGACTGGATGAGAGGAAATCTGTTCTATAGCGATTTTAAATAAGTAGGATAATTGTCCGAGTGCCTTCAGAAAATGAGCATTGCAGAGACCACAGGCACAGAGTCTGATCTAAAAACCTGCTTGCAGCCAGTAATGTGAGGATGCTCAGAGCCAGGGCTCACCAATGCAATAGAGGTGATCATAAGGAAGCCACTGGCATGATTTAAGAAAAATCAGGTGAGAGTTTAATCCCTCTATAAGTGGCTCCAGATGATACTTACAGTGACTTTTGGAGGATTGAATTCATTGTGATATATCCGGCCACTCCCAGGATGCACCATTCTGCCCTTGATTCTATCGATGATGACCTCAAATGGCACTGCAAGGTTAACTACCACATCCACAGGTTCCCTCTCCAACAATGCTGTGGATTGTGGCACTGTTCTTGGAAAGCCTGAAGGAAATGTTTTACTAGTGATCAATTTGGGATATATATCCAGGGAGACCTTAAAATGAAATTCAAAACATGACGACTCAATAATTTTTTCGCAACAAGACTGTGTATTGTTTTTTTTTGTTTTTTTTTCAAAATGCTTGTAAAACATTAGAGTACAGCAAAGGGAATGGATTTTTTTAGTAGTTGTTCAAATGTCACATATGTTAGAGTATAAATAACCACACATAATGTTTGGCTAACAGAAACACAGGGAAAAGTTAAATCGTAAAAGACAGTGGTTATCGAAAAAAGGCTTCTCACTTCTATTTTTTCATCAAACATTCATCAATGTTTATCTTGTCAGTCAGGGGGAAAATTGGAGCTTTAGCTGACACATACACAAAAATGTTATAAATTATACTTGTATAAAAATTGTTTATCAAAACTAAATCAACAAAAATGTGAATGAGCTTGCTATTTTGTCCCTTAAATTGCACTACAAGCCATTAGAATTCACAGAAATTACTAAAACCATAGTGAACCATATAGATACTTCTCTTCAGACCTGAAAACAGATTAAGTCATCAACATTGAACATCTCTACAGAAACATATTGCTTTCCTTAAACCATTCATGCATGTACTGGACCAAAATGCCAGACCATTTTGGTGATGTCTCTCTTACAAAAGTATCTTTCAGAAAATAGTTGATGAGACAGGTTCATGAGCACTTGACTAATAACACTCTTTTAAAATTTTGTGATTTCATGTTCCTTTTTATTTCAAAAATAGCATAGATCCAGATGATACTTTTAAGGAGAAACACTATGCATGTATGGGTTAAGAACCGTTAGCAGACAAACATTGTCATCTGAGATTTGCAAAACTAGTGTTTTGTATCTTTTTTACCATTACCCCCAAAATATAAAGCAAACAAATTTTTGAAAAAAAAAATGTTATGTTTAACATTCTATGTTGCCTGTTTTGTTATGTCGCCTTTTTACTTCAAAAGACAATGCCTTCACATGAATAAGTATAAGCAAATAGAAGCTCAGATATATTCATTTTACAAATTCTTTTCCATTTTCACTTGACACATGATGAAGGTATAATACAGACATCCATATCTGTTTGCATACACACTGGTTCAACATAGCCACCAAGGTCTCTTATTATGCAATTATTTAGCAGAAAATTCTATTCACACCTACCATATACATGATACAGAATGGTGATGGGAAGCGTTTAGTACCATACTCGATGAAATACCTAACACTGATATTGAATGGGAAAAAGTATTGTATTCTATCGTTTAAGATCTGTAATACTGTTACTGCTTAATGAAATAAAATTGACTTAATTGCTAAATGGATGTCTCCGCATCAAGACAGTTTGCATTTATTAGTGAAATTTCTGAAGCTGACAGTGCTAAATTCACCAAATTTTGGTCCTTAGGAGGCAGACAGCAGTGTTAGAAATATCATTAATATATTCTTTACGGAAATATTGATATTGAATCATATAGCTGAGATTGTAAAGGTGCCAATCCCTAGTGATGGGCTAGTCACTCAATTTCACAAGTTGCAGAATATGAAATCAGAAGGCATGAAACTTTCTATCTTCACTCATCAGTCAGCTGAGTAAACTGATATTCAAGGGCTATTTCAGCAAACCCCAAAAACTACCACCAGTAGTGCATATTTATACTAAATAAGTATATGCTAAAATAAGTGCCCTGCTTTTATTCTATATAGTATGTGACTGCTTAGATATTTTGCTGTGCAATGGAAGAGCAGTTCATAGCTAAGAGGTGTTAGTGAGATTGCTTTTGGACCAGTAATTAAGAACTGGTTGTTATGAACATTCATTGCAGATGTAAAATGTAAATAAGCTGCAGCCAGTACCAAGCGTACCATTTACAATAACATGGTTGACCAATAAGTGATGGTGGCAATATAATCATAACAAATTTCAATAATAATGACAACTATAGAAGTTACTTCCAATATTTTGATGTCATTTTCATATAAAAATATTTGCCACACGATATTGTTCAAAACCTACCCGACCCGTTATTGTCTGAATGAATAGGATGTTTATAAGATGAAAAATGGTTTTGATTTGATAAAAAGCATATTATTCTGATGAAAAGGACAGTGTTCCAATGAAAAGGATATTATTCCAATGGGTATTGTTCTGATCAAAGGGGTATTTTAATGGTTTAAAATGGTAGTGTCCCGAATGAAATTGATGTTGTTTTGATGAAAAGGGCTTTGAATAGATGAATATGACACTATTCTTATGAAAACCTAGGATAAACCCCAAAGAAAGCTCTGAAAATGAATTAAAGACCTCAGAGGGATTTATTTAAAATGTCAAACATGTTGCTTTAAGTTAAGGCAAAATGAAAAGTTAGAGCATTACCACAGCAATATTGAAACTCAGTTACCACTTGTTGTGCCCAATAGCAGGCTTACACACCTTATAAGACAAAAGATTCTGGCCCTGAAAAAATTACAAAACAATTTCAAGAATCACTAAGCAAGTGCATGCCACAATATTTGGTTAACAACTAAGATCAAAGACTAAACAAAACAGATGATTCTGAGTATTCTTTCACCTACATAAAAAATTACCAGTCAAAATTGTAGTTTCCCTGATGCCATAAGGTAGCTTATGGAGGTAATTTCTTTGGCTTGGTTTATCCTTTACCCTGCTTTTATTTGACCATTTAGCCTATGCAAAGTAGATATTGACGGAAAGGTCTTGTGATGAGGAATGCACTAAGCATACAAAAGTATACCCTCTCAGCAAATTCATATAAAGTTATTAACTATGGAGTTGGTGATGATGGAATATGCATACTATACCATTAAGTTATAGGTTAATGGAAAATAAAAGATGTTTCCTCCGATTTTTCAGGTCTTGGTTGCTACCCCTAATTTTAAAGAATAATCCTTGAAACATTATTATGATTTTAGATTTCAAATGAAAGAGAAAAGAATAAGAATGACATTTTTTTTTGGCATGACATGTTTAAAGTCACATGTTTAAAGTCTTGCCTGACTGAAGGAAAGAAAGGGCAAGCATACTTAATGATATACACATCTCTCAGATAAGGCTGATTTATACCATCTTTCATTGAGAGGACTTGTGTTTTAAATTGAGGTCAGTATCAACAAAGACACCAGGTGAAAAATGGCATTTGAAAATTAAAGTATTACAAAACTAGACAAGGATCTTTATCACATATCACCAGCTGGGAAAAGCCAGCAGGATTCACCATGCTGGGAATAAAACAGATGGTTATGTAGTAGATGTAGGACAAGTGCTAAAAGATCAATAGGATTTCTTTATTCTGTTTGATATTACCAAAGTGTTGTCCCTTTCTAACAAAGGTAATTTTGGATGAAAAAGATGTGATTTCATTTTCAAACAAGAAGGACGCTAATAGCGTCATAGGTGTATTTCAGGAAGTATAAATAAAGCTATATTACATACCGATTTTGCTTTATATTGAAGGTCAAGATGATATCTATTGATGGTCTGTGCTGGGGCTTTTGGTTCTAGTTGTTGAAGACTGTTATTAAGTCGTGGTCTGAGTAGTATGTTGGGATGGTTGTGGCGGTTGCGGTCGTCATGTTGGTGTAGACATGAATATGGCAGAAAAAGCGAATAAAACACGAAAATCCATTTCCTGTACAGGGGCTTGATACTTAGATAATTAAAATACCTCTCGGTCATTCAACCTTCTGGTTTTCCTTCTCTGTCATTTGACCCCATTCTGACAACATGTCATCCGAATCAAATAATAGGGATGGTAGAATATATATACATATATATATATATATATATATATATATATATATATATATATATATATATATATATATATATATATATATATATATATATATTAGGGCTGCACTCAACACTCACGAACTCGAGTGGCTCGAGCCCTGGAGCAAACTCGCCGAGTTCGAGCTGAAATTTTCTAATCGTGAGCTCGTCTATGTTGGGAACACACACGTAACACAGAGCACCTAACACAAATTATCAACATATATAACTGCTTATCGCTGTCATGTCTTCTTTACAATCTCCAATGTATACATTCAAGCGTTGTTGACCTTTGTACCTCGTCAGCACGTTTTATAATTAAATAAACATGGCAATGTTAATAAATGTCTGCCAATAAATATTTATTTCTTAATAGCTGGGCTGGAAAATAAGTATTTTTTTGGAAAATCGGAACATCCGCGAGCTCATGAGCTCACGAGTCAAACGGGTGGTGAGCTCATGAGTTGATCTCCCTCCGTGAGTGCAGCTCTAATATATATATATATATATATATATATATATATATATATATATATATATATATATATATATCATGCTGATTAATGCTATTGTGGTTAGAAGCTCCTTTTTAATATCAATATGAAATTCCTATATTAAAAGGGACATGACTTGTTAATACCATTTTTATGTAAATTTATACTAAACTGATCTTTTTTTATTTTTTTTTAACTGAACAACCACATAATATCCATGTAACTGAGGGAGCTACCACATAACTCTGTATTCCATTGCCCCTACTGACTTGAAAGATGGGATGTCCTAGTGTGCCCTAGAGCATAAGCAATCTCTCCTTTTTTCTTTGATGGCTGAACCCTAATTGCCATAATGCATGGTCATTTGGGGGAATAATGTAATTTGGTTACCATGGTCCAGCAGTGTTCCTCTAACACAGTGTGTGGCCAGAAATTAGGCAGTGTTTGTCAAGTAACTTGTTCACTTCAACCATCAACATTCATGGTCAGTTTTAGGGGAGATGTGATCAGGTGTGAATGGTTCAGCAGCATACATCTAAAGGTTTTTGGTCAGTTATAAGGTGAGTAGGCTCAAGTCAATTGTCAGACCTCAGTCAGATAAATGCATCTTTGGCCACTTGAGTATTTATCTTGTAAAGTGGAGGATGCTGGGCAGCTGTGTGCATGCTCAGTTGTTAGGTGTGTAAATTCAATCAATTCTGTTACTCTGATAGACACATAAGATCAACCTTCAACTTGAATATAACTTTAGAATGCAAATGCTCATTTTATCTTTTGTTGGTCCTCCAAAATATATCACTACAGATGAAAATCATTTCAAATTGTAGAATAGTATCAAATGAATTATAGCCTTTAGTAAGTTCAAAGATGATTTTGTTTTGCCCCATTTGCAGAACAGACATGGGTTTCAGCTATTTGAGCCTTTGCGTTTGACCTCCTGATGGAGGGTTTATGACAATCAGACGTTTCTAATTATCAAATCTTATTGGTGTGTTGACAATGAAATTATCTTGGTCTGTTTCGGTGATATTTTGGGAGTAACTTGAATTACTCTCCTGACAGATGCAATGACAATACCAGATACAGCAGTTGTATCATTACATAGTTATTATCCCTTGAACCATCTCAAAGTTGTACCTTAACATTGGTTTTGAAGGAAAATGAAATTTACTACTTCCAGTTTTTTCAAAGTTCATTTTTTACGAATGAAATTCCACAAATGGGCAGGATGTATTATTTAGAGTCTGTTTTCTTGAAGTTGAAACTTTTTTTTCGGTTCTAGTGGCGAAATTAATAAGTAAATTGAGAATTTCGCCAGGGTTCCTAAATCAACATTGAAATAAGCCGTTTTTGCCATTTTTTTCCAAAGTCGCCATTTTTTTCAAAAATAACAAACATAACAAACAGGTTATGATAATAGGGTAAAAGCCCTCTTTCTTGCGAACATTTTGATGGGTCATTTGTAACTTTTGACCAAGAAACGGCGACGTGACAATTTTTTGAAAATAGTATGTTTTTTGTGTGAAATGCATATCGAAGGGAAGCCGTAACCTCGCCATTGTCAAAAAAACCAACGCCATTTTTTTTCAAAAATAACAAATATAACAAACAGGTTATGATAATAGGGTAAAAGCCCTTTTTCTTGCGAACATTTTGATGGGTCTTTTGTAACTTTTGACCCAGAAACGGCGACGTGACAATTTTTTGAAAATAGTATGTTTTTTGTGTGAAATGCATATTGAAGGGAAGCCGTAACCTCGCCATTGTCAAAAAAATCAACGCCATTTATTTTCAAAAATAACAAACATAACAAACAGGTTATGATAATAGGGTAAAAGCCCTTTTTCTTGCGAACATTTTGATGGGTCATTCGTAACTTTTGACACAGAAAAGGCGACGTGACAATTTTTTAAAAAATAGTATGTTTTTTGTGTGAAATGCATATCGAAGGGAAGCCGTAACCTCGCCATTTTCAAAAAGATCAACGCCATTTTTTTCCAAAAATAACAAACATAACAAACAGGTTATGATAATAGGGTAAAACATTTTGATGGGTCATTTGTAACTTTTGACCCAGAAACGGCGACGTGACAATTTTTTGAAAATAGTATGTTTTTTTGTGTGAAATGCATATCGAAGGGAAGCCGTAACCTCGCCATTGTCAAAAAAATCAACTTCCGGTTGTAGCGAATAGCTATTTTTTCGCTTCCAACCTGAAGTTGGAATTAAAAAATGATTGAATCAGATAGATGAGGATCTCATCTATCCAGGTAGGTACTCATATTTGGATCGGGGGGCGATAACTTGATAAAACTGAAAGGAATCGGCGAGGAACCATGGAAAATTGACTTATCGCCATGGTCAACACGCCATCACCGATGCGTGATGACAAATATCTCGAAATATTTTGGATTTTCCGAAACCAAAAACATTAACCCAAAAACTATAGATACTTGTCTTGCTAACACTATAAGTTACGCAATGGTAAAGATAGAGATGGCCACAAATCAAAGCTTTGAAAACGGGGTTCAAACTTCGCGGACTTCACCTTGGCACCTAAGAAGGAGGTCAGACTAAAACAGCGATCTGAACCATGGCTGACAAACGAAATACTTGAGACTATTAAAGAAAGAGACAAAACCCTATCAGCCTTCATGAAAACCAAAATTCAAAGTGTTTTTGATGATTTTAAAAGACTTAGGAACAAGGTGCAAACACTCGTTAAAAAAGCAAAATTGGACTTTTATAAACATGAATTGGAAGTGAATAAAAACTCACCTAAGAAGCTGTGGAAAATTTTAGGTAGCCTAGGGGTGCCATCCAAGAGCAATAAAACTCCATCATCGGCAATTGGGCTTGATATAAATGGCTCTATCAATTTTGATAAATTCACTGTTGCTGAGAAATTTAATGAATTTTTCTCCACAGTAGCATCTAAACTGGTAACAAAATTGCCGAAGGCTCTTGGAAGGTTTTCTAGTGCTTTTTATTATTCATTCTATGCTGACAAAGGTGCTACTTTGAATTCTTTTGAGCTGCAAAATTTGACAGAGAAGGAGACTCTAGGACTTTTGAGAGGGCTGGGTAGAGACAAGGCCACAGGATTGGATAATATACCTGCCCGTTTCCTTAGAGATGGGGCAATTATTATTGCCAATCCGCTGACGCACATTATAAATCTATCCATCTCCACAGGCACTGTACCTGAGGACATGAAGTCAGCCAGAGTGGTACCACTCCACAAAAAGAATAGTAAGACTGACACTGGTAACTACAGGCCAGTATCTATACTAAGTTGCATCTCAAAGGTTCTAGAGAGGGCGGTGTACAACCAAATTGAACTATTTTTAAATAAAAATAACTTACTCTATGAATTACAATCAGGCTTCCGGCCTGGTTTCTCCACTGATACCACGCTTACATTTCTTACAGATTATATTAGAGGTAAAATTGACAAAGGTGACCTCACTGGGTTAGTTTTACTGGACCTGCAAAAAGCATTCGATACTGTCGATCACAATATTCTCCTGTCAAAACTCTCTGCGGTAGGTCTCAATTTAACTTCGGTTAATTGGTTTAAATCCTATTTAACTCAACGTAGCCAGCTGGTAGAAGTGGAAGGCACCAGGTCTGAAACCAGGAATGTCACATGCGGGGTACCTCAAGGGTCCATTCTCGGGCCGCTCCTCTTCTTAATCTATGTCAATGACATGCAGAAGGCTGTCAATTGTAAACTTCTTTTATATGCGGATGATTCTTGTCTTTTAGTCTCTGGAAAGAATGTCCAGGACATTGAAAATACACTTTCGCATGAGTTACAAAATGTTAGCGATTGGCTTGTAGATAACAAATTATCCTTACATCTAGGGAAAACAGAATCTATCATTTTTGGCTCACACAAGAGACTTAAGAATAAGAAAGAGCTAAATGTGGTCTGTAATGGGGTCAAAATTGATAGCAAACCTAATGTGAATTACCTAGGCACAAAACTAGACCAGACTCTATCAGGTGAAACCACTGCGAATTCAGTGATAAGTAAATGTAACTCTAGGTTAAAGTTTCTATATCGTAAGGCTAACTATTTTGACTTTACCACCAGACGTAACCTTGCCATGGCTCTTATTCAATGTCATTTTGATTATGCTTGCAGTGCCTGGTATGGTGGTCTCAAGTTGAAATTAAAGCAACGACTACAGATCTGTCAAAATAAAATGATTAGATATGTTTTGGGACTACATCCGAGATCTCATATCGGTTACAATGAATTCAAGATAGTCAATTGGCTGCCTGTAGAGAAAAGGGTCCAGCAATTAAATGTGAACCACATGTTCAAAATTTTTAATAACACTGCTCCATCTTATCTTTCTGAACAGTTTGAGCGTGTTCAAAATCAACATCACTATCGAACAAGAGGGAGCAGCCATAATTTTATTGTTCCTGGGGTAAACTCAGCTGGGAGGTCTTCTTTCTCATTTGTCGGTGCCAAAAACTGGAACAATTTGCCTGGCCATATCAAACAATGCATAACAAAAGAGAATTTTAAACTAGAAGTAAAGAAATATTTTATGGAGTGTGTTGCAAATGAGGAAGAAGCCATATATTTATATTAAACTGTGATATAGTAAGCCACTGTTGCCAAATAGACATTGCTGTGATATGTGTCAGTCTTGCCTGTGATATATCATGCCCGGACCACTTTGGAAATAAGTGCAGGACACTTAAAGTGCTATCCGAGGTATATTTATGCCATGTATAACCTCTGACACTGTATTTATATTATTTTACCTTGTATTGTACATGTACATTTTTATACCTAAATAAAATCAATCAATCAATCAATCAACTCGATACCAAAATGGCGGACCGAAACCACGTCAATGCCAAAAAAGTCAACTTCTGGTTGTAGCGAATAGCTATTATGTCGCTCCCAACCTGAAGATAACAAAAAATATATAATAGAATCAGATAGATGACGATCTCATCTATCCAAATAGGTACTCATGTTTGGATCGGGGGGCGATAACTCGATAAAACAGAAAGGAATCAACAAGGCACCATGAAAAATAAAATCATCGCCATACACACACCACAAGTGCCAATCAAATATGTCCGACGATATGAATGGTTAACCAAAATAACAACCCCACGTGGCACAGCACTACGAAAGATGACTGCAACAGAAGATCCACATGATTGGATCCCAGTGCGTGACACCACAAAACAAGCACCGCCCCAACGTGCCAATCAAATTACTCCGCCGAAATGAATGGATAACCAAAACAACAACCCCACGTGGCAGACCCACGAAGAAAGGCACAAATTATGCAGACCGACAAACACCGCACAACAACACCGCCCCCCATGCCAATCAAAAACCTCCAACGAAATGAATGGCCAACCAATAACGGCCCCACGAGGCAGAGACCCACACAAAGGGAAATAGACACGCCCACCCGACACGCGCCAATCTCCAAGAAATGACAGAATTTTTCGCGTCCAGGAGAAAAACCGCAAACCACATCCGTAAAGTAGAAACCGCAAGCGATCCCATATGAAGATGTATCTCAGTAAACTGAAATACATAAAAATAATTTTATATACCTTCTGAATCTGATTTCTTTAACCTCAAAAATGTCATTGCAACACCACTGAAGTATTATTCAATACCATTTTAAAAGATATAAAACAGAGCACAGACCTTCATTTGCAACTAAATGTCTAGCCTCTAGTTTGAACATTAAGTCTTACCATTACAAAACCTTCACGTAAATCTAACATTTCCATCAATCAGTCTCCACTTATTATCCAACGGTGGCCACATACAAATTATACTTACCACCAAATACCATCAAATGTGTCAATATACATGAAAACTATTCTTGTTAAATACAAATGTATTAACCACCATCTACATTTTGGTCCATGTCTAACAATCACTTGATAAGATGGTTGAAAAGATGTGTTCACATAAACATGTTTAAGACTAACTACAGGCATTTAACAAACCCAATACAACCCAAGAAAGAGCTCATAGAGGCAAATGTATATTTCATGTTGTATGGTGTTTTAAACAGCATAAATTGTTTGACAATAAACACTATTATGGGTTGGGAAATCAAACTGACTTCTGATTGGCTAGCAAAAGCTGCAATAAAATGGCCAACACATCACAATAAAAATCCAACAATAGAAATTCATGTTGAATTTCAATACCTCATACATTTATATAAAACTTACCATCTAATAACCAGTTGACATTCCTCATGTTTTCCAGCTCGTTAAGCACCAGTTTCACCATGACATCATCTGGCACTAGGTGTCCCGCTTCAATAAAATGATGAGCCTGCAGACCTGCCGCTGTGACACATATATTAGGGTTATAATTAGTAATCAATCAATCAAAGAGTATCATAAGTGTATCAGTAAAAGGTACAGGAACATTTGTCTGGCACAATGCATTTCCAAAAAAAGATTTTTCTTTCCCTTCATAGGTAGGATTTAGATTTGTGTCAACACAAATTAAAATCCTTGCTTCCCTTCATAGCTACGATTTAGATCTGTGTCGACACAATTTAAAATTGGGTGGTAACAAATCAAAATTCTAATCTGTGTCAGCTAAAACCTGGTAACAAATTGAAATCGCGATTTGTGTCGACACAAATTAGAATTCTAATCTGTGTCGACACAATTTAAAATCCTTACCAATTTCAATCTGTGTCATGACATATATATATATATATATATATATATATATATATATATATATATATATATATATATATATATATATATATATATATATATATATATATATATATATATATAATATACATATTGCTATGGCTATAAGCCTATTCAAAATCAAACAAATTCAAATATCACATGCAGGTTAGTAACTAGCATCCACTTGGTTGAACATGTGAAGCTCTCGTTGGCCAACCTTTCATAGTTTCAACTTAAATATTCACTGCAGAGCAATTCATGATAGATGAAGAAAATATTCCTTGACAATTTGCCCTATGTATCCATTTTACCCTTGCCACATCACCCCAACATGAAAAGTGTCAACTAACATTCTTTCAGTGATTTATGAACATAAACCTGGCATATCCACTTTTATCCAGTAGAAGCTTCAGTAGTTTATTTAGGTAAATGATGGACTTTACATATGCTGAGAGTGGTATGTACATCCCAATTACTGGAGAGTAGCATGAGCAGGACTTAAAGCACTTAAAGTGCTTATAAAATGAATTTAGTGTCTGATGATAATCAATGCTCAGTGAGCTTCTGCGGATTATGATAATACTATGACTGTCCTGGGATATATGCTCTATGCTTTTATTTCATTGTACTTTTGACAAAGTATTAAATAATACATGTACATACTTTCCACATTATAAGGCGATCGATGTGGCAAGAGCAAATTTATAGTCCAGATACAAACAACATGTATCAAGATAATGAAAAAATAAACAAGGCTAAAATATGTAAACAATCATGAATATCCCATAATGCTACATAGCTTGCTAGACACGTTCAGATAGATCTACTCTCGGTCAGGTGACCCTCGAAGTCAGTAGAATCTATAAGGGTTAAACCTATTTTAACCAATAACCACATTTACTAATAGCCGTAATAGGACTAAACATCCTGTTTGATCTAGTGTATTAACTTTTAACAGACCAGGTCTTCAGCTATCTCTAATTCTATGCTTCTCCTGTACATGCTTCACTCCACAGTGCAGGCACCCACATAAGTACTGTGTACATGTACTTGCCTGCATACCCAGGCAAGTGAATTTTTAATAAAAGGACTTTCGGGCAAGTACATTTTAGTTTGCACTGCCCAAATGGGCAAGCTGATTTTCTGATAGAAAATGGCACAAATGCCTAGAAATATGCAAGCAATACAACACAATTAAAAAGAAAATGATTTCATATGTCTCTGGTACCAGCTAAATAGTACTTTTAAACTAATAAGGTAAGTACAGGTGCACTGATGTAACTATACATGTACATGTATATGTGTGTTCAAAAGTTGAAATATCTGAAATCCATTAAGAGAAGAGAAGAAGCCACTTGTTGTCATAAACTTCGCTCTGGAATTTCCATTGATAGAAGTTATTCACATTAAAGTAAATAGAAGTCACATTGCTACTTGCCTGTCTTGTTTAAAATCTGGGCCCTTAGCAGGTCACCACTTGAAAGATGTTTCAGCCCAAAATCCTTGACTATTCTGTTACTAACAGTCCCTTTACCCGATCCTGGAGGACCCATAATTATCATACGAAGTACTTTGGAGATCATAGTTGGAGAAACAAGGAGTGCAAGAAAAATGTGGAGTAAAAGATGCAGCTGTGTGGAGTTTTTAGACACCATTCATTATCTGTGCCAAAGGTTATCAGCTCAAAGGTCAAGGACGCGAGGTCAAGACCACTTCTTTAGAATTGTTTCCTATTTTGGTATCATTAATATATCTGCTAGCTATGATCCAATCACCAATATGATAGTTAGAGTAGTATTTTAATTAAGTCATAGGCATAATACACACAACTATCTTTTAACATGAGATTTTTGAATAAAACTGAGCTACAAAAATAGCGCCCTCTATATTGTTGAGGCCACACTGCAAATCAAACGGCTGCAGACCAGAGACCACGTTGTGGAGAACTTGTTCAAATTTGTGAGTATGCTGCCAGCAATTTAGTGTGGTTTTACATGTTGACTGCCCTTTCCAATCAATAATTCTAAGAAAAAGGAGATGTTTGGATATCATTGTATGTTTAGATTGTAATTTCAGGATTGAAATGTTCCTGTTCATCCGTGTTTACATTATAAGACTAGAGATATCCTTTCACATGTTTCAGTCTTCAGATATATTTTCATGCTTGTACTTATTATACTTATAGTAGCAGGGAACATGTCTCCGTTTTCAATACTGGGCTGGTAATTTAACTTCCGTGAAGGTGTACATGCTAATCAAGATAACTTTTAATTGTTTTTGTCGGTTAGAGTTCCTTGTTTTTTGCAAACAATCAATCAATGTTAAAACTTTAAATTGACAATCACACCAATGATTGCATCACAGCCAGAGGAGGACAGGTTTATCAAAAGATGATATGCACATGAAGTCTAGCCCAACGTAGACTGACTTGAGTTACAGGAGGTCACATTTTATTGACCAATGGCACTCTAGCCCTGACATTAAATGGTATATAGAACACCTGCTAGGATTTCCGAATAGTGATTAATTTTAGAATGATCCAATCATAAGTATTGATGTTTTTTTTAATGATTAGAGATGGTTCAAACATCTACTACTACAGTGGTGGGGCCTTTTTAATTTAAATTACTTAGTGAATGTCTTTGTCACATTTCACATTTATTCATATTATCTTGGATAAAGAAAAGAATGGATATGTAGCGAGAGACCAATTCCTATATGCCCTATAGTTACAAGCTGGACTCATGCCAGGAGCACCAGCTAAGGCAGCGGCGTGAGGTCACATGGGAAGAAGGACCAATCAGGGCTCTTGCATCGATTACATTACAGACAAACCTTATCTCCACCACCAGCTGGGGGTGCCCAAAGTACCAATTTCGGCCTATTAGCGGCTATTAGTTGGCACTGGGTGAGGCTAGCATATTCAGCTTGACTGGCTGGTTTCGAATCCACTTGTGTTTGCTCATCTAAGATATTATGCTGTGGTGCGGCCCAACTTGCTAACTCGCTCTTTTAGACTGATTCCCTGAGTTATCAGCGGTAAGCATTGCAAAATAGCGAGTAAGTCTAATATGTGCTATATGTTTATTTCTTTGTCACCAAGTTGCAGACTCCGATTGGCCTGCAGGAAGTAATGAATCAAGTGACACCTGGTCGCCTGTTCTTGTGTACATAGCGTCTTAGTTAGCTTGTGTGACATTAACTTTTAAGTAGGTTTGTGTTTTTAATATGCCAAATGGTTATCGTCAAGCATATCAGATCTTGAACATAATTAGAAGTTATTTCCATTCATTCTTGTTTTTTGTTATTATACGGAGCACTGCTACGAGCCCTTAATCCTGAACAATGATTTAAGCTGAAAAAGTCCGAACACTATGGGCCTAAGACACTGGAATTAATGCAGGGTCTTAGCCAGGATTTAAAAAATGTCTGTCCAAAACGGCAACGCCAAAATATCTGCCCCTCTAGATTTAGCCAATAATCTGCTTTAAATCGTTATACCAACTACATTTAAATGCCTACTGTGCCAAAAAAGTCATTTACACTTCAGCTATGTCTTTAAAGATTGTTTGTTAGGAAAATACTTGGTTATTAGTAATTTATTGCTCCCATAAAGTCAAAATTGAAAATTCTTTATGGAAATATTTGCCTTTCCAAAAAGAAGGTTTTCAGGAAACTGTCTGTCAGGCAGGACAGGTCCTGGCTAAGTCCCTGATGACTGGATGGGAAGTTTCTAATTCAATGAACAATTTATTATCATATTTTTAACCCTTAACACGCTGAATTGCCTGATGGGGGCTTGTCCCTCAAACTGAATTGTTTTTTTGCAACAAATTATGATGCATTGCTGTTGAGCTGTCAGGGGGGTGTAAGTCTCTCCAGCCATAAAAGGCAAAATATCATACCAAAAATCTGAAATAAAAAATACTGCCTGAAACTACTGTTCTTGTTCTTTTAAATTCAAACTTAATCCTTACAACATGCTGATTAATCTTTTTGTCATTTCCACTTTCAGCAAAATGGAAGTAGAAAATACTGATGATTGGGGCTGGGAAACCCCTAAGAACAAACCTAAAAAAGGTGTGACACCAAAAAAGACCACCTCACCAAGAGAAGGACCAGAAGGTGACAGCATAATGGTCAGCCACAAGAAAAAACTGATGAATGCAAATAGTAACAGTTCACTGAAGAGTGCAAAAAAGGGGAAAAAATCCAAAACGGGCAGTGACATTTCCTTTGACTCAAATAGCAGCAAAAAATCAGCTAAACATAAGTTGGAAAGTCAATCAAGTGAGGGAGGAGAAGTGTCTGATTCATCTCCAAAACGAGTCAAACATACAAGTGGTGAGAGTGTCAAGACACCAGCTAGTGCTCGGCGGACACTAAAAGCCAAGAAGAGAGCTAAAGAAATCAACAGCTCTGTGGACTCTCTTAGCCCAAGTGAAGATGAGGATGTATCTGTCCTAAAACCATTCAAGATTCAGGCTCCTGGTCCGAATGACAGCTGGGAGGAGGCAGTCAAAAAAGCTAGAGGAAACCCAGATGGGGCCATTGAAGGACTGCAAGACCATCCTAAAGAGAATGGCAAAGGAAAATCTGCTGAGAAAAATCAGAAAAAGAAGACACCAGATGGCAAGAAAAAAGATAAGCCAATGAAGGTAATTGATTTTTTAGATACTTCTGTGGGATATTTCAGATATATCTTTAAGAACATCTTCCAGGCCTCAACGCTAACTCAAAATGATACTGGCCCTTTAGGACCAGTAACACCTAGCATCTACTGGTCCTGCAAAATATTTACTGGCCCTACATTTTTTCTTTAACATAAGAAGAAAGAACATTGCATAAGATTCACCACAACACTTATCTTTATAAATTTTATCTTTATTTATTTCAAAAACAATTTGGGACTTTCTCAGGGGGAATTTTTTTAACAAGAATGTCTCCAAATGTATACTGGTCCTGTAGGACCAGTTGAGGTCTCTTTTTACTGGCCCGAAGCTGTTTTTGGGAATTTTTACTGGCCTGGGGCCATAGGTTCACCCTTAGCGTCGAGCCCTGGAAGTCTTCATAATTAGAAAGCGTGGTATGCATTAATTCTTCAGTTGAGTGATTAAAATTATGAATTGATTACTCATTTCTTATTGAAAAATATTGATCCTTATCTTCCAGTATTGGTTGGAATCATCAAGTAATATTTTGTATGTGTTACCTTATAATCGTTTGGCATGATCATCCTAATGAGAACACTTTTATAATTGACTAAGTATGAAATTAATTTATTAGATATATTTAACATGTACATACTCATTAATGTAGTTTTTGTTACTTCCATCTGCATTCTTCACTCTCAGTTTTTATTTGCTAGTTTATTTTCACTCCTTATATTTTGAACAGATTTTACAAAATGCAGCCCAGAAGGTGAAAGGGAAGATTAATGACGCCAGGAAAGGCGTGAAGCGGAAGAGTGATGAGAGCACAGAAAGTGGTGAGCAGTCGTTACTGATCCAAACTTGTTAGGTTTACTGCTATGTTTAGGAAATTTACATTTGCATATAGATTAAACTAATGAGTAATGATATTATTTCACATTTCTCTCTGGCAGAGCATTCTGTAGTTGTAATAAGCCATGTTTAGGTATTCAACAAATAGCTGCACTGGCCTAGTAGGTATTGAAAATCCTCAAAATAGTACCTGCCCAGACTCACATTACAAAACAAGGCAACTTCACACTTTTAATCACTGGATATATCTAAATACAGCTTTAAGGGGGTCAAATGTCTGCATCAAAAGTTTCATGTTGTATATGCTTAAATCTATACAGCCCTGTTTTAGAAAAAAAAACATATATATAAATAGTGAATTTACTTATTTTTAAAAATTATAATAGCAGTAGTTTATTTGACAGTATAATGAAAATTATATCTTTATTTTGCTCAACAGAGGCCAAGCGTAAGAAGATAGAAGAGATGACAAAGAAAGAAAGGAAGGTCATGAGAAAAATGCAGAAAACTAATTATGACCTGGCCATGAAAACAAAACAGATCTGGGAGGAAGTGAGGAGGTGAGGCATTATTATTATTATTATCATTATTATTATTATTATCATCATTATTAGTTTTATTAATATTTTTATTATTATTATTAATATTATTATTATTATCATTATTATAATCATTATTATTAAGTTTATTTTAAAGACATTCAGGTTTTTGAAAGAAATTTCATGTTTGAAAATCTAGTTCTTAAGACTGTTTGTCCTTCTTTTCAAATTTAATTTTTGTTTATTTTGAAAGCAATATTTATATTAGTGAAATATGGAGACACATCATGGGATGTAATGCCATGTTGCTGTCACCCAGCATATTACTCTAGCATGTCATCAACTATAAATTGTTTGACATCTATTTTATTGCCAGGATATTACATGTACATCTCATTAAGGTGATATAGCCTCATATATGGCAAAGATTTAGTCCCATACATGGCCTCATGTTTTCAATTCAACCAAGTATGTTATTAATTTGTGCATGAATGTGTTGGTTAAAATGGCAACTTAGCTATTCCTTTCAAATTGTGTTGATGCCAATAATGATACTAGTCTACACATTTTCTTCCTATAGGCATGATACAGGATCCGAGAAGCGTACAAAGTTGTGCACTGATTTATATAACATGGTCAAAGACAGAGCTAAAGAGGTTAGTGCTATGGTTGTGGTGTGGGAGCATTACTTTGCTATTCCTTTCCAGTGCTGGTAAGGTAAGCATGCTTTTCTGCATTTGTAAGGTATGATTCCTGTGCTAAAATGTATTATCGAAATTATGGTATATGCATGATACATGATAGTTATTTTTGTTGAATTACTGTAGATGTTGCTTTGTATATTTATCTACCTTTGAAACAAGCTTGTAAAATTGTTTCTTTTGAATTTGACATGAATTGATTGAAATGTTGATGAATCATAATCAATTATTCCATAAACCTTAGGCAAGTATTTTTCTCACAAATCATAACAGTTCTGTTGGGGTAGAATGAAGCAATAGTGTGATGAATTATTTAAGTTTCAATATTATTCTGTTTGCAGATGATACTTGCACATGACACCTCCAGAGTTGTTCAGTGTCTTGTGAAGTATGGAACCCAAGACATACGGGATAAACTGTTTGAGGAACTGAAAGGTGCAGTTTTATTTTCACTTGGTATTTAAGATAAAATTGTTTATGTCATGTATGTGACACACATATTTAAAACTAAAAGTGTGTTTTGGCATTCTCATTTTCCTGAACTAACAAGGTGTAGTCAACTCAGTTAAGGGTTATTTATGTTGTTTTGATTGATTATTTGCCTTAAAGGCTGAAATGTATCATGGGTAGTTATATAAAAGATGAATACTTAAAACAAAAGAGAATTTATTGAAAGGGGAGGTCAACCTCCTGTATTTGTAAAATTTACTTAAAACTTTCATCTTCAAACTGCCTCTTTTATCTTGATTTAGTTGAAAATATCCACCAAACATCTCTCAAAGCACCCCAACCATTCACTACATTCCTGTAAAGAAACAATATGTTCAGGCATGTAATGTTTATTTCAAAATTTTGTTTGCAGGTGATATCCTAGAGATGAGTATGTCAAAATATGCCAAGTTCTTTGTGAAGAAACTCCTGAAGTTTGGGTAAGTGGAATGAATTTTGTTCAGTGGTATCATTGGTATGTTCTCTATAAATAGATGATTTGTTGTTTTGTTTATTCGGAGATTTTGAGGTATTTTCACATATTTGTATTTAGCTTTTATAATGGTACTTGTTAAAAGGAAATCATAATAATCATGATAAGTTTAATATTAACACATTTTCAGACTTTTTGTATAGCTATGTAATTCAGTACTTCCTGTATTGTTCAAGTATTGTTATACATGTATGTTATTTTAATAATGTTCAAAACCTGTTCTATTATCCCCTATGATTTCTTTTTGGCTCACAGTACAAAACCGCAAAGGGCTGCTGTTTTCAAGTCATTTCATGGAAATGTTCGCAAACTTATCAGGCATAGGGTAAGTGTCTTGTCAGTTATGAAATGTTCTTATTTTACTTGCATTATACTAGACTTCTATTTATCTGTAGTAAATTCAAATGTTTATGAACTCTCTTAGATACTCATGTGTTATCTAGATGCACTGATATTTCGGCCATAGGTGACTAAACGAAGGTTGAGGAACGAAGTATTACCAAATTCTTTGTTTGAGAAAGATTCTTTCTGCTAGCATTTTCTTTTTCAGTAACTTCCTATATATATATATATATATATATATGTATGTCTACAAGAGTGACTTTAAGACATGAAAAATGTGCGTCATTTTTTATTTTTGCATTCTTGAACTACTTGCAAGTTGTTAGAAAAATTAGTGATGTCATTGATATGAAATTTTATCGATTCGATTAATCGCTATATGATTCGATTCGATTCGATACACCGTAACGTGCTCGTTGGGCACAATTAATTACCTAGTATATTGCTCAAAATAAAAAACATTCTTGCTTTTTTAATTCATTCATCAAACAGCAAATCAATGAATCAATTCTGTATTTATTCATTCATCAATTATTATAATCAATCATGATTTATTTTAATTTCATTTGAATACACACATTACTTAATTTACTTTATATTTGATTCAATCTTTTATACCTATTACAATTCATTTTGTGGCTGTTATTTGTATTAATTTCATCCATAGCCACATTGTATGTCTATATGGACATTCGTTACATTCGCTCATTTGAGACACGAACGTTCGAAACGTTCGTATCTCGAATACTGCGCACATGATGAGCAGTACGTTTAGCGAATGTTTCAGACATTGTTGATCTGAACGTACTGCGAATTCTGTGTGCGCAGTAAGATAAAATGGCAGCCGTTTGTTTTGGTGAGCGAATCGGTCTACTGCTCATGATTTTGCGTGTACTTACGGCTAAGAGCCGTAGTACAACGTAAAACGGCCGTTGGTTTGTTGGATCGAGCGCTCACTCATGAGTTTTTGCGTGTACTTACGGCTGACAGCCGTAGTACACGGTAGAACTTAACCCCCAAATGTAGCGGCATTTGGGGTTAATTTTGTCGATTCTGTCGCATCGATACGGTAGCCTTATCGATGCGACTATCGACAGGGTCTTACGTAGCGGCAAGGTAGCGGTGCATCGACTTGGCGACTATCGATGACATCCCTAAGAAAAATGTATATCAATAGTAAGAGATGAGAAACATAACTTCTGGGCTGACAACACGAAATGTTGAATGTGTCATTAAATCAAAATATGTGTATTTTTGTAGGAGGCCTCCGAGGTTGTTGAGTACGCCTACGACCAGTTCGCCACAGCGCCACAGAGATCTTCCTTAGTGGACGAGTTCTACGGACCAAGTTTTGCACTCTTCAAGGTAAGTAACTTGTAGTGCTTAAGTAATGCTTACCAGTACAATGAAATGTAAATAACCTTTATAGGTCTAACAACTTTACGATCAGGAAAAAGTGTTAAGGTTACTTAATTGTTCACCATATGGAGGTTCTCACCTGCAATGAAATTATAGAAAATGATATTCAGTTGGCATCCAGCATCTGGAGCATTGCATTAATAGGACCAATTGTTAGAAAAGTCTAGACAAAACTTAGTATTTTCCTATAAATTCACTGTTGATATATAGTAGTGGAACCTATGTAATTACTGTAGATAAATATTTGCAGAAGTGGCCATAAGAGATTGTTAGTTACCCCCCCCCCCCCCTTTCAATAACAATGTTTCCCTGATATGTACTTATTTCATCCTCTTATTTTATTTTCCCACCAGACTCCTGAGGTGAGAAGTCTTGACCAGATTATGTCCTCTCAGAAGGACAAGAGAGAAACCATCTTACGGAACATGAAAGATGCCCTCATACCATGTGTAGACAAGTAAGCAACTTTTAACATATTAAGTACTATCCTATTCCTTATTGCTTTACAAAAGTCTTTATTGCAGATGAAACATAAATCGGTAATTTTCCTTCCTATGATTTTTAGAATATTAAGTTCTTTAAAAACTTATATACGCCAATTCTATTGACTGTCAGTTTAGGAATTTAAAGAGTATGCTTTAAGGGGGTCCTAAGTGGCATAGAAGCAAGGAGTTGATTGAACTTACCTCTAATGATGAGTATTTATTAAAAAAACGCAGTTGAGATGTGATTACGTTAATGAAAGAGCTGTATGTACATACAACTTTTCTTTTGTTTTCAGGGAGGTGTGTATCCACTCAATCGTACACAGAGTTTTCCTAGAATTTTTCACCTACGCCAAGGAGCACATGAGACAGGTAAGTTTAAGCTTATTAATTATTCCTCAATGTTTTAATCAGGTTTGTTAGTCTTACCTGGTAGCTATTTGGATAAGATGTATTCAACAGGCCACATTTATTTAATATCATCTAGTTGTCAGTACACTAATATTTCTCCATTAAAGATTTAACTGCAAGTATTTATCCACCTTAAAATGAATGAAGTTATCAAAAGCTTTGAATATGCATAGAGGAATTCCAATATTTGTGTCATAAATCTGTTTGATTTTGCACATTCAATTCTGTTCAAATATAGTAAAGTGAACCCATGAATAAAATCTGAATATGATTGTTTACATGCTTTCTTCTTTTTTCAGGAAATGATAGAGACTGTTCGTGAGAGTTTAGTTCACATGTTGCACACCAGGGATGGAGCCAGAGTAGCCATGCATTGCATATGGTATGGAACTGTCAAGGTATGTATTCAATTTAATGCTTACTAGTATTTTTGTGGTGGTGCATTGGCGAGTTTAAATCTGATTGTGTAAAGAGCTCTGAATAAAACAGGGTCTGATACTTAGATTTTAGGCTAGGGGGCCGAAAAGGTCTATTGATTAAAATTACTGGTCAAACAGGATTTCTGGTTAATATACATACTATTTTGGGCCCCTTGTCTGAAAAATCTAGGGGCCCAACGCAAATTCTATGAGCATATGCTTCCTGGGCCCCTGGGAGAGTCAAACCCTGATAAAATATAGGGAGATGACAGAGAAATTGGTTTTGTAGACTTGACTGGAGCCTTCACTGCACTGAATCTTAAGATCAAAGAAAAAGAACACTTCAAGGCCCTGATTTTAAATGGCTGATGATTTTGTTCTTCAATTAACCAAGTTAATGAATGTATTTCTAATGAAATCTTACTTGAATTATAGTAAAAGGTATATATCTCTGATGATAGAAGTTTGCACTTGTAAATGCAAGCTGTGTGAACTCTATTTACACAGTGGACTTTACATTGATAACTGTGTACATGAAAAAGATTCATTGAGGAATGCAAACATTTTCAATGTATGTAGGTATCCCTAAATGGGAAAGTGTGCTGCCAGGAAATGAAATATTGTTCAATGTTCGCAAGTGTTCAATGTTTGCTGTCGTCTTGTAGGATAAGTGTTGCTGAACATGTTCATAATATCTAGGTTAAGTTTGTCAAAATCAGAATGGTATAAACCTAAATACTTCTACATGCATTATAAGCATTCTCTTTTTTTCCAGGACCGTAAAGTGATTATCAAGACTTTCAAGACATATGTTGGAAAGATCTGCAAGGAGGAATATGGTCATATGGTGATGCTGGCCATATTTGATTGTGTGGATGACACAAAATTAGTCCAAAAGGTTTTAATAGAGGTAAGCAGTCCAGCAACTACCTTCTTCAGGGATATGAAATAAATGGTGTATTTAGATATAAACAATAAAAACATATGTTCTAGTTTATTTTAATTTGAAGTATGGGCTATCAGTGATGAGAAATAATATCAAAGACGGTATTGGATGTTTCTATAAACTTGAAGGGTTTTGAACTATAGTGTATTGTTCAGGTTGGAAAAAGATTGTTAAAGCTATTAATTGTATTATCAGTGAGTAGCAGAACCGGGTCTCACTAAAAGACAAACGCCAACAAACGCCACCAAACGCCACCGAACGCCAACAAACGCCACCGAACGCCAACAAACGCCAACAAACGCCCCTGCACGCCAATAACAAATGTCTCCCAAAAATATTGGTAAACAACAAACGCCACTAAACACCACTGCACGCCACCGAACACCAACAAACGCCACTGCACGCCAACAAACGCCACCGAACGCCAACAAACGCCACCGAACGCCAACAAACGCCACTGCACGCCAACAAACGCCACCGAACGCCAATAACAAATGTCTCCCAAAAATATTGGTAAACAACAAACGCCACTGCACGCCACTGCACGCCACCGAACACCAACAAACCCCAATACCAAATGCCTACAAAAAATATCGGTCAACAACAAACGCCACTGAACTCCAACAAACAAATACTGAATGCCAAGGACAAATGCCACCTAGAAATGTTAATAAACAACAAATGCCACCAAACGCCAACATTATAAACCTTTTGTGCATAGCCTGCTCTCTTTTACATGTGCATAATTAGACATTTTTGAAAAAGAGGTGTTTGAATCCAGTTCAATTCAATTGTTTATTTTATGTTGTCTGTAAAATGTTGTTCAGAATCATTAAGAAATTGAATTTGTGCATGTCTGCAGCACCCTGCAAGCTAAATCAAAACCATTGCAGGAGGGATAGTGCATTAGAAAAACTTGGTTGAGGTGGGGAGGGGTTGTTTAGTTTTTCGAAAACATTCAGTACGTTATAAGGGGCATTCCACAGTAATTTCGTCCTGACTACTCATTTTGTCATCCTTTGAAACTAAAGTTCATTTAACATGAATCTGAAAGAAAACTTTGCCAAGTTTTTAGAACTGGTTTTGGTTTTTCCCTATGATTGCCCAAATATAAGTTATTGACTTCGAAAGTGGAATTTGTGGAAAAATTTGTGTAGACTACATGGGACATGACATTTTGTTCATTTTCTTAAGGTTCTATAATTGTTGTTTAAATATCAAACAGAAATGAGCCCTAGTTGTTCATTTTTTATCTCTTATTTTATTATCTCTTATATGCACATACATAGAATGCTGCCTTTACATATTCTCCTCGACTATGAGTTAAAATGAATAGCGTGATGCAGTTTTCCTATAGAAAATCTCTCTGAATCAAGAAAAGACGACAATTAAAATCTGTCTCGTGATAGACATTGCATGTCTATCACAGGACATCACACTCAATTTTCTTTGTAACTACAGACTATTTTACCATTTAAAATATATCAAGTAGAAGCTAAGTACTTTTGTAATGGATTATACACTAAGCGTGAATGCCATAGTGCGTGTATTTGAGGACTATTTTGCAAGCGAAAAATGTTTTGAAAAATCCACTTCCATTTTGTATCCTGTGATAGAGGGACATAATTTCATAAAAAGCTGTATTTCAGCTGACATAGTAGTCTTTAGTTGTTCTAAGTTATTTTAAGTTATTACACAAATGCTTATAAGTACAATGGAATCAATTGTGCATGTAGTGATAGCCATTTTAGAATGATATATAATTTATAAAATTCAAAATTGTTCATTATATGCCTATGAAATGCCTAACAAACACTATTCATTAGAATTAAAATGAAATTTTAAATGCATCTTTATTTAGAAAGGCAGATATTCTACTTGTACAGAAGTTTTTAGAAGGTTAGGAGTGCTGACACTCTTATCAGATACCCTAAAACTGTTGTGGAATTTTTGTCTTGTGATAGACTGTCCCGCGATAAGCAGACCTTGTTTCATAAAAGCTCAATTTTTCTTTATAACTACAAAATATTTTACCATCTAAAGTATATCATGTAGAAGCTCAGTATTTTCATAATGGATTACAATAGGCATTAATGTCATAGCGCGTGTATTTGAGGAGAATTTACTAAGAGAAAAATGTTTCGAAAAATCCACCCCCATGTTGTGTCCCGTGATAGACGCCTGTATTTGCTTAATTATCTCCTTCAATTAAGGAATTTTTCAAAAAAAGAGTTCAAATAATACACCTTAATGCCAGTCTGTTTTATATAGCAAAATTATCAAGCATTGAAATGGTTAAAGATTAAATTGCCTTTGACTTGTCAAATTTGTCCCGTGTTAGACAGAAGGCTTATTGTGGAATGCCTCATCAGTACAATTGTTTGTTGTTATAAAAGGCCAATCGAATTTTGTATTTTGATTCAAACACATTCAACTTATGGAGGTGGTAATGGTTTATTTAGGCTAAGCACAAAAGGTTTCTAATGTTGGTGTTTGATGGCATTTGTTGGCCTTTGTTGTTTATTAACATTTATAGGTGGCATTTGTCATTGGCATTCAGTGGCGTTTGTTGGAGTTCAGTGGCGTTTGTTGTTGACCGATATTTTTTGTAGGCATTTGGTATTGGGGTTTGTTGGTGTTCGGTGGCGTGCAGTGGCGTTTGTTGTTTACCAATATTTTTGGGAGACTTTTGTTATTGGCGTTCGGTGGCATTTGATGGCGTTCAGTGGCGTTTGTTGGCGTTCGGTGGCGTTTGTTGGCGTGCAGTGGCGTTTGTTGGCGTTCAGTGGCGTTCGGTGGCGTTTGTTGTTTACCAATATTTTTGGGAGATTTGTTATTGGCGTTTGTTGGCGTTCAGTGGCGTTCAGTGGCGTTTGTTGGCGTTCGGTGGCGTTTGTTGGCGTTCGGTGGCGTTTGTTGGCGTTCGGTGGCGTTTGTTGGCGTTCGGTGGCGTTTGTTGGCGTTTGTTGGCGTTTGTCTTTTAGTGAGACCCGCAGAACCTTAATTGGACCTCTGATTCTACAATGCTAGAGCGACTTTAAGTAGCACCCTTATTTTCTAGTAAATATCTTCTTTGTTGTTTTTCTAGGAGATGATGAAGACCTCGAAGGAGCTTGCCTTTGATCAGTATGGCCGCAAGGTGCTTCTTTACCTCCTGTCCCCGAGAGATCCTTTACATTTCCACCCCGACATCCTCAAGGTTCTGGCTCAAGGAGACAAGAACACAACAAGGTATTTCAAGAGAGGCCTCTCCTTCATTTGATCATATGCTATCATTTGTCTAAATGTAGTTAAGATGACAGACCTTGGTTTTATGTGACTTGAATTGTCTGTGTTTTAAGTATTTCTGAAACTGGGCATGTACCTGATTTATTTTTGATTCATATATACTTATGCTTCCTGTTTATATCTTGTATTAATTGCATAAAGGTCTCACTTTGTTGAAAATCTCAGCAGGAGAGGATCCTGCAGCATACTAGGCTCATTAGAGACAGAATGGGAAGTCTCAAGTTAGCAGTTTTAATTTACTACAAGTTTTAATGCTGATATTAAGTATGAAATTAAAAGTTTGATGATAGTTCATTGTGGACTTCCATTTCAAAAATTCCTGTGAAGGCCATGTGTCCACTAAGTTATATAAGAATTCTTCAAATGATTCATGTTGGCATTTGATAAATCCGTATTTTGGTATTTTTGTACTGATCATTTATTTTTCTTACAGTAAAAAGGATTCTGCGCTGAGGAGAAAGGAGCTAAGGGATGCTGTGTCTAAGCCAATGCTGCAGCTTATAGTGGATCATGCTAAGACACTGGCAATGAACAACACCACCCTCCTGCTTATACTGGCCATACTCAGACATTCACAGGGTAGGTCTTTGAAAAGGCGTGATTTATTAAATCCTCAGTTCCTAATGCTATCAAAATAAGGATTGATTGATTGATTTTATTGACCTCATAAAGAATTCAGTACAGAGTTACCTTATTGAGATACAACCTTTTATCATAGATAAACATTGTAAGAGAAATCAGTATACAGATATAGAAATTGATACATTGGTGTACAGTCAACAATGATGTGTTCAGTTAGGTTTTCGAAGAGTGGTGAGTATGATACGTTGTTCACAGGACCTCAAGGCTTCATAGAAAAGAATATTGGGGTCAAGGGTCCTTTCGTTAATGAGATTGAGGCCACATCTACACAGATGTAGATACAAGGCAATCTTCATTTGAAGGTATTCAGTTGTGATATCCATCAAATCAATTTTTTTTCAAACTGGAGTCATATTGTCTTGATTTGTTTGCCTTTTCAAATGCTTGTATTTCACCAATCATTGTAATTTTTATCCTACAAAATGAATAGGTGATATTTGCTTCCATTTCATCTTAGTTTCTCAAAAAAAAAACCTATGTTGATAATCTACTGTTCTCTTTTATGTATCCAGATGACATCACAGAAGCATGTTTTGCTATCTCCCAAATTGCGGCCGAGCCTTTCACCGCAGGAAGTCTGGAGAATTTCCACATTGTGGAGCACCCTGGAGGTCACATGACCCTGAAGAAGCTGGTGCAGAACGATGCGGAGAGGGTGAAGAGTGGGGAGAAGGTCCTCTTCTCGAGCGTACTACTGGACACGCTGCCGGACGGGTGTCTCAAGTCCTGGGCCGCCTGCAACAGGGGATGCTTCATGCTACTCACGTAAGAATATTGGCAACTTTTTGGGGGAGGATTAAGATTAAATGTCAAATTTTCATTGGGGAAGTATTAGTGCATGTATTATTATTATTATTATTATTATTATTATTATTATTATTATTTATATTATTTATATTAGTATTAATATTATCATTATTATTCATCCATTTAATTACCAGATTGGACTACACAAAGGGATATAAATGATATGTAACAAAGTAGTATGAATTTGATAACTATTATTTATTCTCTCATCAGTGTTTATTGATTGACTTCTAATATTTTGGGATAGGGTTGGTAAATAGTAGAACAGAAAAGATCGTCTTTTTCTCTATTTCTTTTTGCGAGATGAGTGTGATGCATTATGACTAGACCATAAATATTTGTCAAGCCAACAAGTTCCAACAAGGTATTTCTATTTTGCAGGCTGCTGGAGTTGAACAATTCAGAGGTGACGGCCAAGCTAAAGGCAGAGCTGGAGCCGATCATGGGATCCCTGTCAAAGGTGGAGCTGAAAGGAGCACAGATTCTCTGCAGCAAGCTTAACGCACAATAAAGCAAACATGTGCACACATATCATGTTCATTTTACAGAATCAATATTTGAAGGTGTGCTCTCATTCAATTCCATGGAAACTGAAACAGAATGAAAGAACCATGTTTTCTTGAAATATTATCCTAGGCAATGTATACTGTAAGTTCTGCTGGTATGCTGATAAAATTGACTTGTCAATTTCATTTTGTTGGTCTTGTCTAATTGTAAAATAAAGGGATCTTTTAAGAAAATCGATGTATCATCTCCATTTTTTCACACAGATGCTGTATACATATAAATTGTGCCGTGTGTGTACTCTTTTAAACACCAGCATTTGTTACATAGTGAAAAAAGATAATTTAGGTATAGTTTGAAAGAGATACTGAGAAGAAGCATCTCAGTTGCTTGAACTATCAAATAATTTTATCAAATGAGAGTTAATTTTCAAGTCATAATTAATCTTGTATGAGTTTGGTTACTCATGGTCAGTAAAGGAGGTAGGACTTCAAAACAACCTCAGTGACATTGTAAATTCAATGATCTGGAAAATGTTTAGAATCTTTATATTTTATATTGACAAATGAACAGGGTTCACAGTAGACCGTATACTAAGGATACCTGTAACTCAACTTCATAACATTATTTGACAGATAAAGCATAATGGATTTCATTTACTGATGCAAAGAATGAGAGCAGTTATTTTAGAAAAAAAATGAAGTAAATTAATTATATGGAGACCAATATTTTACATTTGACTTTGAGGATGAGAAGAATGCTATTATTTTAAGGTGACACTAGTTTAACCTGCATGGCTGGTTGTATAGTACTAATCTGTGTAGGAATTAAAGTCTCTTGAATAAACATACATTTGTGTTGTGTATACATGCTGCCTTTTCATTACTTTATTCATAAATTTCTTGACCTTGACATTTGTGAAGTAAATGAATATTTTATTTAGTCAAGTATGAATTGTATATTTTAAAAGCATAAGCATTTTAGAGGAGAACATCTTAGGGACATCTTTCAGGTGTTGAATCACCACTACAAGAGTTATGTCCTAGTCCCTTATCACAATGAATGAATTTTGATAACAAATTTGTAGTATACATTTGATCAAAAATGGATGTATCCCAAAGCTATTTGATACAAAATGTTCAACCTTAAATCTTAGTAAATGCTTATAGGTTAGGATACATTACATTGTCCAATTTTGTTTGTCTATAAGTCTCAAATTATTTTGGGGAATTCACTTGACACATATAAGTGGTGCTCTTGTATGTATACAGTTTCAATAAACGAATAACAAATATCAATGTATCTTTTATTCATGCTTTATTATTCACAACCTTTTCATTCAACTTTATAATAGATGAGCCTACGTGTTTCGACACTTGAGTTTTAAAAAAGAAAAATCTTGTGAAAAAGACCTTTCAAAAGACATTTAGATATTTACCACCTTGATATATTGTTGGTTTTGGGAATTTTGTCCTCCCTAGAACAATTGTAATAAACAAGATGTAATTTTATGTGAGTAAGCATTCCTTACATTTCCTTTTGACTGTTCTCCACTACGAGGTCTAAGTCAGGGGAAAGCAGCATTCTTTGTACAATAGCATCATTTCATTGGCACCAGTTCCATGAGCATTTTGAAATGATGAAACTAACATCACATCACAAGAATATTTATAATTGGAACAGGTATTCTTCATATCATCAAGGGATATATCACAGTCATTCAACATACACAAAATGAAAATGAATTTTACTACTGCTAAGGAATGACACAGTGAATGCACCTAGCTAAATTATGTATTCATTTATCATTATGATTTGGTTACTAAACAAAACTTATTTAAAATTGAAAATACTATGACCTCTCAATAGATTACAGTAATAATTGAAATGAGACCATATGCTTTATTTAGGTATCATAACAATGAGCTGCCATTCTCTTCATAGCTGTAAGATCGATATTTCTGTATCCTACCACAAGCAAGAAAAGTTTATCACTTGCCTGAGGAACTTTTCATAAAACCTCTGTCCTAGCCAACAATTACAATTTCTCTAACCTGGGACACATATTGCTGATCAGACTGCAAATTTAACTACATGTATTAGTTAATTACATCTTGATTTATCTTATTTCCTAGATTCCGAAGTAATTGCTCATATTTCAGCTTCTGCCTGAGAACCTTCATGGTGCTCATGTGGATACCCTGGGCGTGCCGTCTCTATTTCTGTGTGCGTCTGAAATAAAGAAAAGTGCTTAGTTGTAACATGCAGTATTTTGCTTTCTGTTGGCAAGGACCTTAGCTTAGTTTAATGGTTACACAATTAAGAATGATTTTACAAAACAATTTGAAGAACAGTTGTTGGTAGTGTTCCTATTTCATATACTGTAGAACACACATATGACGCGTGGTCCAAATATAGCGAATTGGGGAGTTTTCGCATCATAGTTTATCTTTATGTCAGCGACGGTGGCCACCGCTGGCAGCGCCAAAGTACAGAAAAAAAGTACAGCGTTTTTATATATAGCGAAGCGGAACCACATGCTATGTACGCTATATATAAACAGACTTGTACATTGTGTTTTCTACAGTATCTTCTTCAAATATAAACCCATGTATGCTTTCTCCAGAAAGATTCCATTACAATTGTCTGGCTGATTCTTGGCCTCTGTGAGTTTTAATGGGTAAAGCATCATGATACAACATTTGATTTAAAATACTTAAGAGATACTTTTGATAGTTTCATCCGGATCTTTGATATTTTTGAGAATAACTTGAAATACAACAAGGATTTAACAAAATATTTGAAGCAGTGTTATTGGTAATGTACTGATTAACATTTTCCCTCATATCTTCTCCCAATGGCAAATATGCTTTCACTTGAAAGATTTCGTCAAAATTATTAGGCTGTTTTTAGCCACTATAAGCATTAATGGGTTTAAGTGAAGATACCTTCATCTCGTCCTTATAAAAAAATTTTTAACAGTATCCCTAAAGAATGTCAAATTTCTCAGCTCGCCACCAATTGCCAGCTTGTCAACATGCAGTTTTATAAATTTCAGATACATATCAACTACTTAGACCATGAATGGTTGTGTGCCACTGCCTATTTGGGTTACTCGAAAAGGAATCAAAATACACAAATTATTTTAGATAAATCAATACCAGTTTAAAATGCCAAAAATGTGAAAAAAGTCTAATCAGACCATATTTGACCCTATTTGACCTTCAAATATAGGTCAAGGTCATTTTCCAGGCTAACTTAAATATGAAGTTCAGGCTATGGGAATTCATAGGGTGCCTTAGTCTTTTTCTTTTAGGCACAGCAAAGTGTTGCAGAGAGCTGCTGAAAGTTACCCTTCATTTTCAACCTTAGTCCCATTTTGCCTCCTATATCATGCTCTAATCAGACATAGATATTCAATTTTTGACCTAAAAGTAATAATTTCTAACAATTTTCTGCAACTTCTTATCATTCAGTGTGTTGACCTGAAATTCTCCTATTGTTAAAACACCACAGAACTATACTGACATAATTTCTGAAGTCTTAACATTAAAAAAGATGGCTTTTTCATGTAATTTGGATTCTAGATTTGCGTTTTGATCGGAATATTAGCGTGATTTGACCTTGACCTTGAGTTCAAGGTCAAATTGTCAAACTCACATGCTACCAATAAAAAGGCTGATTAATGACAATTCCGACGAGGGGTCATTTGTAAAGATTACTTACATAGTTTAAATTATATGTTTGATTTGCCTACCCCCCACCCCATGTTTGACTCTTTTTTGGTGATTTGGCATTTTTAACAGTATCCCTAAAGGATGTCAAGTTTCTCAGCTCGCCACCAATTGCCAGCTTGTCAACATGCAGTTTTATAAATTTCAGATACATATGAACTACTTAGACCATGAATGGTTGTGTGCCATTGCCAGTTTGGGTTACTCGAAAAATAGAGCACTTTTGGGGGTTCTGCTGCTCTACTATTAGTAGAAGAAGGGTTGAGAGGTACTTACCCAGGTCTGCATGTAGGACAATACAATGTTCCAGACCAGCTGGATGCAATTCCCATAGAGCACACGGAAGCGAGGCGACACAAAGAAGAAATTCAAAATATTCATCGGTATCCAGAAACAATTATCACTCTGAAATAAACAACCAAGGAAATGTCACGGTGAGATGAATGATCTAAAATTTCATAGTCACACAAGAATTTTACCTATTCACATTCTAGTGCATAAACATGGGCTGACACATAAGAATATCAAAACATTTTTTTGAAAAGTACTTGACAAAAGATCCATTGTTGTGTGGTGTTTAACATAACTTCCCTACAATTTTTTTTCAAATATTTTACTTAATCTAATGTTGTGTTCTGAGAAAAGGTAACCGTTTCAGTGAACTATTTAAAATGGAGTTGTTTCTATTGAACTTATTTGAGTTGAAATAAAATACATTAGGCACAAGTATAATCCTTCTGGTATATCACATATTTTACAAATTCAGTGACAGCATGTTTTAAGTTGATTAGTTATGTCAGGAACTATATATTTCAAATATATAGTTCCTGGTTATGTTTATGATTCTAGTACAATAAGGTTTAAAATGATTTTTTCTTACCACAAATACTGTTGGGAATATTTCTTTGTATTCATTGAAACTTTTCTGGAATGGTTTTCCCTCCAGCATACCAGATCCTGAAATTTCAAATTTTGTACAATAGACATTCAACAACAAAAAACAACACTGAGTTATGATTTGTAAAACACGACAATAAATGTAACCATTTAAATGAGCTTTAAATCCTAAAACTGGTAACTAAGGTATATAAACCTTCCATTGCTTTCCTGGCAACACCAAGTACTCGGCTCCCTTAGAGGCATACAACAGTTGGACTCATCTGCCTGCATCCAATTGGCTGGGTGTGGACCCTGTTCTCCTCAGACCACTGGCTGCAAGCAGGCTCTTAGACTGGAGCACACCTGACCCCATTAAACTAAGGACTTTTCGTTTCCTTTTACTGAGGCATTTAGGGTATTGCAAAATGGAGTCAGATGTCAATTCAGAAAAGTATATATTCAAATTCATTCCAAACTCTTATCATTAACATGTTTTGGGAATTGATCAGAGTAATGCAAAACCTGTCAAAAAGTATGCAATAGATTAATTGGGTATTTAAAAAGGTTGGGAGATCTTACCCACAAAGAACATGGTAGTGAAAGTGGGGGACCCTATTGTTTGTTCTACAAATACTTTTTTGGCCACTGTTCTCCCGGCGGTCCCTGGAAGACGGGTATCCAGCAGGCGGTACCAGAAGTGCATGGGAAATCCTATACAACAACCAATAATGAGGAAGCGTCCTGAAAAAAGGATAAACGATGACAGGAAGGGAACCAATGCACATATGATATCACTATATATATATATATATATATATATATATATATATATATATATATATATATATATATATATATATATATATATATATATATATATATATATATATATATATATATATATATATATACAACTATACATATATATTCACAAATTCATACATACACACACATATATATATATATATATATACATATATATATATATATATATATATATATATATATATATATATATATATATATATACTTATATATATATGTACTTATATATATATATATATATATATATGTACTTTGTATATATATATATATATGTATATATATATATGTTCTTAGTAAATTAACTATGTATCATAACCCATTTACACCTGAACTATGCTCTGAAAAATATGGAAATATTATTCCATTTATTAACACAATACTTGGAGATATATTTGACTTTGAGCAGTTCCTATTGTCTGATGGTACACCATCAGATTCTATTCAAATATTTCTCTAATTGATGAGATATGTTCAAAGTTGTGTGACCATGTGATCCGTGCACTCCAGATGCAACGGGTTAGAAATATGTCAATCGTACATGTTACAAATCATCCACCCGATAGTAAGTTAAATTTGTTTCATTGTGTTAAGGACTAAAATGTACTTACTCCAAATAAATAAAGCAGCAGCACTGATGCTAAGAAAGTATTGATTGAAGGTGATAGAGCTTTTGTTAGCAATTCAAAGTAATATCTGATATCAATGGCTATCTTACCTCTTTTAAAGTTCACCAGCTTTACCTTTTCTTATTTTGCAGCATAGTTTTCAAAACTTTGCATAAATATATATATACATTAATGTAAAAGTGGTCTGAAGACACACTATAACAGTGTAGTATTTAATATTAACATTGTAATGATGAACAACAATGGTATTAGTAAAAAAAAACATGCATTTTATCCTACAATGTTAAACAATGCTTACTCACCAATGACAAGGGATACCACAAGCACAGCACAGTGCAGGAAAAATAACAAAATATAAATAAAACATTTGAAAATGGCATTTATTTTGATTAGTACATGATTATGTTTTACACATTTACCTTTCATCACAGCACACTTCTAACTTAACTTTTTGATCCCCACACACAATGTCTATAGCTTTATAACCTGAGAAAAGCTAAAATACAAATACCTTTACCATGTAGTGGATACTTAAAAGCATGCACTTGTATTAATTTACCTTAACTCATCAATACTCCTCTTAATACTGTTGTCTGAATTCATGATAATTTTGACAACTTTGGAATCGAGAATGATTTTACAAAATATTACCATCATTATACCGTAACTTGGGAATTAATGTGAAACTTACAAACTATTTAAGAGGTGTTGGTTAAGTTCTGTTTAACATATTTTCTTCTTATATTCTCCATAACTACTCAGGTCAAAAACCTTTCATCAATAATAGTTAGGGTGTCTCTAAAAGCTACAGGCAAGACTGGGCCAATAGCATAGCAAATAAGTCACCTAATCTAAAGATAAATTTTTACAATGAACTTTACCAATTTAGCACTTTAATTGAAGCATCTAGTGTGTTTAAGAATTTGTATTCTAAGCATTCAGTTCAAATGTGTCACATACACAAATATATTTAGATGCGAAATAATTAAATTGGGATATCTATTTTTGATTACTTCTATTTTGGCACTAGTTTACAGAGAAGAACTGTGTCTACCTCATTTCTCACACAACATCCTTAAACAATCCTGAACTAAAATGGACAAAAGTAAGATACAAATAATGAACTAATGAACCAGACAACAGACAACAGACTGACCATAGGAGAACATTAATATCTTACAAACATTCAAACCCCTTTTATTTTGATAAGTAAACTAAGAATAGCACTCATTGATATTTATGACAAAGCAACGTTATACATATTAAAATCAAGGTTTGAAAAAGCAAACACAATGTAATACTCTTCAACCTAGTTTGTTAATGATATCATCTTAGCAGTTTTTTCTCAACTGAAGTTAAAACAAAACACACTCAACAACAACACAAAATCAACAATGAGTAAATAACAACCAGAAGTAATACTATTGACATTATGATAAGTGAGATTTCCTACAATAGATTTTACATGCTACAGCTTCTGTATTTGATTTTACCAAATGAACATTGTTAGGCATATTCATATTTGAAACATTAACAAATTTCAGTGTGCTTATATGCAGGAATACATTATTTGTATACTCATTCATATATACATGTATCCATGACTCCCCCTCCCCCCACAAAAATGTTACTGCCTTTTCTTGCACAACTGAAACCAACAAAGCAGATCTAAAATTGATAAACAACATGTGCATGAATCAATTAAACAGTGTAGCAATAATAGTAAACAATGTTGCAATTACATGAATCAGTGCAAACAATGTAACAAATTGATATAGAATATTTAACAATTTCATGAATGCATGGAACAGTTACATGAAGGAATACATATAGCAGTTAAAGAGTATGTATGTAGCAGTTCCAATCAATTTCTTCCACAAATCAATGAAGAACATGTAACAGTTTCAAGCATTTACATGAAGCAATACAGAACATGTAGTTATCACATAAACCAATTTCGAATATGCAAATGTTCTATGAACCAATCCAAAACATGAAGTGGTTCTATGAATCAGGAGTAAACATGTATCATTTCACAAAATATGTAATCCCATTTAACAGTTCTATGAATCAATGCAGACCATGTATTCGGTACATGTACCAATACATATAATCAGGTGGTCCCATGAGTCAGTACAGTAGTATTTCTCATTAAAAATGTAATCATTCATGACAAGAATTTTGGAAAGCTTGAGAGCAGTGTGACAATTTAAACCAGTGACATTAACACTCATTAAAGATAACAGAAATTCTTCAGCGTAAATCATATGAACAAGTGTCTCTAGGAGACAAACATTTAAACAGCTGCACATTGAACTTATAACAACTTTGTAATCCACATTCTTGCTCATAATATTGTAGAGTAGAAAGACATAGTCAGTTGATTACACTCCTAACCTCCTGAAAACTAAAAAGGATTCATTTCCGAATAACCACATTACCGAGAATGCTCTTTTTAAATGTTATCAATAAAGTTACCCTTGCAAGGATTTCAAAAACAAAATTCATGTTTTCGTATTTATCTACGCAATTAATTTTGAGGACCAAAATATTGTTTTGCATTTCAAAAGAGATTCCAATCTGATTACAAGATAAAACCTACTGATATGATAGTAAGTACCTGTATCATATGGATAATCAAAACAATGCCTTTTGAAACAGACTAGATCTGGCTGATAGCGAAACATGTGACTAGTGAGCCCCTAACTTCCCTACTTCACAGAGCATTTCAAAATGCTGTGTTAAGTCTATACATTCCCTAACATATCTCAAAAAAATCGATGAAATACATGCGACACATATGGTTTATACAGTATAAAACGCACCAGATAACACTAATTCTTATACTCAGATCACTTTGTTGGTTGGCACCAATGACTTCTTTGAGATAATGGTAAATCTATAGAAACAGTTTTATAAAGCTTCTGTACACTGCACAAGCTTTCTTCAGCTATTTACTGCTTATGTTTATGAGCTTGGGTGTAGCTGCCATATATAAAGAGGTTAACCTATTCATGCCTGGATGGCTATCTATTCAATAAGTGCCATTTGGATGTATGATCATTTTTGAAAATATTTATGTAAAATGAAAATAAATTCATAATACATTTGAAAGAAAGTTCTTGGTTTGATCTGACAAACAAAATGTTTTTCGAAAATATCACATGTAATCAAATGTAATTCCAATGAGAGTAAATGATATTTAAATGTTGTCTTAACTGCATATGAATAACTGGACTACTCTTCAGTGATTTCATACCTGGAAATATACTTATTCTGCTTTTACATTGTAAGAATATTCAAATCTTCGATATGGTAACAACTTTGGGTGGATTTTCAGTTAAGATGGGTAAAGGCTATTACAGCGTTTCTGGATTTCATTAATAAAGGGAAAATTAGAGACACTTTGTTTAAAATCAGACTAATTAAACTGTGATCTATTGATCTGTTAGAGCACCGGGACGTTCTGAGTATTTCCAAGCTGGTAATTAAAAATACTAGAAAGTTACACGACTGGTAAATACTATAACAAAGTTACTGACGCATCATATTCCCCCTTGGCCCCGCAAAATGAATTTGTACTTCTTAAGTCCTACAAAGGTTATGATGTTTTCTTTTCTAAAGAATCCTGAAACATAAATAAGAAAAGAGTATATGTATGTTTCATAAATAAGACAATAATAGTATGTATGTCTTAATGTAAAAATGTTTTTGGTGTTTGTAGTATTCTTATCAGGTATGTATATGATAATATAGTGGACTCAAATATGTTGAGAATATAAGTGCCATTTAAAAAGTGACAAGTCATATATCTGTGAAAATTTGTAGCCTTTACAGCCGAATGATTTCTGTTTGGTTCACTCGGGTCATTTCAACAGCAAGAGTTCAAATTTTACAGTAATTGAAGTAAGGCACATCATTTCAGTTATAATACAGAATTTCCAGTACAAGAACACAAATGAAATATTGCTAAGATATAATTAATTTAGTGTCCAGGCATATGACATCAAAATGTACCTAACCGCTGTCAAAAGCAGCCTGACAATTTTGGTAAAATCCTTCAGGCAAAAGCAAAGTTGAGAAACTATTTGAAGGAGACATGTTTACCAGAACATTACCAACAACTCTCCTTCATATATTCTTAATTAATCTCAATTCAAATTAAGTCATTGTCGAAATAACCATAAATTGAGATGACAATTTCTAGAGGAACTTAAGCTTGAATTAAGGGTTAGGTAGAAACAAAGTGAGTACTTAATCAATATCTTTTATAGGTTTTTTCTTTCAATGGATGACATATACGGAATGACTCACCTTATGTTTGATGTAGGATAAGAATGAGTCCCAAATGACAGTTATCCCACTGACATATATAACTCTGTATTTAGGTGCAAGGAAGTAGAAGTTGATGAACTGTGCTGGTGGCCAGACGCACCAGTCAGCCTGGAAAAAAGGTGCATTTATAGTGTTTTCATACGGAGCTCCTATACACAATAATGGACTGGGGACAATCAAATTTCATAAATGTGGAGTAAAGATCAATACAGAGGGAAGCGTATCACAGTTTTACAAACTTGAGCTCTGTTTAGATTTATGACCATTTTTTCAGAACTTGTGTTGAAAATGATAAAAAAAAGTGTTTTTTTTTCATCTTCAACATTGCACTACTTTTCAACAAAGTCAAAAGTGTAAAAATTGTGATAAACTTTCCTCCAAAATATTCTGCTGTATATATACCAAATTTCAAGGAAATCTGTTAACATGGTTAACACTAGGGGTCCATACCGTTAAAATTATACGGTATGGTACGGTTCCGGTATTTTTTATACGGTTCCGGTATGCTAATGTAGCGATACTGGTTACTTTCTTTACTTTGTCGATGTTTTCTAAATTCTGTCGCGCGCGTTAGTGCTTGGAAAAGTTTGGTGGTGCTGGACTAGCACCATGTAAAATACAAAGTGTGGCCCTCTCCACACTTTTCCAAGTACTACTGTGCGCGTTAGTATCTATCATAGTGCAGTTTCAATGGCGGCCGGCACTGGATGATGTGATCGCAATGTATTTTCCCGCCAATCCCGCGTCTCTGCACTCTTTTCCGCCTTGCCTGCTATATCAGCAGCGAGGCGTTTTATTCATAGTACCGGTAAAAAAGTACCGGCTACTATTTATACGGTTTATTACCGATATTTTCGGGCGGAGTATCGGTACCCTCACGGTACGGGTATACCGGTGTGGACCCCTAGTTAACACCAAAAATGCTTGTTTTGGTAAGTTTCAATCTGGAGAAAAGAACCTAAAAAGTTTCCTGGATTTGGTTGAAAATAAATGTGACCATTTGCTGCCTGGAAAGATTAAAACTTCTAGACAAGTCAAAATATTTTGGACAGCCTAAACTGACAGTGATCTGGGTGCTTCTCTTTATCAAAAAGACATCATAAGTGGTTAGTTTAACAATGTCCTACTCAGAACCTCCTTAAAAGGTTATGCTGCTAAAAATATACTATTTGATATTAAGTCTATTCTTATATTGTGTCCAAGTTATCCATTCCTTATATATAACATAATCTTTACATTCTATATTAGTGTGCTTAGTGTCCTCACCATATAAACTGTCCAGAACTTTGTTTTGATCTCATGAACACTGTTTTGTATGGACTGTCCTTCCAGCTGACCAGCACCTGAAAAATATCAATTGTTACATTGTATACCATTCAGATATTGCGCATATGAAGTAATGTGCTTGGTAGAGAGCTGCCTTTGATGCGCAGTTTAATTAATGCGTACAAGTGTTGAATGATAAGCTATCATCATTCATCAGGATTCGACATTCCCAGGGGCAGATGCCCCTAGATTTTGCTGTGGGCCCCTAGATTTTTTAGACTAGGGGCCCGAAATAGTACGTAAATTAATCGGAAATCCTCTTTTTGACCACTGATTTTCATCAAAAGACCTTTTCGGGCCCTTAGCCTGATATCTAAGTGTCAGACCCTGATCATGTAAGCGTGTTATACAATACTAGCATAGGAACCGAATGTCCAAATAAAGGCGCGCAGTTTTATAAATCCGGAAACTAGAGTAGAGCACAGTAACGCATTTATTAAACTGCTGAAACATTAACAGGGTATATAAAATAATTGATTAATTAATCATTATCATTTATAATCAAATATATGTCAATGTGATCAGTACTGACTGCATATTAAGATTTGGAAAATTCTCATTACTTAAGGTCAGATCGCCAAATTTGCCAGACATGTAATATTAACCAGATCTACAGTAATCTACTTAAATCAAGTTAAATGATCTTGAAACTAAAGCTATCTTGTTGGAGAATTTCATGTTTGGATCATGCAATACATGTGAATTTATTCAGTGGTTGATTCAAAAATTAATGCCATCAATTACACTTCATCATCAACTCTAACAAGTACTTTATAAGAAGCCTACCTAGAATGAATAGTCCATAGAAGAAGGGTGACCCGATAATTTGATCTAGGAGTATCTTCTTAGCTATAGTTTTCTTAGCTGTGCCGGGAAGGAAATGGTCCAAACACTTGTACCAGCCATGGTTGAAGGGACCTTGTACAAGTCCTATTATGAACAGGCGACCTGGAAGAAAAGAATGACATAACAAAGCTTTTATCACAAAGTTGTTTAAACCATATTTTGATTTTGAGAAGAGGGCATCATGGTGTTGTAAGTTAGTATTTTAAAATTTAAACAATTTTTCTTTTTAGCTGCCTTCCAGGTTCTGCATACCTTTAACTAAATACTATCTAATATTCCCAAAGATGTCTGTTTTTTGTCTGCCATTATGTCAAAGCATCTTATACAATGGCTGAAAACAATCAATCAACATTTCGTTTTCTCCTATTAGATGGACTAAGATGGTGTTACAAAAGTTATTCTGATATATGAGCTGAGCATCCTAATGATAAATCAGACAGAAATGGGACAAGAACAGATGGATAATAAAATATATACTTTTTTGAATCATTGTAATGTTTTAATCATAAGTTCCACATTGATGATGATAAAACTGATTGGGTAACTGACAAAATGACAATAACAGAGGTAAGGAAGGAAAGGAATACTGTTCATTCTTCAATATCTGTCAAACAAAATGCTTATTGATCATCCGCATTATAATAGAAAGATCCTTAAATGACCAAAATTTATATTAACCATCATATCTTTTTCTTTTTTAAAATTTGTTTATCATTATACAATAGGCAAAAATTGACAGAATTGGATTATTAACACAATTTACTACAGTGTTTCAATGTAGGGTAGGGGTGTAGATTTGGGAAGAGACAAAGGCATTACCTACATATATACATGTATAACACTGCTAAATTTGTCACAGCTACTCACAGAATAGTTTTCTCTTCATGAATACCAGTTCCTGTGATACATGATTATGATATGTTCATGTTGGAACTGAGTTAGACCACACAAAATGAAAGTCGATTGTGTAGTTGTACATTTTGATGACTATGAGGTATGATTTCCATTATTTGATAAAGCAAGACAATTCTTATGCATGATTCTCTAAAACTGTATAAAAAACACATAACTAATGGTATAATGGTATGATTCAGTTTATATATAGCCTATTTTGACATTTTCCTAACAAAAAATAACCTGCCGAGATGTCTCAAATGTCCATCATCTTTATTGATTGGCCCCTATAAAATCTTCCTGATACAATATAGTGGTGGGACAATTACCACTTCTGAGCGCTCACACTTGAAAGATGCAACTTAGATTTTAGGAGCTCAGCCTTCAATTTGTGAATGAATAACCTTATAAATAATTTAAAAGCTGCAATAAAAAGTTATCCTATCTTGACCAAATGACTTCCCCACCTCGTCTTTACCCTGGCTCAAGCTGTCAGTTATAAAATAGTAATCCATCTCAAATATGAGGAATCTTTGATAAGTGACCCTGGTGTCAGATTCAGTCATCTTATCATGTAGTTGTGCATTGCAAGTACGAGCGACTTGAGCATTGGCCATAAAATAAGTTTTGATAACACTGAGCTCACAAGTTAAAAAAAATTAACAATGCAATATCTAAATTTCTAAACTATATTTTTAATGATAAAGCTGGTCTTTGTGCGGAGATGTCAATGGAGCAGTTAAGTCAATTTTATACTGTTAAGCAGTAATAGTGTAACAGATCTCAAACAATGCAATAATTTTTTCCTATTCTATGCATCAAATGTATAAATAAAAAAGCTTAGAGAAAGTTAATCATAGAAGTATAAAGCAGTTAGTGATGAAAAAGAAATATACCTAAAATACTTTACTCTATACTATACCAACTAAAATTTTGGAACCAAAGATTACACTTTTACAATGTTTTCTGATGACAAAATTACTAAATGGGTTTGTAGCCAAAGGTGTGTTGGGCATCACTCATCAGGAAAATCACTCATCTGGATACCCTAATATTTTTCGCATGGATTTTCGAAAAACATCAATTTGAAACAAATAAAAAAATCTTTTAGTTTGACAATAATAAAAATAATAATGTAAGGCTAAAAAAGTTGTTTATTCCTGTAACCCTACCCTAACAAGTTTTTATTCAAAAAAATCCCTACCCTATAGTTTTTTCTGCCCTCCCAACTCCCAATCAACGTAAAACATGCATAAAACACACATTTTTGACCAAAAAAATAATGCAAAATACCCTATTTTTTTCAGACCGTTACAGGAAACAAACAATATTTTTTCCTAGGCCTAAATGACTCAGTTGGCCACCAAATGTTGTCTTCACACTTTCACAGTCGTTAAGATTTAAAAGTGATTTTAAGTTTTCATCACTTTTTTATGATGAAAAACAATCATGAATTAAGAAAACAATAAATGAATAATTCTTATGCTCCTTGTTTAGGTTAGCTAGGGGCCCTACTAACCCCTTATTCAAAAAGTTACAGTCAACCCCTGTTCTCAAAAGCCCTTTTAACAGTTTCAGTTGATAGTTTATATTGATTGTTACAGCCACACAGGTTGTATATCTTCCATCAAATAGTCCAACTGTTTAACAGATTGGCCTTTGCTCCTGCAAAGCATACAGCAGTGAAATGAGGCATGTGTCTTACAGTGTCTACATTGATCATAAATTCATTACAGCAACTAACAAGCTAGGACACAAAACAACACCAAGGGGATACATACATTCCACTAGTCATTATTATTAATAGCAACATATAAATATGAATAATTAACACCAAAATGACCTGCAGAAAATCATTGGACACAGGTGTGACATTTGGTATATAATAAGTATTCATGATTTTTTTTAATCAATTTGATTTTTCATATGTAAAAAAGTTTAAATCATTGCCTTAGCCTATGGATCCTCAAATACATTACTCACCATGACATGTTTTTTCCATCCTTCTGATCACCAAAAGCTTCACCCATTTTGTTCGCCAAAAATTCCGGAAATATTTATTACATGTCAGATGAGATGAGAGACTAAATAAGGATACTTTCAGGTATGAAACATTTAAGTACTTTCTAACAACTTCCTAGCTATATAGTGCATTCTCTAAGCTGTTATACCAACACAAAAGTGCCTGGTTGTTTAGTAGTTCTACATAGCTCGACACAAAAATTTCTCATTGCATTCGATAGCATTTTTCAAAGCCACCAAACTCTTGCCTAATAATAAAATGGACTGTAAACAAATTTTAGACCTATTAAATGAGAATTCCTAGCCAGCCCTTTTATTTAATAATATATAATGATTCCATACACATACAAGAAGTTCTTATAAAATTAATTATGATGATTATTAATTAAGAAATAAGAGAAAATTTTGATTCACTCTTTTAGCACCCTCCTTATAATGCTATATTATGTAATTCATTATTTATGACTTCATCTGGTAAGAGCCTATCTAACCAAGTGCTGTATTAAAATATGTAGACTTTGCCTGCTTTTTACTTATTAAGTTGATTACTCCCATTTTTGAGGAAAACTTTCACTCAATCACAGCAGTCTGACTAAAATGATACAATTTAGAAGAATGTATCCAAAACAAGGATACAATGTTGCAAGGGTACCATATTTTGACAGAAAAGTCATTTTGGCATGCCATAGTAAAGTACCACTCTCCACACACAGATCCTGCTACACATAGTATCTCTGCCACCACCCCGGTTCTATTTCGCGGAATATTTTGATGAGTGACGTCATTAAATGTCTCCCATTGGTCAAAATTTGTGATACACGCGACCCACATGGTCAATAATGACGTCATCCTAGTGGCCTGTTTGTTGCGACTTGCGAGAGCGCTGGACGGCCAACTGGCTGATTGGTCAATGCAGAACTTTTCACCGCATTTCCTCATGAGCTATCGCAAAAAGTACTGAGGTTTTACAACCGAAAAGTCATGGATATCGTAGTTTGCGCAATTACAAATAACTTAATGGCGAATAATTCGCGGAAGCTTAATATCTGGTATAATTTTGAAATTGTACCATAAAACAGAACGAAATTTCAAAAACATGCAGAGTGATTAAACATGTGGGGCAGAGATACTAGTTGTGTAGCAATCGCGGAAGACGGGATCGTTTTCCTCAAGATTGGTAAAGTACATGTACATGCACAGGGGCTTGTATCGTTGAGGGGTCACTCGCGAGTCTGAGGCTAATACTATGAAATAGAGCTATATTACTAAAACGGCTGTGACTACATGCTAGTGGCGCTCAACGATACAAGCCCCTGTGTGTACATGTGCAATTTGACCAATAGCTAAATGAACAACCTCTGGCGCAATCGTCCCCCAGTGTATCCAGCACAACCTTAATATGAAATTGTCCCTCTCCCCTGAGAAAACTCGACAATATACCCCCCCCCCCCCCCACACACACACCTGAGAGTAGTAGACAGGGAGTGGGCACTTTGCATGCATCATCAAATTTCGCTGCCTCTCACTATCTGACCTAGATAGGATGACATCCTCCAGCCAGCCAGTCAGCCAGCCAGCATGCTTACTGCACCGATCAAGTGACCAATACAACCCCAGGCTACAGCGCGTAACCCGTGGCGCAGATGCCGTAGAGGCTAGCATGCAGTACCTATGGGGTTGCGGATCAAGGGGATGTATTTCTCTGCACACACATACACCAAAAAACTGCAGCAGCCACATCCCAATGGCAATAGCATACCTGTCCTCTTCCAGTCATGCTTGGCGAATTTTGCATCATCCTCACCCGAGGCCCTCTCCAAGTTCTGCATTATTATGTCCCCTGTGGCCATGAAACAACCACTACTTATCGTATTAGTTGCAAGAAGATATTTAGAAAATAGTTTGTTGATCACAGATCGTGTGGTTGCTGCTAAACCCATCGTTGATGTGTAAATTTGTATCCCCCGATCATTTACTCCAAGCTAGCAGACGCCTCAAAGGTTAATTATCTGTACGCTCGTATCGGTTGCATTTCATACTAATTGCAAGGTAATCACACTCTGCTATTGGCGGTATTGTGAAAGTCAACCCTTTTCGGCTTTTGAGGCATAAGCCGGTGTGGGTTCGAGCGCTCAAGTGCTATCATAAACAAGGCTGATTGTCTGTCGCAAAATACATACCAAGAATCCTTTCATCTTTTCAGTAATGAAATAGATAAAACCATGATATGAACAAGAGTAAGGTGCTATGACAACATTATGATGAAAAACACGAGTTACAGTCATTTATTTATATTGTCGTTATAGTACCATAGCTATAAATCATTGTGTATAGATGGCGCCACTTTCCATGGTGTGGATATTGTTATTGGCCATTGGCGGGGCCCTCAGGCCGCACCTATCTGGGAAGCCGATTTGAAATGTTCATGGGCCAGACGTCCGTGTTAGAAATCCTCAGGCCGGACTGAATATAATTCTCTATTCTGATTGGTTATAATGTAAATGTTGCCTTTGCCGCGGAAAATCGTGCCTTCCTTATTTTAATTTAGCATGAAGTTTTCAAATATATAAAATACTTTAAGCGGACATAAAGTATATTTTTCAGTATAGGAAGGAAAATTACTAAGAAAAAATTACTATGTGTATAGACTAGCGCCAGTCTCACAATCACGTCACGGATTAGAGACTGGTGTCGCCCACCATCTATTGTTGGCGTGAAGCGGCTCTTAGGGCTGGCACAAGTCTACTATGTGTATAGAATGAAATCAGGAGACTTCGTAACCAAACTGGTTCGTAACCAAACTGATGCGTACCCAAGTAGCTTCGCACCCAAGAGATTTCGAAGTCTCCAGCTTGCGCCAAGAACTCCGATATTTGTTTCATTTCTACAAAAATGATACAAATCTAGTCATTATAAATTATTTTCCTCTATAATGTTAATGTTCTTTATACATCCGGTTCCCTCACAAGTTCATAAATAGCTTGGCCCCGCCTTTTGACTATTGATGCTTTGCATCTACAACCGTACTTGTTATTTATAGTACGTTGCCTTAGTGATATCTAGACATTGTTTTCCCACACAGTTTTTTTCTATCGTATTCGTAACCCTCGTTCGTTGCCCTAGCGCGCTGCTACGGCAACCATATGTATAGATAAACAACTTTTAAAAAAGGCTTTGGTTTACGAATTAAATGCACTTTCCACTAGATTGAATAGAAAACTGTAGCAACATTTTGCAAAATCTTCTAAAAACATGCGTGTTTTGAGAAACATAGCAGTTTGTTGCAAAAGTCGTAGACGAATATTTGGATCCGTACTAGTTCTTTGCAAAAATCAAGTAGCATCCACTTATTGCGAAAAAAATCATCAATATGCACATGCTGAGTAAAACATGTCAACATTCAACTGTTCAGTAAAAAGTTGAACATTTCAATATGTGACGAAACTTCGATCACCTTCTCCCTTCTCATACTATCCAGATCCCGGGGGGGGGGGGGGGGGGCACCCAGGTACAGAGGGGGGTCGCACCTTCGTTACGTATTTCGCGGAAGAAGGGGTCTTTTCTTAAGACCTCCGCATGTCCGCGATTTTGTATAAGAAGGTTACTTTTTCGTACCCAGGTACGAAGTATGGGGGTGAAAATCCCCTTACAATCCACGAAATATACGCGGCTGTGACGCCGAGTGACTCTCGAAGTGACTGGGCTTCAGAGTTTGCTGCCGCCAAACACGCAGCGGATTATAAAGTCTAAAGTTAAAATACGTGTTCCCGTTCATCCAATGTCAGTGTTTTGATAAAAGAAGGGGTGTTTATTTAGTCAGAGTCAGAGTTTTTATCAAAATAAGGGTGCTTTTTTGGCCAGAAATCAGTGCTTTAGGGGTATTTTTTATTTTTTTTGATAACGAACGTATGCGCCCTTTTAAGTACCCAAGTGCCCCCCCCCCCCCCCCCCCCCCCCCCCCGCCCGGGGTCCAGATAAGGCCTCGTACGTTGAAAGAGGTACTGGGAGGACAGTACAATTACAGAGAAGGGTAAGGCAAGTGTTGCGGAAGGGCGCTTAAGGCCGCGGGATGAATAGAAAATGTCAGTGTAGTAAGGATTCGTGCGCCCAAAAAGTGAGTGGCGGGCGCACGGATCCAAGCCCATAGTACAGGTAGAAGGTGCATGGATAGGGCTCTGATCAACAGGTGGGGACGTGTGAAAGGGCAGATAGAAGGTGAATGGGTGGAAGTTGGATTAGGTAATAGTCATGTGCAGCAAGTGAGCATGCAAGTGACAATACCAACACCATAGTGAACTAATGGGAACATTTCCTTCATTAACATATACAAATCAATACTTACACCCATTAAACTATATTTTCTTGGAGAAATTCTCTACTTTATCACTTCAGTTACTTTTTCTGTTGAAAGCAACAAGCTGGCCACTTCTGAGATCTCATATTCTATGTGAAGGCTAGGCATTACTTACTCGCTTTAAACTATATTTTTCTTTGAAAAAATTATCAACGTTATCACTTAAGTTATTTTTACTGTTTACTTCCTGTATCACAACTGTGGAAATGTTTATCATAATGCAAAGATAAAATATCGTTTTTAGTCATGGCCCAAGATGAAGTCACCAGCCCTTATAGCGAATGGCAATTCAGGCAGACGTCCTTTCTGGTATCGGCGGTTTTGACTAACATTTCATTGTTCCAGAATTGCTTAAATAAAGTAAAGTTAAAGAAAGAAAGAAAATAATGTAATCTTTATTTTGGATAGGAAATATTTTAAAGTGCTATCCGAAGCACTGGTCAGATAGAAATAAACTGTCTAAAGTAGCAATAAGTTGGGATCGATCCTAGGACTACTGGGCTGCTAGATCAGTACGCTACCAATTAGGCCACTGGTTCTATGACTACTTGGCCATTTTTATTAAATGCCCCCCAAATTTAGATACGGCCAAAAAATGAATTTAATCTCTCCCCCCCCCCCCCCCCCCCCTTGTCATGTTAACATGTGCGTCTGTATTAATCCAATATATGCAGTTGGCTAACTAAGATGGAAATTTGTTTTTCGTCTACCAACCTAATCCCTCTTAAAATAAAGAAACAATAGTAACTCTATTCTATACGCCGTTCCATGTTGTAAACTTTGCGGCCTCGCCGTCGAAAAATCTCCACTGCTAGGAACTTGCTCTGGATGCGTTCAATATCAAACATTCGCGAACGTTACACTTTTCCAGGCGCTACGCGCCTCGGGTATGAACAAGGCGTCCAGCTTTTTAGGGCAGCTTTGAAAGTCACCAAAATAAGATGACGACTTCAGGAAGATACTTAAAAAGAACAGGTAGGAAGTTGTGTGTAGTATATGAATTTAAAATATTTTTTAGCAATTATTCCATTTTTCTTCTGGTTTGTAGCTTTTGTCTGAATTCTTTATAAGCACGACAGAGAAATGGCTGGAACAATAAGTTATTACATATTGTTCCGTAATGTCTCCTTGGTGATCATTCAAGTGCTCATCTTAGCTTCGTGGGCATTCAAATTCCACTGCGCGTTGTAAGAAAAATCGAAAAGCTGAACGTGTTACACGTACCACTCTCGTGATATTGAACTCAGACATCAATCGTTATCATACAATTGGCTGCATTAAGTTTGATGAATATGGCAGCGTGGTTCCTCTTAGCCAGAACATATTGAAAAGATTAAATATTTTGGGGGATATCTAAACTCCTCTCATGGGTACCCAGGCTATTCATATTGTTATAAACGATTAAATTCTTATGATCTTAAAGTTGCCATCCTATCATTTTCATCTAATATCAACATCTACCTGAAACACTAAATGCTGAATACCCGTTATTCGAAAGTCAAATGTGTATTTCTGCATGGAAATTCGTTGTACTGCAACCTCCTGCAAGAATTTGAAACTTCGCTTATTGTCACTATTTCTGCCATATTGCGGTTAAGCTGTAAATAGCTAGTACTAGTTGTATATTGGTAGAGAAAACTGAATTCGAAAACCAACACCTAACCCCAGGTCACTGGCAACCTCCCACATATCTCGATTGTACTGAAAGAGACCATTAACACATCCAACATGATTAGTTAACCTCTCTTACAAAATTAATCCCCATTGTTATACCTCTCACTATATTTATTGTCATGATATAATCTACCCCATTGAGCATGAAAGCAGTCAAGTTTTTGCATTATCTCATGACAGCTCGATTTGTTTCATACATGCCCAATTACATGTGGCAACTCCCTAAATATAAATTGTAGTAATTGTTTTTATTTCTTCTCTTTTATTGATTACATTGATTTTGTTTTGATTTTAAACTATCTATACAAAGATTAAAATCAATAATTTTGCCTAACAGAATATGTTTTCCTATATCTGGGTATGGAGAAATGACAAATGTGCCACATGCACTTAGGTATGTATAAAACAAATCGAGCTGCCATGAGATAATGCAAACATTGTTGACTGCTTTTTCAAAATCAATTACGGGTTTCAGGAAATTTAATGTGCAACTGATCGAGGCCAAAATGTTATCTTTCAGAATATACACTAGCTGTCATACTATTGATAGTCCTATGAATTTGCAAGAAGGCTACCAAATATAATTATTATACCTCACGTGAAAATACTCTCATCCCATTGGATGAGAGCCATGTGTCAAGACTGCTAGCAACCTGTGTGTCTGTAGGTTCAGTGACAGCGGGCGCTACTCAAGGATTAGCGCCCGCCATCAAGTAGCTGTGAAATAGCAACCTACTGTTTCAAGATACCCCATACTGTGACGTCATACTTTCAAGATCCCCACATGTGGAAGTGAGCGAGCGGGGAAAGTAGGTCACTACTCACCGTGCGTGCAGGATGGCACGCACGGTGCACCCGCGCGTGGCGAAAGTATTTCAAGGCTTCAGCAGAATGCCGCCGTCAACAATGGAATTATCTTATTGTTGGGAACAACTTGCGCGAGTGTCTCAATTCAGGGGAAAAAGTAAAATCTCAACCCAGTTGAGATGGTAGGTTGTTCAGGAAGGATAAATTAAATACATGTAGTATATCCCAACATGGTCAGCACGGTAAACCTGCTGCTCCGAAATTACACTGCCCAAGTGAGTTTTGTAAGTTTCAACTTGTCATGGATTTTGGGTGCCCGGGGGTGAGGGGGGTGTTGTTCGGTATAATAAAACAAATGTGACATCCCTGCGGGGTTGCTAACATGGTAGTCTACCCCTCGTGAGCATTGTCACCCTCGGGCTACGCCCTCGGGTGACAATGCTCACTCGGGGTAGACAACCATGTTAGCAACCCCGCAGGGATGTCATATTTGTATAATGCAAATTGGTAAAATAATTATTACCTGATCAGATGTTTATCGACAGTTATGCCTATAAAAAGTTTAACATCGAATTGGTGTTTGGTGCTTTTTCTTTTGTTCAGCATATCAAAACAGTTATTGACTGGATTATTGGTGGATATTGCTGATTTTGACCTGTCGGGAAGAATTATTTCCCTCTGTCGTTGCCCTCGAAAAATAATTCTCCCTTGGGGTCGTAATATGCACTATACATATATATATATATATATATATATATATATATATATATATATATATATATATATATATATATATATATATATATATATATATATATATATATATATATATATATATATCCACCAATAAGTCAGTCAATAACTGTTAATTATCCAATGTACACTCGGAGCGGCCAAAAGAGACCTGACAATTATGGAAATATTTTACTTACAAACGCATTTTCTTGAAAGCATTGGAAGGAGAAATCATGTTGTCTTGACCAGAAGCCTTACAACAACTCTTCTTCAATAATTTTCATGCATAAATTTCCGCTTTTTATTAAGTCATTTTGAAAAGTATAAGAGTAGCAGACGATACTTTCTAGGGAAACTCTGAGTGTGAATGGGTTAAACAAACAATAGCTGGAATTCATTTTGTTTAAAACCGAACAAATAAGCAAACAGAAACAGACACAACACAACCATTACGGTTCAAAATAATAAATGACTGAGTGTAATAATAGTCTGGGTGCCAAATGCCATTTTTGGACTGAAGTGTGCAAAATTTGGTGCATAGTTGTTTTCAGTGGATTCTGACTCTGAAAGGGGTCTAGATCAATAATCCATCGGGTGACACTCTGTCACCCTTGAGGAATTTGAGAAATCCAAGATGGCCGCCAACATGGCCGCCAAATCAAGAAAATGACTATATCTCATTTGATTTTTGGCCTAGGAAAGAAATTCTTTCATCTAGTCCAAGGTTTTGGGGGCCAAGGAGTTCATTGGTGCTGACAGAAGTTATGTTTGATAACTAGGTCATAGGGTTTTTCAATATGGCTGCCAAAATGGCCGCGATAGCAGGAAAATGACCGTAACTCAATTGTTTTTTGACATGGATCAATACCTTTTGCATGTACACATGGGTTATAAAGGCCAAGAACCTCATTGGTGCTGGTTATAGGCATATCAAGATTATCATAAATTCAAAATGGCTGCCAAATTAGGTAAACGGGTGTTAAAAGTACTATATGTGACTCATATAGTGCACATACTGACAGATTTATCCAAAGTTCCACAGCAATGAAAATTAAATGTTTCAGATAGTTTAACATCTAGATATCAGCAACTTTTGTAAAAAATTGCATCTTTTGAAGACTGCTTTTGATAATTGATGGGTTAAAACATAGATAAGAAATGCAAATACATGAATGAAATGTTTTTATGTTTGGTGAGTCCTACCTATATCTTCTATATTTTGTACCATCATATTGTAGTACATGTACTATCTATGTGTCAGTATCACTATTGGAATCTTCATTAAACTCCTGTTCTTCTCTATCTGGACTCACTGTGATTTGATTGAAGCAGCCTGCATGGCATTGAAGGATATGGTTGACCATTTGCACACAAGCACTGTATTATCTATAGAACAAAAGATGGTGCAAAGGTGCTGATCATGAGGTATGGTTTTGGTCTGTAAGGATTTGAAACTATCATCTTTCACCCAGCCAAAGTCACATGGATCCATGTCAGGGGATCCGTGTTGAACACTGGATGCCAGATTGTAGCCTGCAGATGGGTTTTTTCACATTTCCTTTAAATGCCAGTGAAAACGGAATTAGATGTTATAGTTTAGATTGAATGCATACCCCTTTCCTTACCATCTTAACAACCAAAAGAATTTAACCAACAGACACCATGTTTCCTGGTCTAATTGTAGTGCTATAGCAGGCTGCAATATAGGATGTTGCCTCTTTTATGATTTCCCCCTTGTTCGAATCTGTATTCAAATATGGTGGAATTGGGACCCTGTTTCAAGAACCTTAACAACTTAACCTTGTCTATGTATACCAAAGTATGCTCAAACTTTGTCATATCCTGTTAAGGGGTGTGCTGCAATTGAATTTGGTACAATGGCAAGGTGCTTTTTGACCATCTCTCCAGTATTTACTGAAACCCTGTGAGGTCTTGTAGGTTTTATGATAACTGTTGAGTGAACATGGTCAGTATATCATGGTATTACTGCATGTATGCTGGACTCAGACATCTTTAGCAGCAGAGAAAACCTGAACACATTCGAAACCAGCAGCAACTAGCTTTATCATCTGCTGACATCTGCCTCTTTAAGGGTGGTTCTGAGGTCATGGCACTTTCAGACTGTACCATCCTTGACTTCTGATGGAATGGTATCTTTTCTATATGGTAACAGCAAATGTTGGGTGGTTCTTATCTTGAACAGTCTTTTATCAATTCTATGTGGATAGGATTCATCTGCTGTACCTTATTCTTTGATCCTGTCAGTATAACAGTGTGGGGAGGCAGGGGAATTTTTAGTGCCAATCTGTACTGTCTTGATGATTTTGTGGACCTGGAGGATCCAGTACCACTTTTAACGCTATACTCTTGGTATCTATCAAAACCAAAATAGAGGTGTGAACATGTTTCCATCTTTTCTAGAGCAAACCTCACAAACACATTGGTATAGTCCCTCACTGTTCCATTAGATGCAGATACAGATGTCTTTGTCCTGCTTATGCACAACTACTATGCTAATCATGTTCAACAGTTACTATGGAACCTACAAGTCCTCACAGGGTTTCTGTGAATATTGGTGAGACAGTCAAGAAGCACCTTGCTATTGTACCCAATTCGATTGCAGCACACCCCTTAATAGGTTTTTGAATTTGAATTTTGTTTTTCGTCACATTTATGCCAATTGTGGCTAATTCGTGACTAGCTAGTTATAAGTACTGGAGGAAACCGGAGTACCTGGCAAAAACCACCACCTAGCCCCAAGTCACTGGCAACTTTCTCACATGCCCAGGCTGGGATTTGAACACAGGCAGTGGTGAGAGACAGCGTGCGCTCAGAGGCGGCGCCTTAGACCACACAGCCGTCAGAGCAGGCCCTCCCCTTAATAGGATGTGACAAAGTTGGGGCATACTTTGGTATAGGCAAGGTCAAAGGTTCTGCAAACAGGGTATCAATTCCATATTATTTGCAATACAGATTCGGACATGGGGGAAATCATCAAGGAGGTGACATCCTACATTGCAGCCTGCTATAGCACTACAATTAGACCAGGATACGTGAAGTCTGATGTTCTTTACAGAGTTTGGGGTGCAAAGATGGTCAGGAAAGGGGTATGCATTCAGCCTGAACTACAATATTTACCTCCGTCTTCTATGGCATTTGAAGAAAATGTGAAAAGAGCCCATTTACAGGCTACAATCTGGCAAACAGCACTTAATACTGATCCTCCTGACGTGGGTTCATATGACTATGTCTGGTTGAAATATGATCATTTCAAATCCTTACAGCCCAAAACCAAACCTCATGATCAGCAATTTGCACCATCTGTCATCTTTAAGATAACACAGTGCTTGTGTGCAACTGACCAACCTTATTCTTCGATGCGGTGCAGCTGAACATCTTGGATGTTCAATTTTATGTATATGCAGTGGAGAACAAGGCTGCTTCAATCAAAGAACAGTAAGTCCATACAGAGAAGGATAGGAGTGGAATAAAAATTCCATTGGTGACATAAACCCATAGATAGTACTACAATATGATGGTACAAAATCCAGAAGATATAGGTGGGACTCACCACACATAATACATGTCATTCATGCATTTTTATCTCATATCTATGTTTTAACCTATCAATTATCAAAAGCAATCTTCAAAAGATGCAATTCTTTAGATAATTTGTTGATATTTAGATGTTGAATATCTGGAGCATTTACTTTTAATTGCTGTGGAGCTTTGGATTAATCTGTCAATATGTATGCTATATAAGTCACATATGGTACGTTTGACACCTGTGGTTTACCTAATTTGACTGTCATCTTGGCAGTCATTTTGAAATTATGATAACCTTTATATGTATTTAACCAGCACCAATGAGGTTCTTGGCCTTTATAACCCATGTGTACATGCAAAAGGTATTGATCCATGTCAAAAAACAATTGAGTTACAGTCATTTTCCTGCTATCGCGGCCATTTTGGCAGCCATATTGAAAAACCCTATGACCTAGTTATCAAATGTAACTTCTGTCAGCACCAATGAACTCCTTGGCCCCTAAAACCTAGGACTAGATGAAAGAATTTCTTTCCTAGGCCAAAAATCAAATGAGATATAGTCATTTTCTTGATTTGGCGGCCATGTTGGCGGCCATCTTGGATTTCTCAAATTCCTCAAGGGTGACAGAGTGTCACCCGATGGATTATTGATCTAGACCACTTTCAGAGTCAGAATCCATTGAAAACAACTATGCACCAAATTTTGCACACCCTAGTGACGATTCCTCCAGACTATAAGACATGGGATGGGAAACAAAGTCGATAATGGCATTTGAGCCGGCCCATTGCCGTGATGGCCGAGCATGCCCAGGTGACATCTTGTTCTGTAGTGCCGCACTAGCTATGGCCTTTCTTATGTAATGCCATTAGTGCAAAAAGGGTCATTTAACGAGGAAAAAATATTTTCTTCAAAGAACATATCGTTTTCATTTAAGGAAAATCATTTTTCTTTAATGGGAAGTACACCCATTTTTCTTTAAAGAATAGGGATTTTTCTTTAAAATGATGCGTCTTTTTCTATGAAGAAAACTTATTTTTCTTTAAAAGATAAATGATGCCATTAGTGCAAAAAGGGTCATTTAACGAGGAAAAATATTTTCTTCATAGAACATATCGTTTTTATTTAAGGAAAAATCTTTTTTCTTTAGTGGAAAGTACACCCATTTTTCTTTAAAGAATAGTGATTTTTCTTTAAATTGATGCGTTTTTTTCTATGAAAACTTATTTTTCTATTTTTCTTTAAAAGTTAAATAATTTTTCTCTAAAAAAAAGGATTTTTCTTCAAAGCAAATTCGTCTAAATCAGTATTTCCACTAAAAAACTGTTTTCTTTTCAGAAGATTTCTTTTTTCATTTTTTAGCCTTTTTTGCAGGAAAGGCATTCCAGAGTAAATCGCCCAATAGACAACCAACTGATTGGAATGGAATAATTTAATGATAAGAGTCAGCCAACCGGGACAGGTAAACTTAAACCTTGGATGATGATGGTCATCTACTAGTAAGCTTTAAACGTAAAACATCAACGACCAGAATGAATCGTACACCTGAGTAGCACGCGACTCTCATATCATGGATGCGGGGACTACTGATTTGCGTCATGAGTTTTGCAACGTGACTGGTTATTTATAGACTGCCGTAAACCGGCTCTGTATGTATACACACAGCTGAGGTTTCGTAATGCTTCCCATACACTTACCTTGCCATTGGTGAGGGCTTCACCTCAGGAACTAGGGCCTTTCAACTCGGTTGTAAACTGGACTGTCCGTGATAAAGTGTAAGTGTCGAGTAAACTTTTTAACATTCTCATTTTCCTCTTTCATACCGAAGTGGAGATTGACAGACTTGTCATCATCTATGTTGGATAAATCATGAATTTGATCAAAATGAATTCGCAGCCAAATGATTATGACTAGTATGACTATGAGTATGAGGATAGCGATAATGCATACACATACCTCTAGTGCGGCTCTACACTAATTACGTTCCCGGGGGGGGGGGGGGGGGGGGGGGGGGGGGGGGATATAGCTATTCCTTCTCCTGTCGGTGCAATATAGAACATGTAAATAACGACAAGGTCATGATTGATTGTGACACTGCCAGTCTGGCAATGAAGCCCGGGCGGGCACTCAGGTACCGAGGGGGGGCCGCACCCGCGTTACATATTTCGCGGAAGATGGGGCCTTTTTTTAAGACCTCCGCATGTCCGCGATTTTGTAAAAGAAGTGTACTTTTTAGTACCAAGGAACGAAGTTTGGTGGTCAAAATACCCTTACAATCCACAAAATATACACGTCTCTGACGCCGAGTGACTCCCGAAGTGACTGGGCTTCCGAGTTTGCTGCCGTCACTTTCTGCCGCTAAACACGCAGAGGATTACAAAATCTTAAGTTGAAATACGTGTTCCCGTTCATCGAATGTCAGCGTTTTGATAAAAGAAGGGGTGTTTATTTCGTGGAAAAAGTCAGCATTTTTATTAAAATAAGGGTGCTTTTTTGGCCTGTAATCAGTGCTTTAGGGGTATTTTTAAATTTTGATAATAAGCGTATGCGCCCCCCTAAATACCCAAGTGCCCCCCCCCCCCCCCCCCGGGCAATGAAGCTGAATGTCAATGTGAAACATTAAGAACTGATTACTATTAAATACATTTTTTATGATATATGTACACAAGTCATAACTAACAGCAATGTCCTACATGATATTTATTATATACTAGCAGGCCCCCGTGCACAGCACGGGTTTGTATTCGAAGTGTTACTCAATGATGTGCAGGAGGTTTAGAGGCATAGAATAATAAAAAATAAGTAAATAAATAAAAAAGAACACAATCAAACTACCCTAATCACTTACTGAACGATTGGCGTTGCTCTTGTATCTTTAGTTTCTAGTTCTCAGTTATGAGTTATCACCAGCATCAATCAGAAAAAAATAAAAAGTTCAGGCCCACCTTATAGCAGGCCCCCTGCTTGCAAAGAATAGGCACGCTTTAGTTTTTATAGCGCAGCATTGATTAAACACTGCAGACCCCCACCCCCCCCCCCCCCCATGTTATCAGTGGGAGACCACAGCATGTGCGAAAATAGAAAGCATGATAAATAAGTAGGGTTCAGAAAGTTGCAAAGTCAGAACAAAATGTTGCTAAGAGATGCAAAAGGAATTTACCCCCCCCCCCATGTTATCAGTGAGAGTCCAACAGCAAATGCCAAAAAAAAAGAATGCATGATAAATAAGTAGTGTTCATAATCGATCACAATTTTCAAGCATCGATTACACTGCAGACATAGGATGCAATCAATCACCCCCCCCCCCCCGCCAATGTTATCAGTGGGAGTCCAACAGCAAGTGCCAAAAAATAGAACGCATGATGAATAAGTAGTGTTCATAATGTTGCAAAGAACAAAATGTTGCAAAGAGGCAGTCAATAAAGGGGCAGTAGAGTGACAGGGGGAGGCAGTCGATAAAGGGGCAGTACAGTGACAGGGGGCAGTCAATAAAGGAGCAGTAGAGAGACAGGGGGCAGTCAATAAAGGGGCAGTAGAGGGATAGGGGGCAGTCAATCAAGGGGTAGTAGAGATAGGGGGAAGTCAATAAAGGGGCAGTAGAGGGATAGGGGGAAGTCAATAAAGGGGCAGTAAAGAGATAGGGGGCAGTCAATAAAGGGGGCAGTAGAGTGACAGGAGGAGGCAGTCGATAAAGGGACAGTACAGTGACAGGGGGCAGTCAATAAAGGGGCAGTTGGGATACAGGGGCAGTCAATAAAGGGGCAGTAGAGTGACAGGGGCAGTCCGTAAAGGGACAGTAGAGTGACAGGGGGCAGTTAATAAAGGGGCAGTAGAGAGATAGGGGGGAGTCAATAAAGGGGCAGTAGAGTGACAGGAGGAGGCAGTCGATAAATGGGCAGTACAATAACAGGGGGGCAGTCAATAAAAGGGCAGTTGGGATACAGGGGGCAGTCAATAAAGGGACAGTAGAGACACGGGGCAGTTAATAAAGGGGCAGTAGAGGAGATAGGGGGGCAGTCAATAAAGGGGCTAGAGAGACAGGGGGCAGTCAAATAGAGAGGAGAGTTGTAACACCACTAATGTCATGTCTGAGTACACATGCACTTATTCTCCATATCAGCCTAGTGCTGTATTGGTGTAGAGTTGGAACCTTTTTGCAACATTGTATAATTTTGTAGGTAGAGTTGAAAGAGGGGGAGAGCAACATTGTATAATACTTATAGATACAGTTTACCACAGTGTATGAAATACATTGTATCAGGCAGGTAGAGTTGAAAGAGGGGGAGCGGCAACATTGTATAATACAATTGTATCATTTCAGTTGCCATTGACAACGTGGCATTTTTTCGCAAATAAGGCATTAAATGCCCAAAATTTAAAAATATAAAGGTGTTACCTACTGTAGGAGACCCAAGGCAACCATTTCACGGCAGCAGCGCGACCCGCACATGCACAACCGCCGAGAAAAGCTTGTCCTACGGCTGGGGGAAGTGCATATTTATATGTTGACTAGCAGGCCCCCGTGCACAGCACGGGCTTGGATTCTAAGTCATACTCAATGATGTGCAGGAGGGTTAGAGGCATAGAAAAAAAACACCCAATCAAATTACACTACACCACTTGAAGCATTAGAACCCTTACTGAACCATTGGCGTCGCTCTTGTTTTTTTTAGTTTCTAGTTCTCAGTCATGAGTCATCACCAGAACAATGAGATAACAATCATTTTAAATTAGAGACTAAAATACAATCAGAAAAAAAAGGTTCAGGCCCACCTTATAGCAGGCCCCCTGCTTGCAAAGAATAGACACGCTTTAGTTGTTCATAGCGCAACATTGATTACACTGCAGACATGTTAGTTGAACTGTGCAATACACTTTGTAACGGCTGTGATTGTACACTGACAGCTCCCTGTCTTTACTATTACCCGGGTTTAAATCTATGCCAGAGCATGTGAGAATGTTGCCAGTGACTTGGAGTTGGACTGGGTACACCAATTTCTTCAAACACTAACAACTGGCTAGTCACAACTTAGCTGCAATATGGCAAAGAAGTCATGATAATCAAAATCCTGGAATCCAAATTCCTATGAGATTGTATGAAAATTGGCCCCTCGCTACATCTCCCTGGTACCTACCCCTCTGCAGAAAATTAAGTGAGATTTAAATCAAGTAAATATTAATATTATTCTGTCAAAATTCAACCCAAGTATATATCTGCCCCCCCCCCCCCCCCCCCCACTATCGAGATTCCGAAACACCACATACATCATGATCTGAGAGAGAGACAGAGAGATTTTGTTTATGAGGATCCCAATTTCAACTTCACCAATATCACTGAGTCCCACACACATCTTCACTCACAAATACATATACATGGAGAGAGAGAGAGAGAGAGGGAGATTTTAGTCATAATCAATAGAAAATTTGCACCTTAATTCAAGGTACACCCCACCAACATGCCAAAGTTATTCTAAAGAGTGGGAAAATCAAAGAGAGAGAGAGCATCTAGGTCAAAGAGAGAAAGGGATTTTGATCAGAAACACAGTCACAGCTTCAAATTTCCACTGCATCCCCATTAACGGAGCAGCCTGGTTGCTATAAAAGTGTGCAAATTTGTGAGAGGCTGTAAATGGTGCTCCTACAACTGTAGTACCGATTGCAACTATGTCATGTGAGAAAGTTGTCAGTGACTTTCGGTTAGGTGGTGGTCTCAGCTGGGTATCTAGTTTCCTAAAGCATTAACGCCTGGCTAGTCATGACTTATCTGCAATATACTGAATTCCTATGCAATTGTATAATAGCTATTACCACATCCAGGGTCTTAGCCAGGATTTAGAAACTGGGTGCCCAAAATTGGCAATCGTAAAATTTTTGGGGCGTCCAATTTTTCAAGGGTGACCACGATATACTCAGATTTCAACCATACATATTTATAAATAGATCTATCAAAATAAGGCATGATAACCTTATACAATGCCTTTGGATTAATATGCTTGAGATAAACATTTTAAGAAACTCCTCACAAAATCTTTTTGGGTGTCCTGAGGGGTGCCTTTTAAAGGTTTGGGTGTCCAAAAAGCCACTCAGACATCCTGTTATGACCATTTCCACATCAAAATACTAAAATGTTATAGAACTTTAAATGAGAAAGAGAACATCAGCAAGTCTGGGAGAGAGAATTTGATTTTAAGTGAATGAATTAAAAATAATTGGACAGGGTTTCCTGTATTAAGAATCCAGAGAGATTGATGGAACAGGATTAACCTAGACAAAGGATTGAAAATATACATTTATGAAAAATACTGAATTAATACTGATGGAAAAACAGAAAGGAAAGAAAGCAAAAATATAAAGAAAGCAGGTAAACAATTAACAACTAAATTTTGGATGAGGGTGTAATATCTTGAAGTTGTGCGGAGACAGGGCCGCGACCGCACATCAGGTGGAGAAGAAATAGGTCAATCTCACTAAACTTTAGTTGATCACCTATTCCCCGCACCCCACACGCCCCATCATTAGCAAAGGAATATCCAAAGAAATATTAACAAAAAGATTCGCAGTAATCAACCTTGCACAAATGGTAGGTTCTGCCAGGTTTTGAACCCGGTACCTTTCGCGAGATAATCAAAATCAAGAAACAAAATATGCACAGCACGGGTTTGGATTCTAAGTCATACTCAATGATGTGCATGAGGTTTAGAGGCATAGAATAAAAAAAATAAGTAAATAAAAAAACAACAACAATCAAAGTACTCTAACCACTTACTGAACCATTGGCGTTGCTCTTGTGTTTTTAGTTTCTAGTTTCATGAGTTATCACCAGCATCAATCAGAAAAAAATGAAAAGTTCACCCAAAATTTTTGCCTGTCCAAGAAGTTTTCAGGAAACTGCCTGTCCAAAAGACAGGTAGGACGGGTCCTGGTGGGGGAGGTGTCACCAATGCTGTGTGACATGAGGGAGGTGTGACATACTGGAATGGCAAACATCAGTAAGCCAATCACTGCTTACGATCATGACTATGGGGCTAGCTGTTATGTCGAGCCCTGATGGTTAAATAAGGTACTGTCAGCTTCAGAAATTTTGAAAAGTCATCTCGAAAGCCTCGGAGCAGAGGTGTCCGGGTAGCGTGTAGGTCAACTATATCATTATAAGTATTGCCAGAGCAAACCTTAAATGATACTATATACTTTTCCCATATAATATCAGTTTTTGGTATCATTTCAAGTACTGGTACTAACCTCTACCATTCAAATCAGATTTAAGTGCAATAGTAATGGGGAAAAGAGGAAGAAGAAATGCAGAAAAATGTCACGAACTTCAACTTGGTAACCTAATCCAAAACTCGATCTTTTCGTTGGCCAGTAGGCCTACATCCTTCAGAAACGGCAATAAACACAAATAAAAGAATGAAGTACACACCATGACTGCTAGGGCATGTACATGTAAAAGACATGACTACAGGCCTACTCGCAAATTAGCCTTAGCAAGTTTAATGAATTAATCCATTATCGCTCACCCCACACAACTTCGCCGTGTGTTACTTTGTCTTTGGTATCGAAGTCAGCTTTCCAAAAAAATGTTAACAGTGACAACTATACGTTTACATACGTGATCCAATGATTCTAGATCTTCGTATATATACCCTACAGTGGCAGTGGGTCACATCGCCAGGCTGGGAGAAACGGCGTAGGTCACAACTTTGAAAAACTCTCCTGTGCAAGTGAGGCTGGAAAGTCACAGAAATGACGTCACCTTATTGTAGATGGCGCTGCAAAATGGCAAACACGGCGATTTCGCTCTTCTATCCTCCTTACCCACCCAGGACATTTTTCCAAATTTAAAAGCACAAATGCCACCGATGGGCAAATAAATGGTTAAACGCCAAATAACTAACCCTCGCCCAAAGATCCACAGCGGCAGTTGGGACCGGCGAGGCGCAGTGACTGAGCCTATCCCCAAAAACCGCCGCCAAAACTGTGTATTAAGATATAAGACTAGCAGGCCCCCGTGCACAGCACGGGTTTGGATTCGAAGTGTTACTCAATGATGTGCAGGAGGTTTAGAGGCATAGAATACTTTTTTATTATATAATTTTTTATAGAATAATTTTTTATTATTTTTAAATAAGTAAATAAATAAAAAGAACACAACAGTTCTCAGTTATGAGTTATCACCAGCATCAATCAGAAAAAAGATAAAAAGTTCAGGCCCACCTTATAGCAGGCCCCCTGCTTGCAAAGAATAGGCACACTTGAGTTTTTATAGCGCGGCATTGATTTTACACTGCAGACCCCCCCCCCCCCCTGTTATCAGTGGGAGACCAACAGCATGTGCGAAAAAATAGAAAGCATGATAAATAAGTAGTGTTCAGAAAGTTGCAAAGTCAGAAAAAAATGTTGCAAAGAGATGCAAAAAGGAATTTACAGGGGATAGAAAAGGAAAAAAGGAAACATAGGATGTAACCAATCACCACCCCCCCCCCCCCCCCATGTTATCAGTGAGATTCCAACAGCAAGTGCCAAAAAAAAAAGAACGCATGATAAATAAGTAGTGATCATAATCGCTCACAATTTTCAAGCATCGATTACACTGCAGACATAGGATGCAATCAATCACCCCCCCCCCCCCCGTCCAACAGCAAATGCCAAAAAATAGAACGCATGATAAATAAGTAGTGTTCATAATGTTGCAAAGAACAAAATGTTGCAAAGAGGCAGTCAATAAAGGGGCAGTAGAGTGACAGGGGGAGGCAGTCGATAAAGGGGCAGTAGAGTGACAGGGGGCAGTCAATAAGGGGGGCAGTAGAGGGACAGGGGGCAGTCAATAAAGGGGCAGTAGAGGGACAGGGGGCAGTCAATAAGGGGGGCAGTAGAGAGACATGGGGCAGTCAATAACAGAAGCAGTAGAGAGATAGGGGGGCAGTCAATAAAGGGGCAGTAGAGAGACAGGGGGCAGTCAATAAAGGGGCAGTAGAGTGACAGGGGCAGTCCATAAAGGGACAGTAGAGTGACAGGGGGCAGTTAATAAAGGGGCAGTAGAGAGATAGGGGGCAGTTAATAAAGGGGCAGTAGAGTGACAGGAGGAGGCAGTCGATAAATGGGCAGTACAATGACAGGGGGCAGTCAATAAAGGGGCAGTTGGGATACAGGGGGCAGTCAATAAAGGGACAGTAGAGACACGGGGCAGTTAATAAAGGGGCAGTAGAGAGATAGGGGGGCAGTCAATAAAAGGGCAGTAGAGAGATAGGGGGGCAGTCAATAAAGGGGCAGTAGAGAGACAGGTGGCAGTCAAAAAGAGAGGAGAGTTGTAACACCACTAATGTCATGTCTGAGTACAGGGGATAGAAAAGGAAACATAGGATGTAACCAATCACCACCATCCCCCCCCCCCCCCCCCCCCATGTTATCAGTGAGAGTCCAACAGCAAGTGCCAAAAAAAAAAGAACGCATGATACATAAGTAGTGTTCATAATCGATCACAATTTTCAAGCATCGATTACACTGCAGACATAGGATGCAATCAATCACCCCCCCCCCCCCCCCCCCGCCAATGTTATCAGTGGGAGTCCAACCGCAAGTGCCAAAAAATAGAACGCATGATAAAAAAGTAGTGTTCATAATGTTGCAAAGAACAAAATGTTGCAAAGAGGCAGTCAATAAAGGGGCAGTAGAGTGACAGGGGGAGGCAGTCGATAAAGGGGGAGTACAGTGACAGGGGGCAGTCAATAAAGGGGCAGTAGAGAGACAGGGGGGAAGAGGCAATCAATAAAGGGGCAGTAGAGTGACAGGGGGAGGCAGTCGATAAAGGGGCAGTACAGTGACAGGGGGCAGTCAATAAAGGGGCAGTAGAGAGAGAGGGGGCAGTCAATAAAGGGGCAGTAGAGGGATAGGGGGCAGTCAATCAAGGGGTAGTAGAGATAGGGGGAAGTCAATAAAGGGGCAGTAGAGGGATAGGGGGAAGTCAATAAAGAGGCAGTTGGGATACAGGGGCAGTCAATAAAGGGACAGAGACGGGGCAGTTAATGAAGGGGCAGTAGAGAGACAGGGGGCAATCAAAAATGGGGCAGTAGAGAGATAGGGGGGCAGTCAATAAAGGGACAGTAGAGAGACAGGGGGCAGTCAATAAAGGGGCAGTAGAGTGACAGGGGCAGTCCATAAAGGGACAGTAGAGTGACAGGGGGCAGTCAATAAAGGGACAGTAGAGAGACAGGGGCAGTCCTTAAAGGGACAGTAGAGTGACAGGGGGCAGTCAATAAAGGGACAGTAGAGAGACAGGGGTCAGTTAATAAAGGGGCAGTAGAGAGACAGGGGTCAGTTAATAAAGGGGCAGTAGGGAGACAGGGGGCAGTCAATAAAGAAGCAGTAGAGAGATAGGGGGCAGTCAATATAGGGGCAGTAGAGAGACAGGGGGCAGTCAATAAAGGGGCAGTAGAGTGACAGGGGCAGTCCGTAAAGGGACAGTAGAGTGACAGGGGGCAGTTAATAAAGGGGTAGTATAGAGAGATAGGGGGCAGTCAATAAAGGGGCAGTAGAGTGACAGGAGGAGGCAGTCGATAAATGGGCAGTACAATGACAGGGGGCAGTCAATAAAGGGGCAGTTGGGATACAGGGGGCAGTCGATAAAGGGACAGTAGAGACACGGGGCAGTTAATAAAGGGGCAGTAGAGAGACGGGGCAGTTAATAAATGGGGCAGTAGAGAGACAGGGGGCAGTCAATAAAGGGGCAGTAGAGAGATAGGGGCAGTCAATAAAGGGGCAGTAGAGAGACAGGGGCAGTCAATAAAGGGGCAGTAGAGTGACAGGGGCAGTCCGTAAAGGGACAGTAGAGTGACAGGGGGCAGTTAATAAAGGGGCAGTAGAGAGATAGGGGGCAGTCAATAAAGGGGCAGTAGAGTGACAGGAGGAGGCAGTCGATAAATGGGCAGTACAATGACAGGGGGCAGTGAATAAAGGGGCAGTTGGGATACAGGGGGCAGTCAATAAAGGGACAGTAGAGACACGGGGCAGTTAATAAAGGGGCAGTAGAGAGATAGGGGGCAGTCAATAAAGGGGCAGTAGAGAGACAGGGGGCAGTCAAATAGAGAGGAGAGTTGTAACACCACTAATGTCATGTCTGAGTACACATGCACTTATTCTCCATATCAGCCTAGTGCTGTATTGGTGTAGAGTTGGAACCTTTTTGCAACATTGTATAATTTTATAGATAGAGTTGAAAGAGGGGGAGAGCAACATTGTATAATACTTATAGATACAGTTTACCACAGTGTATGAAATACATTGTATCAGGCAGGTTGAAAGAGGGGGAGCGCAACATTGTATAATACAATTGTATCATTTCAGTTGCCATTGACAACGTGGCATTTTTTCGCAAATAAAGGCATTAAATGCCCAAAATTAAAAAATATAAAAGTGTTACCTACTGTAGGAGACCCAAGGCAACCATTTCACGGCAGCAGCGTGACCCGCACATGCACAACCGCTGAGAAAAGCTTGTCCTACGGCTGGGGGAAGTGCGTATTTATATGTAGATTTTTTTGCTCTTGAATATTGGATATGTAGCTCAACACACCTCTCCCGATTAGGCCTTTACCTGACAATGGTAAAAAAAAATATTTTGCTTGTGGAGAACATACAATAGCATAGATGTTTCCTTGTCTGCATGCCGCTACTGCTTATTATTGCAATTCCTGTATCCGATCACATTTAATTGCTTGTCAAAGTTCCCAAAACTTCAGGAGCCATGATAGATTTATCTATCTTTGACTTAACGCGAGATCATTTGAAGAGAAAAGCAACAAAACAGTTTTGAAAGATTTGCGTTGATGACAAAAAAAAATACTCAGCAAATACCAAACAAATTCTTCTGACAGGGAGCACAGAAGTTCATGGCAGGGTTGGCAATTCACGCCGAAGGACGGTTTATACCTTGCCAGAAAGAGGTTTCTGGCGTCCTGCCAGAAATAGGTTTCTGGCACTTAATTTGCCAGAAACTGAATGACATAAGGCACAAAACATAAAATTAGTTTTCTTTCTTACTAATTTTCAGATTCATTGTCAGTCCTGATCTGTGCCAAAGTACCTGACCTATGTGATTCATGTCAGAACACTTAAACAATGATAAATGTGGATTTCAAGTTTATATTTAGCATGTCTTGAGAATAACGTTTGTAAGGGTCACAGTGGTAATCTATCTATTCATTAAATGCCTTGTTGATTCAGATATGCCTAAGCACTATAATTCATGCTAAAAGAAAAACTTAAACAATGGTTGCCTGAGAGTATGGATAATGTTCATGTCCACTCACATAATTGCAATTTGTGAGCAGTTGTGTCAGGTCTCAATGGGTTAATTGTACAAGCCAAATTAACTGGACAGTGTAATTCATGTTATGAGAGAACACTCTAACAATGGTGGACAGGGTATATGGATGTTAACCTTACATTTCTTCAAGTTCCTAATTGCATTTCTTTGTATGAGAGATGCAAACCATGATTGACAAGGTCTGCATGAATGTTCTGTAGACTCATAATTGCAGTTCTTGATAGGAAAGCTAGCCTAGGGATTTTGCAGCGTAGAGTGTATGCCTCTTAAGATTTCCTATAAAGATATTGATGTGACTTTGTGCTAAGTTGTGGTTTAAAGCTCAGATGAGGTTCAAAGTTATATGCATATTATAACAGTTTACAAGTATTATGACATTAACCATCCACCTATTGTATGATATGAAGCAATTCCAAATGAAGCAGTAAATTAGCAGATACCATCTGATATGGATACTAATTCATCTTCTACATGTCTATGTAGTTATTCAAATGTATAGAGTTCAGTTGACCTATTAAATATGTATAGTTATATACATATATATATATATATATATATATATATATATATATATATATATATATATATGTATATATATGTATATATATATATATATATATATATATATATATATATATATATATATATATATGTATATTGTTTTGTTTTCTGTCACCATTAGTTATCATTAATTCTTCCATTTCAAGCATATTAATATGTTAAATCACATCTCTAGAGTTTCTGGCATTTCTGGCGCCAGAAACTAGTAAAAGGCGCCGGAAACTAGGTCTCTGGCACTGTCCTGCCAGAAATAGGTTTCAGGCGGCGTAAACCCAACCCTGGTTCATGGTGACTGATTTGAGAAATATTATGTTTGAAAAGGGTCTCAGGACAAGCAGCATGTGCCAATTTAGAAAGTGAATGGGCCCCTTGCTGACCTCTTACTCCAATCTCACATGAAAGGTGCCGCAATGCCTGAATATGGTTGCCGGGTTTGTAAACAAATGCTGTCGAGGATCTTTTGGAATAACACTCCGTTATAAGTGAGTTCATCAAAAAATAAAAGAAGCGACATGCAATTGCAAGCTCATGTTAGTCATCTAAGTGCAGTCGGGTATGAAGTAAATATTGCACTGAGGGAGAACTTTTGGAAGGTCAATTTCTAACATTGCAAGGTATAGGGAGGTTTCCTGACTCTATTACCAGAAAGCATCAATATATAAAATTGGTAAAAGATTCGGCTCAGACTTATATGTACACAGTTTGAGCAACTGTAACTCTGGTAGGTACTCAGCTGATGTTTGCTATATACTATCTATTGGCCTCCAGGGGCTTAGCCACTTATGCATCCAGTGTGTCATTTGGACACACATAACACTTTTTTAGACAGTTTGGACACACAAAAGTTGCTAATCTGATTAGATTAGTGATCAAATCACCATGCAATCACAATAAATCTTACCTGCTCTCAATGTTTATTTACACCAGAAACTGTCAATGTTCCTGACCAGTTACACTGCATTGAATTTATTGTAACGTTTTGCAACAGAATCTGGTTGCACAATGAACCTTGGAAGATGCATGCCTCAGTATGGCTGTCTCAGGCCTGTTATTTGCACACTTCTGTAAGTCATAACTGAGGTGCGCTGAAGAGGACAGGTTTGAAAGGTGACATGTATAAGCTCATTTTGAACCTAAATCATTCTGATTGTGCATTTGCTATAAGGAGTCAGAAGGGTTTGCGTCTTTGAGAAGCAAAAATGTAGAGAAAAATATGAAATGAAAATATATACTTAAAATGCAATACTTGTAGTGTTTCATTATGTATTTTGTTTCATGTTTTTACGACAAAAAAAATAGATAATTCAAGCAATGAAAGGTTAATTTTGCACCAGAAGTGCCAAATTAGAAAAAGAAAATACAAAAAATGAACATTTGAGAGCCATCTTGGATTCAAAATTTATTGTGTATGTTCTTGTTGGCCAAATGGCTTTTTTTGACATTTAGCTGACATTCTTGCAGTGGTCTACAACTGCTAAAGCCTGCTAAATATTTGGCAGCTCACTTATGGATGGCAGGGGCTTAGCCACAATGCGTCCAGCATGTCATTTGGTCACGCAGAACACTGTTTTTTGACAGTTTCGACACCCAAAAGTTTATGTCAGAATTTGCTGAAGATGACTTTTCTTAGAAGATAGAAGATGTAGAAGCTGTAGTGTCACTTTTATAAGGTTACACAAAGCAGTATCTGGCCTAAAAAGCAAAATCTGTAAAGGTATAGGGCCCATCTTATTAGTAGTATGTATTTTGTACCACACTTTGGACATGCAAAAGTCTATGAAACCTCTATTTGGACACCCTGTTTCCAAATATCGGCTAAGACCCTGATGGATGGCTCACCAACTTTCCTTTGTGCGAATGTCATTTTGAATATTGTTATGAACTTAAAGCCTAAAAAGTTTTTGTTTCCTGTAACGCAGCACTGACAAGTTTTTACTCAAAAAATCCCAACCCTGTTAAAGTTTTTCCACCCTTCCAACTCCCAATAAACATAGATACAGGATTAGAACACTGCATTACAACTACAGCTGCCATGAAACATGCATAGTTCGAAAAGAATAATCCAAAAATTGTTTTTTACCTACTTACCCTATTTGTTTTGATCAAATGATCATAATTGAATAAATTCATCTTATGTCACTAAGAATCCTGTCCGTCCTAAAATTATATCATCCACAGTGATGCCGCGGACGCCGTCAACATATGCATAGTCAAGTGGTATGGACGCAGGGGTGTTAAGTGTCTGCGTCCAAATAAAATACTCATTAGAATCCAAAATTTCCCCTTCAGAACAGTTCTTTGAGCTGCCTATCATGTAAGCAGTAGCACAGTCAACTCAACTTCACAAGCTTGATAAAGAAATCTACACATTTCCCCCTTAACCCCCTAAGTGACCATATCTGTTGGCATTGAGAGTCAACTCTCATTTGTGGCCCATGTTCAGGATGCAGGATTTTTTGGACCTTGGTATGAGTGTGGATGCAACTTTTTTTGACCCTATCGCTAATACTGATCCATATGCTGCACATATGGTATCATTACTCATGAATTTCCCAACATGACCAGGAGAAGTTCTGTGCATTGAGCGTAGTTGTAGAGCAAGTCAGCTGCAGGGGCTTAGCTGCCTATGCGTCCAGCGTGTCATTTGGACACGCAGAACAGTGTTTTTTGACAGTTTGGACACCCAAAAGTTTATGTCAGGATTTGCTGATGCTGACTTTTCTTAGAAGATAGACGATGAAGAAGCTGTAGTGTCACTTTCATAATACACACAAAGCAGTTACTGGCCTAAAAAAGCAAAATCTGTAAATATATAGGGTTTATTTTATTAGTAGTGTGTACTTTGTATCACACTTTGGACACGCAAAAGTCTAGGAAACCTCTGTTTGGACACCCTGTTTCCAAATATTGGCTAAAGACCATGGTCAGCTGTGGTGCTCAGTTGATGACAGGAAATGGGTTCAAGTGACCTCAAGGTGGTTGCCCCTCTGCATTTGGTCAGGAAGCCCGTGGCCTCACAGAAAATTGTCTCTCTTCAACAGATGCTGGGAATAGACTTGTGAGTGGGGCAATTGACATATAATTACCATATAGCACTACAGATTTAGCCAAAGTTATCCCAATGGTGCATTTGCCTTTAATTTCAGATACTGGTTTGCATTTTTTGCACCATAGTGCTGTCTTGAGTGGCCATCTTTTATGTCCAAGTAATAAGCAATAGTTATAGTTATATTGGTTGTTTTAAAAGTGCCTTGAGAAGAGGGTAGTTTAATTTTCACTGGATTCCCTGCCATGTTACCTTAGGGGGAAATGAGAGGGCTGATGCCGCAACTGAATCAGGAGTTCAGAAATTGAGTGTCAAATATTTCAATTCCTCATAGTTATTTTGAGAAATGCATCAATACTCATTGAAAATGCAAGTCACAGTCATGCGATGAAGCAGCCAATGGCACACTGGGTGCAATGCAGCATCAGGCGAGTTTGTGACTCAGATGCTCTAGAGTACCGGAATAAACAAGTAAACAGCATATAAGGGAGGCAAATTCCTTTATTAGTATATATAGCAGAGGAATGACAAGTCAGGTAGGTGGACAATAAGGATCTTGTGGGGGAAAATTGTGTTAGTGATCGATTTTCCATTTAGCTTTCGTTTCAATTGACAATATCCACGAATTTCGGCAACAGTGTTTGAGCTTTGATCACTATTTTTGGAAAATATTGGCCACCATCAGCCAACAAAAATCGTAATTAATAAAAAGTGTCCAAGATTTGCGAGAATTAACTGTATATTAAGCATTAGGAGACTGTTTGAACTAGATAAATATGAATCTGTCACAGCCATTGCGTTATTATAATAAGTATCCTCTCCAATTTTCAATGATTGATTATTCTTTGACTGCCAAGCAAACTTGCAATCTAAGATTTATTGCATTAATTGAAGTCTAGAAATTGGCATTTTAATGTAAATTGGTGAGAGAAACTTGCCTTCAGGAGAGGCATACTCCTCTGTGTTGAGTTAAAAGATGACAAGAGGTTTGCAAGTTTGATTTTGGGGATTTCTTCAGCATTTTTTTGTTTTTGAGAGTTTAACCTCCAATGTTGGCATGTATGTACTACAGATGTTGTTTGACATTGCTATGAAAAAATATTTTCCGAAAATGTATCCTAGTGGTCAAATTTGGGACAAAAATGTTTAGAAAGTGCTAAAAACGGACATTTTTTGCAACGTTGCTGACGAAAGAAGCCACCCTACAGACTCAAAAAAGATTTTAACACCAAGGTTTAAGATTAGAAAACTGCCCCAGATTGTACTAAGCCCCAAAAAACTAATATCGGTATAACTTGGTACCACTTTGGGGGACCACCAATGACCCTTATATTTTGAAAGCCCTTGAACCCCTTTTTATGCCAAATTGGACAATTCACTGATTTCAGGGCCTTGTATTTCCTGAACTAACCATCATATAGCAGTGATATCATTGGGTCTCAATGAGTACGTTACATAGATGCTGCAGAAAGAAATATTTATTTTAATATTGACCCTTTGGTCAAACAAAGTCATTTGAAAATGGCCATTTGACCTTCGCTTAGGAGAGTTTTGGTTATTCACATCACATATTTCAGGGCCTTGTATTTTCTGGACTAACAAGCATATAGCAACTGAATCTTCAAGTCTGAATCAGTATGTTACATAAATGCTGTAAAAAGAAAATATAATTGTGATATTGACCCTTTGGTCAAATAAGGTCATTTGAAAATGGCCATTTGACCTTTGATAAGGAGCGTTTTGGTATTTTGCATCAGTTGGGGGGAGGGATTGCGTAAATTGGTACCAGTTGGGGGGACTGCAAATTACCCTTATATTTTGAAAGCCCATGAACCCCTCAAGTACCTGCTTGATGGACATCAGCAGCTGGTAGCTGTTTTGAGATATTGAGCTCCCAAGGTACTAGTACCGGGTATGTCCCTTTTTATACCAAGTTGGACAATTCACAGATTTCAGGGCCTTGTATTTCCTGAACTAACAGGCATATAGTTGCTTAATCCTTGGGTCTGAAGATGTATGTTACATAGATGCTGCAGAAAGAAAATACAATTTTACTATTGACCCTTTGGTCAAATAACGTCATTTAAAATGACCATTTGATCTTTGCTAAAGGGAGTTTTGGTTATTCACATCACAGATTTTAGGACCTTGTATTTTCCGACGTAATCAATAATCATACAGCATCCTCAGGTCTGAACAAGTTTGTTACATTGATGTCGTAAAAAGACAATATGATTTAAATATTGACCCTTTGGTCAAATACGGTCATTTGAATATGGTCTTTTTACCTTAGAGAAGGAGCTAATTGCTCTAAATGTACTGTGCCAACATTTAATTCCTGCATTAAATGCATGGGCAGCCTGTGCACAACACAATACACAACTGTACCCCTGATTGCCACCCACTTTCCTGGGCATGGATGACCTCACAACTGAAAGTAGCTTTGAATCACAAGCTACGTTGGTCAATGATGTCCTTAGCTTACTTTTTGACATGTTATCCATGGGTGTTTGTACAACCAGGCACTTGCAGACATCCACTTGATTGCTGCAGGAATTAAATGTATGCAGTACTTAACCCTAGATAAACAATATTTTCAGGGCAATGCAAGTATACAATAGGCATAATGTATAGGGGTAGTCAAAAAGGGTTATTTGAAAGTACCTGTTTAATCATAAAAAGACACATTTTGGCTATTCTCTCAGTTTATGCAGATCAATATCTTACAACTCACTAAAGCAGTTTTTTGAGGGCTATATCTAAAAGCATGCTGTATAATGAAGTATGTTTTTTTTCTGGTCATTCTTCTTATCAAAAATAAAATTTGAAAGTGACTATGGGCTGGATCCAAATTTTTGACCAATTGGTCGCATTCAGCGAGTCTGCAAATGAACCTATTTTGGAAGCACTTGATCATCATTTCAATTTTTGGACAAAGTAGTTTGGTATCAGAACTTTTAACAGGTACCATGATACATTATGTGAGGGTATAAACAGTATCAAATATATAATACATCTAAGACATATTGATCTGCAAAAACTGATAAAATCAACCGAAACATATTTATCATGGTGAAACAGGTACTTTCAGATGGCCCTATTTGACTAAAAATTGTCATGAAAGGGCCATCTCCCCTGGCAGTATCCCTACTCTATACTTGCATAGCTCTGAAATAGATTAAGTACATTTTGAGAAATTGGCCATTGAAAATTGAAAAAATACTAGTACCGTATTACCCCGCGTACGACTTGCACCCCCTAGATTATACGCACCTCGTCACCAAGTCCCTCTCCTTATGTAAAATACAATTCCCCATTTATAATACGCAGGGGGAGTTGGCCGGCCATTAAGTGCAGAGAGCTATATGTCTGCCCTGGTCTTTCAGCTGAGAGGAGCGAGTCTAGGACAAATAAACAGGACACAATTACAATTTGATAAGGGTTTGTGATGGTAAATTGTAATTGATAATGATTTGTGCCCATTTGTTGACATCACTCGTCAAAAGAGCAGACAACAGCTCGTGCCAAATCGGCTCCCCTGGTTTATCCGTATCAATTTCAATTCACCCTCCCGAGGCCCTTTTATCCCCTAATTATTACGTAATCAAAATCCAAATATGGATGGATATGCCGTACTTTCCTCCCTGGGGTACTTAAATGGTGTTTTCCAACCCTGCCCCACATGTCCCCGCACCCGTGGCATCGATGTGAAAAAGTTCTGGTTTATGTACCTGTTGATAACACGCACCCCCTCCTTGACATAGGTGCTGCACTGTATAAAAGTGTGGGGTGTACGCGGGGTAATACGGTAACCAAAATGCGCCGTATCTAAGGTCAAATGGCCATTTTTAATTGACCTTGTTTGACCAAATGGTCAATATTATAATTATATTTTATGTTTACAGCATCTTTGTTACATACTGATTCAGACCTGAGGATAATTGCTATATGCTTGTTAGTTCAGAAAATACAAGGCCCTGAAATACTGTATGTGATGTGAACAATCGAAACTCTCCTTAGCGAAGGTCAAATGACCATTTTCAAATGACCTTGTTTGACCAACAGGCCAATATTGAAATAAATGTTTCTTTCTGCAGCATCTTTGTAACATACTCATTGAGACCTAATGATATCACTGCTATATGATGGTTAGTTCAGGAAATACAAGGCCCTGAAATCAGTGAATTGTCCAATTTGGCATGAAAAAGGGACATTACAAGAACCTTGGGTGGTCAATATCTCAAAACAGCTACCAGATGCAGATGTCCATCATGCAGGGACTTGAAGAGGGGTTCCAGGGCTTTCAAAATATAAGGGTTATTGGTGGTCCCCCCAAATGGTACCAAGTTATGCGGTCCCCCAAACTGGTACCAAATAACCAAAACACTCCTTATCTAAGATCATATGGCCATTTTCAAATGACCTTATTTGATCAAAGGGTCAATATTAAAATTATAGTTTCTTTTTACAGCATCTATATAACATACTTATTCAGATCTGAGGATTTAACTCCTGGGTGATTGTTATGTCAGGAAATACAAGGCCCTAAAATCATTGATGTGAATAACCAAACGGTTCTGATTGGAGGTCAGATGGCCATTTTCAAATGACCATATTTGACCAAACGGTCAATATTACAATTATATTTTCTGTTTACAGCATCTATATAACATACTTATTCAGACCTGTAAATTCAACTGATGTGTGATTGTTAGTTGATTGAAATACAAGGCCCTGAAATCTGTGAATTGTTCAATTTGGCATATTGGCCATTTTGAATTTATGCAAATTAGGGCCCTTAGAGGGGGTAACTTTCGGGAAACTTTTGATATGATGTTCAGTTAGGTCCAATGAACCAGTCAAAGCAAAAAAACTTTCTGTAGCAATTTGTTCTAGGTATTTCATAATTTGACTGGACTATAAAGTGATAACTAGTTTAAGCAAGCTATTCTGACAATAAAAGAGTAGAAAAACAACAACAAAAAAGACTAAAGCCAAGAAATTTGGTGCCAGGATCCTTGATGTGCTAATTACAGTGATTGCCTAGCATTCCATTGTCAGGGGTTTCTGAATTGTAGTAGACTTTGATCCTCTCACTGGCTACCATTTGAGAGAGATATGTAGCTATTACTGGTGAAATATGAATTATATTGTGATTTTAGTGTATTGTGAGTGCCTGCATGGTGCTGTACCTTGAATGATACTGCACTCATCTAATGAGAGTCCCAATTGTTATTCTATAGAGGCTGATGATGGTTGATCAGTGGATATCTAGACTCAAAGTGCTGGCAAAGAGTATTGGTTCATTAGTCATATATGGGATGATGTTAATATGTACTGTATATAGTACCACTCCTTCAGTCAACCATCAACCCGTGTTTACTTTAACTATGGAAGGCACACTTCTATCATGACATGGAGATTGCATCAGGGAAACAGTCTATGTACAGAATACCAAACAATTGCAATGAGTCATTATGTTTGTATATATATATATATATATATATATATATATATATATATATATATATATATATATATATATATATATATATATATGTATATATATATATATATATATATATATATATATATATATATATATATATATATATATATATATATATATATATATATATATATATATATATATATTTGGGCTAGTTGTCTGCTCAAAATGTGATTTGAGGGCTAGCGGACACTGCCTATGTAATTGGTCAGCAGAGCAAGCCTCTAAGTGCTGGTTACATAGATATTTAGGCCTAAAAAAATAAATTGTTTGTTTCTGTAACGGTCCGAAAAAAAATAGGGTAGGTAGGTCGGTAAAATTTTTTTTTTTGCATTATTTTTTTGGTCAAAAATGTTTTTTATGCATGTTTTACATTGATTGGGAGTTGGATGCGCGTTAAAAACTTTAGGGTAGGGATTTTTTTGAATAAAAACTTGTTAGGGTAGGGTGACAGGAAACAAACAACTTTTTTTTTAGGCCTAATGTAATTAAGTACGCCCTAAACACTGGAACCAATTTTATCACCAGGCATACGACATATTTATCGATTGATAACTATAGTATTTTTTGCTGCGTCAATTTGAAAAATATATTGATACTTGATCACTTAGTTCTCATTAGTATAGTCTGAATTACATGCTGGGTTTACAGTGCTCTTCTAAAGGTAGTCATAACAATAATATCCACTAGCACAGTAAAAGGTATTATGCTTGAAACTTGTATCCACAACAGTCCTTAAGTAGGGCTTAAAGGAACCATGGATAGAAAGAACATGTATCAGAGTAATTATTTACCAGTATGATTTAATGAACTTAGCAAGGCCATTGATCAGATGAAGTTAAGTAGGTCATTAGAGATGGATGGTCTTACCAAACAGGCAGTGTATAAAATGCATTCTCCTCTGGGGTATGTTTGGACCACACCGAGTATATTGCATGGACCTAAAAATAAATATAATATATGTATGTCTGCATGGTGTGCCAGAAACAATGCCTTAGCTGGTAGGGTGTTTGGGGGTAATTTGGGCACCAAAGCCCTCAAAAATCAATGCACAAATCAGGACTTCAAAATTATTTTGTGAAGAATTTCCTTCAAAATGTTGATTTCAAGGAAATAGTTGAATATTTTTTTTATTTCTATAATTTCTATGATAAGTAATCAACAAATACATATTTATGGTTGTTATCCGCTTTTGTATCCAATTTAAGGTGCCCAGTTTCTAAATCCTGGCTAAGGCCCTGGCCTCAAGACTGGAATACTGAGGCTATAGTTTCCCATCACGATTACCTAAACCTATCACAGCTCAGTGTCAGATACTGGGACACTGGTTGAGACAGCTGGAAGTAAGATTGATAGTTGACTGAGTCAGCCATGTGGGAGTGAACTTTGCTCTATGCTCAGGGAAGGAACTCACCTGTTAGTGCTGCTCAAAACCTGTGTGTTGAGACTTGGCATTGGAATCTATACCCACCTGCTGACTGTCAAGATTTCACAATGGAGTACCTGTGTTAAGATTGGTGAGTGGCTTGGATTGTTGAATTAAACCTTTTTATCATTTTGCTTGATGGGTTTTGGGGATCCATATGGGTCTGAACCACAATTCAGTAATTGTGGATTTAGTGTTAAACTAAGCATAGTTTGCCTGGAAACTAAAGGAATCGGATGTATGTAGGCACTTTCTGTTCATATCTTGTATTGGGAGATGGACGTTGGGTTCCTCACTAATAGTTTTTCACAGGATAAGATTGAAAGTAATTGAAATGTCAAAGATATCTATTGAATCAAAAGGTATGATAAGTGGTATGTGAAAATGCTGTTAGCAAACAATCTGTTTATTGGTTAACCATGGGATCCCCACTGCTAGTATGACATACCTACACCTATCCATCTCGCTGTCTCATTCTGTCTAAGTGTCTATTGATGGATATTGTTATAGATTGGTAGGTGATATGTACTCACATATATCAAGCAGCAAGCTTGTACCCTGAAATAATGGATCATCAGATCTACTTCTGTTGTTCATCAGTGCCATTTTTTTCTGTATATACATCATAAACAATTCATAGAAACATAATATAACATGATTATTTTCTAGTTTTATGTACCTTGAAAAATCTGCTTTATCATTCACCTTTTATAACATCCTTTCATGTTAGCTAATAGCTGCCCTAGATTACCAGTACCTCGCAGCCAGGGTGTGTCTGTGCACTGCACTGCACTTTTTTCAGCATGTGGTTACAATCAATATAGCACCTTGGAGATAGACATACATGAACATACATGTTGGGCGGCACAATGGGCGCTGGTATTGATATTCACATAAAACAGTATGCCATCAGCAGGCATTTGTCATATTGCACTCAGACTTCCTGGAATTAAGCCGAAGGGCCCAGTACAGCTTCATGAAAAAAGATTCAGGCCAACTACTGAAACTCTATATTGATATATATGTTTTAAGTTGCATGTGAATGACAGCAGACTCCTCCAGGTACCCACATACCAACCATATGTATTGATGGGGTTTTTGGGTTGGAAATAGTTAGGGCATAGTACCCATGAGATAAAACATGGTGATGGTAAAACATGGCTTTGATGAATGCTGGGAGATTATTTAGAATTGCAAGGAGTACTGGTTGGATTCTTTGATACTGTGGTATCTAATTATTAAAACAAAATGAATGCATTTAGTGGCCTGCCCAGGAATTATATCATGGTCACCCGACGGGTGAGCTGGAAAATAATTTATCCTTTCCAAGAGTAATTCAAATTGTCTTATGGCACACATCTCCAGTGTCTGGAAGTCTGGGGTTGTCAGGGGCTATCATACGCAGGTATTTCCACTATCATTATTGTAAAGTGATAAGTACTTAGGGTAAACACTGGTATCTTTTGAGTTAGGCCCTAACACCACACTGATGTGAAACACACGGCTATCAAATCATTTATATGTACTTGTTTGTAACATTTAGAAAATTAATTCTGACCTAACTTTCTCTGCTCCTTTATACTTTGAGCATGCTGACTCAGCCTGACATGGAAAAGATATGGCACTAGTAGTCAGTGTTCTTCCGATTGTTCGAACATGCTGAAGAGCATCGTGCCTCCGATTATGATGATCGATCGCAATTTTCCATGTTCGAACAAAAAAAACAACTTATAAAAGTTCCATTCCAAAAAATAGGTGGACTTTTGGTAGTCCATCCAGTCAGAAAAAACTGTGAATCAAAAGTTTATTTACCTGTTTATGCCCCCCCTATTGCGCCATATTTGGTGCACCGATTCATCAAGTGCCGCGGTACACCGCATGTGTGCCTGGCATGTGCCGGCGCATGCCGCGGCACAATAATGTTTAAAATCATTTGCCTTAAAATTACGGCAATGTGGCTGTAAAACTTGAACCGAATCGATTAATTGATCGAAATATTTTTCAATCAATCGATTCAAGAAGTCTCTTCGCATCCGAACCCTACTACTAATAGCCTATAGGCATGAGCATTTTATAATGGTCTAGCACACAATACTCCTAGATATGTAATCCGAGCAGGAAGAACTGAAAAGAATTACTTCTCAGTTATCCAAATTTAATGCTATTTTCCGGTGTGTATGTTAATCTTCTGTGTTGATCACCATACGTGTGCACAGAACCAGGGCTCGACACTAACAGTGAACCGCTGGCCCCAGGTCAGTAGAAATTCCCTAAAATCATTTCTGGCCAGGTCAACTGGTCCTACACAGCCAGTAAACATAAGGGGAGATTTTTGTTAACAAGTTTCCCCCCAAATTCTCTAGGACCAGTAAAGATTTTGCAGAACCAGAAGATCCCTTGTCCTACTGTTTCTAGGGACCAATAACTTTTTTAATTACCATCGAGGCCTGAGAGCAGTAGTGCTTATGTACCTAACATCTTAGATGGGGCAAGGTTCAAGCAGGTAATACTTTTAATAATATGCAGGTAATATACAGTTATAGGTATTAAAATGGACTACTAGAATATGCATTTTACTTTTTAATCTAGTATCTAAGTTAACAAGTGTTTGTGTAAGATCATTTTCTTAGTAAAGTTTAACCTTAATATGTTGAACTAATGTAGTCCACGGAAATGTGTGCAACTTAAACAGGTGTCAGGTATCTTACTTAAATTGGGGTTCTCTTGTACTTTCATGCCCAGATATTGCTTTGACAGGAGTTGTCTGGATCTATAATTCTTTAAAATCGAGCATAAATTTTAAAAATAATTGAAGAGGAGTTGTTAGTTAGTTTGTGGTTAACATTTCTCTTTGAATAGCTCAGTTATGAATGGGTTAATATGTGCACCTAACAATCCTTCAGTGTTATTCATAGTCTAAGTATAAAGGTCACCTGCGGACTGGCTGGCACACAGTGCTACTAGCTTTAATCATTAACCAGCACAAGCATACCTTTATTTGCGGTTTCCAACTTCCTACATCACAAATCAGGAATATGATAGGGTTTGACTTGAACCTAGAACTGCAGTCAACCATAGTTTTCTCATCTGTAGAAATGGATAATTGGAGAAAGGATAAAAAAATGTATTGAGTCTTAGTTTTCTATTGAAACGGAAGGTAAAGAACAATGAATATTTCTTTTAGGTTTATTTGCTGTATATAATGCTTTCCTGCCTTACTAATTAGTTCTAGCAAGAGCTGATTATGATAGTCAGAAATGGTGTTCTATAGCGAAACTGATCATTATGTAGAAAATGAAAAAATAGGGATATTACAGGTTCATTTGCTTGTTAATCCATTTACAACTTGAGATTGTTGCAAGTGTTGTCTGGACCTATGGTATTTTGAAACGTAGATGTGGAGATGTGGATAGTGTTATCAACATTTCTCCATCAGATATTTTCTGAAAAAATTGCTTCAGTCACAAATATATTAGCAAAAAAGTAAGGATGGATTTAAGTGACTTGCAGTCATGAATGGGTCGAACCAGTGTTTATAGCACTCAAAAACGACTTGACTACTGACTGGTAATAGGTACATTTCAAGACATGTTAATCATGGCCAAATAAACAACTCTTATCTCTCTCTCTATATATATATATATATATCATTTTCAAACCAATGGCTCATTATATGCTCATATTCACCAATATACAGAACAGATACAGGGCATACTAAACACACTTGTCATCAGAGCAGTGCCAAGTAAGATAATATTATTCAGTAATTATTGAACAATGACCAGTAGTGTTTAAGACTTTCCAATTTCACCCATAAGGCCTGATAAAAGAAATTGTTTGTTTCCTGTAACATTCCGGAAAAAAATAGGGTAGGTAGCTAGGTCTGTAAAAAAAATATTTTTGGATTATTTCTTTGGTCAAAAATGTGTGTTTTATGCATGTTTTACGTTAATTGGGAGTTGGGAAGGCGGTAAAAACTTTAGGGTAGGGATTTCTTTGTATAAAAACTTGTTAGGGTAGGGTTACAGGAAACAAACAACTTTTTTTAAGCCTAACCTATAATCTTTATAAGATTAGGGCACTCTAAGGGAGGTAAAGGGTTGAATGACCATTGCACCCAGGGTCATAGCCAGGTTTTAGAAACTGGGTGCTCAAAGTTGGCAATTAAAATTTTTGTAGGCATCCTAATTTTCAAGGGAGACCACAATATACTCCTGAGTCCTCCTACAACCATAAATGATAAATATCTTTTTACTTATTAGTAATGAAATAAGGCAAAATATCCTTATACAATGTCTTGGGATTTATTTTGGGGTGAAAGATATTCAGTTATATGTTTGAAAATGACACTTTACGAAAGTACTCTTAACATTATTTTTTTTTTTTTTGGGGGGGGGGGTATCCTGAGGGATGAATTTTGAGGGTTTTGGTGTCCAAATGTGACCCAGACACCATGCCAGCTAAGACTATTTCACCCCTGTGTCATACTTATTCAGTAAATTCTGGTATACTGACCATCTCCCCAATGACTTTACATATCATACTTAAAACCAATTAATGGTGAGTTTCAGGATAAGAGTCTGTCAAAAGTTATGTCGCATATATATGTAGGTGATATGATATTGTACATATTTTCCTATTTTGTGTATTTGATAAGTAGTCTCAATAGGTAAGAAAATAGGTATAAAATAAGGATTTCTTATATTGGTTTGGGGTTCAAGGAATATGTTTAGTTTCTTTGTGTTCTTCACCTTGAACTTTTTCGGATAGCCATACACAATGTTATGTGATAGTATTTTTTAAATGCATTTTTGCACCCACTTTGTTCTATAAAATGTTTTCTCTCTCTCTTTCTTTAGGAAATATGATATCAAGTAGAAGGCGATAACAACAAGATCCAAGATGAATTTCTTTTATCAACTCAAACTTTTATTATGGAAAAACTTTACATTAAGAAGACGCCAACCGGTGAGTACATGATTTATGTCCTTATTGTCAAAGAGATCTCCTGGCATGAATGTACAGCATTTTTGAAATCTCTTGAAAATCTTTTTTATTTTATTCTTCATATTACAAATAGGTCATTTTGTTTGCAATGTAGGTATTTGCTGATCATTCAGTGGTACAATTTGACTACGCCCCCAAACCTGAAATAAGGTGGCAAAAGATGTGATTGAATTCAAAGTACAAAAACTCTTAATACAGAGTTCACAATTTTTAAAAGTCTATTACAGTGCATTATTTCCTATTAATTAATGGTTCAAACATTTGTGCTGTAAGATGTTATTTTTAGAATAAGAAACACTCAATTCTGGATTACCTCAGTACATTGCCAACATTTGCTTGTCTCATTATGCTTCCAATCTTTCATGTCTACGATTTATATTTGTTTTTAACCCTGTTGAATTGCCTCCCTAACGGATTAAAAACCCATTGTTAGCCTGGATACTTAAAGCCTTTACCTTTAAGTAGATTAGACTCTGGCCAGGTGTGCATCCTGGACAGGTAGGTGTTGCCGTGGTGATTTGGCCAGCATGCTTTGTACGTAGACATACATTACAGTTCACCTATTCTTGCTTAATGTTTTTCCTTAGAACAGTCCCTCCCATGTTGTAGTACCAGCAGTGGCTCATAGGTGGCACCATTTGGCTCTACTCTCTCACATGGTAAGGGAGCCTTCTGCCCACCTGGTGAGATATATGCAAACTAATTTGGTCACCTTGATTGCTTTGTCAACTTGGTGCCTGGTGACAAAAAAAAATAATGGACAGATAAATCTTGTCTGCCAGTCTAGACTACCTGAGATTAGAGAATTACCACCTGGATATGGAGATAACGTTGGAATAAAAAATGCATTCACAACATATTTTTATGGAGAGCTTGTAGTTGTTTTCTGATTTATAGGTCTTGTTCAAAAGATCCCATAAGATGCTTTAAAAAAAAGATATTACCAAGTGAGGTGAAACATTAAGGGGATTTGCCAACATGTATAGGTTAAATAGTGAGGCACATGCAATATTAGGGTACCTGGGGTCCAGGCATTGTGTGACAGTTTAGCACACTCAATTGGTCTATTGATATATGAGATATGCTGACCATGTTGTAATTTGACCTTTGAGAATAAGGTGTACAAAGCTGCATTGATAGTTACTGCCAAAAGGGTTTAACCCATTCATGCCTACATCAGCCAAAATGATTGACTAATAAGTGACAATATTTTTTTGAACAAAACATTTCTCCCGAAAATATTTGAAGAATAAAATGTTGGACCGAATGAGACCCACATCTCTCCTTCAATTACGATATTCACCTGTGAATTGATGACTAATTTCAAAGTTATTTTCAAAAGCATCTTATGTCTGGAAGACCTTGTCATGAGTATCTCTGGGCATGATTGGGTTAAGACATTCTCTACTTGGCAGTGATGCGCACACAATACATCAGCCATTCACTCAGCACTGCAGGGTTCCCATTACTGGTAGTACCTATGACAGTGCAGTATTCAGAGTACTGAGCTCTCTCCAGTATCACATAATTAGTTCACAATAGGTGTGCCCATTACCTGTCAATCCATTCCTCACCATCAGGTTATTAGTCATGGCTGCCCAAAATTTGCAATTGTAAAATTTCAGGGTGTCCCTTTTAATTGGAAACCACAATATATTCAGACAGGTAATATAATAATATAATATAATACCAATAAACATGTATTTACCCATTAATCAAAGGTGTAATATATTTTTGCAATGTCATATGTTTGCAGAATCACATTAACCCTTACAATGCTGAGGCTACTTTCGTCCATGGGAGAAAAATGCAAAAAGTGTTGAAAACCATCTAAACCGTGTCATGTTGGTATTCATTGGAAAGCTCTCACTGAGTACTTTCAGATGAGTACCCATTTGCCAGGGTTTCAGTCATCTTTTATATTTTTTACATCATTTTGTATTGGCAAAATTAGCCACCAGCAGCATAAGGGTTAAGGTGAAAATATTTAAATATTTGTTTGAATTTGGCGTATGTCTAAATGAGACACCTTCTGGCCAAGACCCTGTATACCGCAACTAAATGAATAAGGTCATATCAATATTGGTGATATGGCTCTGACAAAGGAAACCTTTGCAAAATAAGAGAAAGGGAAAGAGAAATGTTGATCAATCTAAACTACATCCCTCTGTCAGATATTATTCTGAACTTGTATGCTATTTTTCCAAGCTCCCCGAAATCCCTTGTGTATCTGGAACATACAACGTCTGACAATATTTGATGTAACTCATCAAGTAGAGTGATATTTGAAAAAATATTTCAGGAAGGATAGTCAAATCCAACAGGAGTAGCATCTTTCAATCAAATATTTTTCAAAATGTTGCTTTATTACCAAGAATATTTCATATGTGTCAGACCATGTGTGGGATTAAGATGTGAGGTACAGATGACACTCTTCATGTAGAAGTCTAGGCAAGAGAGGGTCAACGTAAGGGCAGCTTGCTAGGCATGAAAGGGTTAAGTTCAGTTTGTACATTCATAAAGATGTGCTCATAACCCTCAGCTGAGGTCAGGTGATCACTGTTTACCTGCACCCTTTGTATGGGTACATGTTACCCATCTATTTATACCCAATCACGTGGCAGCACCCCTTATGCTGTGCAGCATGCACGTGACTCACTTTATCCTAATTTCCGACCCTATTTTCGTCACACACTCTGTTCCCAAGCCCCCTTGAAACATAATTGGCTTCAATGTTGTATAAGGGGAGGACTTATACAATTTAATGGAATGAACTCATAGAATGTGTGTGCAACTGTTATCAATTTAGGGTACATACAATGTAGATAGCTATAAAAATATATTTATTTTATAAGTACATAATGTTATGAAAGTAACACCCCATTATTTGCATTCAGGTGAATTTTTTTTAGTAATTTCAGAATAAAATATCTAGGTGACTTGTGAGTTCGTTTGTCATGCTGCTGGCTGAAGCCCAGTGCTCCCAATCTGTCCATATTTGATATCTCACAGGGCACAACATTACCTTTTGCGGCAATTTGCCCAGTAGGGCAAGTGAAATTCACCCTTCACTTCCCCTACTCCAACTTTCACATGCCCTTGAAAAATTGAATGTTTTATAATGTTTTATTTAAAACCAAGTAGAACATGGTGCTGGCATGTGAAAGCATATTTTCTGGGACAAGATTTGATGCCAGACCACACATTCTCAAAAGTAAACATAAAATATATACAGTGTACTTGCCCAGTGAGGCAAGCAAGATACAGTTTTCACTTGCCCTTCAGCTATAATCTACAAATTCTACTTGCATGGGGCAACGGGGTAAGCACCGATGTCGAGCCCTGTCTCACTTTTGGTATTATGGAGGTTCACATTTCTATGATATAGGAATAATTTTGATTATTCTCATTTGCTCAAACTTGTGGGGTATCAGGACAATATCCCAATGGACAATATCCCCCCGGACAATATCCCCCCGGACAATATCCCCCCTAGGATGATTTAAAACACTGGAATTCAAAAAAATAAAATTATTAACACATGTTTTACTTGAGATATCATCCGGGGGGATTTTGTGCGGGGGGGGGGGGGGGGGATATTGTCCGGGGGTATATTGTCCTAGAACTGCTTGTGGTGTGTCTCAGTCTAGACATTCACCCTGTTTATGAGTGTTCTGGACAGCAAGTTATTGGTGAAAAACATCACCTAGGAGCGTGTAAACATGCCACCCAACATGCCCTTCAAAACCAGTAAACTGTTCTCAGCCATATGTGTGTATAACTTGTGATTTTTTTAAGGAAGCATGTAAATATACTTCTTAATCAACCGGATTGGAGACCCAACTTGCCCTACAATTGATAGTAGACATTTTTGATATGCATGTGTCTATGTTTCTTTATTTCAGTTCCGGATTGTAGTTGAACTTGTCTGGCCACTTATACTTTTCCTCATCTTAGCCTGGGTTAAGACCAGAGGTCTTACAGAAAACAGACATGCCTGTAAGTATGCCTTCATTATGAATAACAAGTAAATAGCTGAATTTCTTTCTCATGGGTAATTGCCATCTTAAGCCATAGCTACAATTTTGAATCCAGGGAGCTAAATTGGACAAATATGAACTGTTAACTAGGATAATTTTCAATGGAGATTGCAAGGTTTTAGAAATCAGAAGCTATTCATTCAAATGAACATGATAAACCATATGGTTAAAGAGACCGCACGATTAAAAATGCTTTTTGTTTCACTGCAGGCCTACAACGACTACCTCCTGGTAGTTTGGTCATTTTTTCCCTTGGCACCAGTTGGCAGGGTCTACTACTTATGTGAAGGTTGTCGATACTTCAAGATAAAAATATGAGATAGCTTTAAAAGAGGTGTATACATTTGTTGTTGACATAGCACAAACAAACTAAGGTGAAAGATGCCTCAAGAAAGTTATGCAAGGTTGTTTTTGCAATTATTCAAGGATGCTATGTAATTATATTAGCTCTAATTCCCTGGTGTTCAAGGCGTGTTACTGGACACGAATATTAACATAGCTAGGTTCACATAGATTATCCTGATAAACCAATTCTGGTAGGTTTTATCAGCCATTGCTTCAAACAAGAATGATTTTTCATATGAAAGGATATCATTTTTCTGGCATATATGGGGCGTAATTGCAAAAACTTTAACTCTATCTACAAATTTTTACAAATTCTTCAAATCTTGTGTACTATGATGCAAAGGCAGCATTAGGATTATGCCCTGCAAGGTGGAATGAAGGGCATCAGTGTACTGGATTCAAACATGCATTGGAAAGCCTGAGTTTGTTTTCATCACCTTTGCCATGGCCATGCTCTAGTTGTATCTGAAGTTTTGAATATGAATAAGACAAAATCACATGTAGTAAAGTTGTGTTAAGACATGACCTGATTCTTGTGCTAAACTTCATCCCACCATGAAACAGTGTTCTATCTTTAGCAAATATTTCCTTATTAAAAGAGAGACACTTACAATCTTGTCTCAATCAGATAATTCACTGACCAGTTATAAACAATGTCCTAAGGAGCTTAATTCATTTCTCGCTTGCAGGTCATTTTGACAGCCATGCCCTTTACGTTAGTTGAACCACCTGGTTATCAACTGACCAAAACCGCACTACCTCTGCTGAACTTATCTATTCTTTTGCAGGTCATTTTGACAGTAAAGCCATGCCCTTTACATAAGTGATAGTTGAACCACCTGGTTATCTACTGACCCATACCGCACTACCCCTGCTGAAATTATCTATTCTTTTGCAGTTAATTTTGACAGTAAAGCCATGCCCTTTACATAAGTGATAGTTGAACCACTTGGTTATCTACTGACCAATGCCACAACTATCCCAGCTGACCCTGTCGGTTCTCTTGCCAGTTATTTTGACAGAAAAGCCATGCCCTTAATGTTAGTTGAACTGCCTGGTCATTTACTGACCATCATCACACTGTAACTTTTTGATTCTCTTGCAGGTCATTTTGACAGTAAAGCCGTGTCCTTTACATTATTTGGATCATCTAGTCATTTACTGACCAATATCACACTACCCTAGCTGAACTTATCATTTCTCTTGCTGGTCACTTAGACAGTAAAGCCATGTCCTTTACATTATTTGGATCATCTAGTCATTTACTGACCAATATCACACTACCCTAGCTGAACTTATCATTTCTCTTGCTGGTCACTTAGACAGTAAAGCCATGCCCTTTACATTATTTGGATCATCTAGTCATTTACTGACCAATATCACACTACCCTAGCTGAACTTATCATTTCTCTTGCTGGTCACTTAGACAGTAAAGCCATGCCCTTTACTTTATTAGGATCATCTTGTTATTTATTGACCAATACCACACTATCCCAGCTTAACTTGTTATCAATTCTCTTGCAGGTCATTTTGACAGTAAAGCCATGTTCTTTATGTTAGTTGGATCATCTGGTCATTTACTGACCAATGTTGGCACTCTCCCAGCTGAACTTATTGATTTTCTTGCAGGTCATTTTGACAATAAAGCCATGCCCTTCATGTTAGTTGAACTGTCAATTATTGACCAATACCACACTATCCCAGCTTAACTTGTTATCAATTGTCTTGCAGGTCATTTTGACAGTAAAGCCATGCCCTCAGCAGGGGCACTACCCTTCCTGCAGGGCATGATCTGCTCAGCTAATAATACTTGCCACAGAACTGTCACTGAGGGGGAGATGGCAGGGCAAGTGGATGCATTCAATGCCTCACTGTAAGTGCACCTTGCAAGAATTTTAACTACTTCTAACAACCCAATTCTATCCTTAAATATACCAATAATAAATGTTTTTACGTCTGACAGTTAATTTGAAGATTCTGTCAATATATTTTTGTGATTGAATGGGATTTAATTGTTATAAATTACATTGTTCTGTATCAGCTTTAATTGACATATAAGTAGCATTATTCAAATACTGTTACATTTGTAATGTATTAATCTATTTAGTGCCATATGCCCAGTAGTTATTGATGGCTTTTATTTCATAGTCATTTTTGCTTGTATGAAACAAATCGACATGATCGCTTGTCATTATAAACCTATATGCAATAATTTGACTGATCATCAAATACAGCTGCCTGTCAAGCACATTACTCTATATGCTCAAAATAAACACAGTATATAGCAGGCTGCACATCAAAGGCAGCTGCCTGCCAAGTGCATTATTTAATATGTACAAAATCCTCATGGTATACAGTACCTTCAAGCATAGGCTATATGTGGTAATTCAAACTTTTCACCTTTGTAGGCTTGCCCGTGTGTATAGTGATGTTGAAACACTTCTCAACAGTAGAACAGATCGGGCGGAAATCTCGGACATCCTTGAAGATATTCGAACTCTAGCTGACCTACAGACAATGATCAACAATGGAACTGCATTAGGTAAGCACTTGGCTTGTGTTTGAAAGAGACTTTCATCATGTTGTCATTATTTAAGATTAGCAACAGTTTCTCTGTGGAAGAGGTAAATAAAAGAGGTTATGAAGAAAAAGTACCTATATACTAAATACAATGTCTCAATTAGGCAGTGGTGGTTTACTGGTCAGCCCTGAGCTCAGAGACTTAAGCTGGGAACATAGTGATGTAGTAGAATTAATCTGTTCCATGTGATGGTATTGTATCTGTGAAGATAGTGTTGTATTAGTCATGGTCTTAGCCAGCAGGGCGTCTGGGTGCCTTTTTGGACGCCCAAACCCTTAAAAAGAACCCCTCAGGACACCCAAAGATTTTAGTGTGGAATTTCTAAAAATCTCAATCTCAAGCTTATAATTGAATTTTTTCATCTCCTTATAACTCCCATGACATTGTTTAATGATATCATGCCTTGTTTTGATGAATTTTATGGTTGAAATATTAGTATATTGTGATCCCCCTTAAAAATTTGGATGCCCCAAAATTTTACAACTGGCAATTTTAGGCACCCAGTTTCTAAATCCTGGCTAAGACACTGGTATTAGTGTTAATGTGTTTCAGGAAATGTACACATGGGCAGTTTACGGGTCAACCCTGAGCTTAGAGACTTTGGCTGGGGACAAAGTGATGTTATATATTAACCTATTCCATGTAATGTTATTTTTTCTGTGAAGAGAGTGTTGTATTTGTGTTAATGTGTTCCAGGAAATGTACGCGTGGGTAGTTTACTGGTCGACCCGGAGCAGCTTCGCCAGACCATCATCCGGCAGAATATCAGCATCTCACCAGAAGTGGTGGATTCCATCCTCAATGCCAGCTTTAGCCTTAGAGATGTAAGTGGATCAATCGGGGCAGTCGTTAGTCTGTCCCATGGGAAACTTTTCACGACACAGTCTAAGCAATGGATGAGGAGTAGGGGACCATCACTCAAACATGATTAACCTATTCACAATCAGAGCAGCCATAACAGGCCTGACAATTTTGGAAATGTTATATTACAAAAGGTATTTTCTTGAAAAGAATTTTAAGGAGAAATGTTGATCATAAGGCATGCTAAAACTCTCCTTTAAATATTTCTTGAACTTTTGCTTTGAAAGTTATTTTCATAAGTATGCAAAAAGCTGATAATATTTTCCAGAGGAACTCTGGGTGTGAATGGGTTAATGAGGCGGGAACTGCAGTGATTTATGAGCACTACTTAACCCATTCTATTCTGCAGTACTGTAGAGGTAAATACTCCCCCAGATCTGGGCCATATGCGCAACATTGTATGCTGGCTACCTGAAACCTGTTGCACTACAGCTATACCCTTGAAACTTAGATTTCTGTGGAAATAACATCTATAAAATTTATATTTTCTAAACGCAAAGTATTTCCCCTAAAAGATAGTGTTTTTTATAAGAAAAACTCCCACCCATTATTAAATTACGGCAAGTTGAACTTGTAAGATTCTATTTTTTCTTAAGATTTTGGTGTCGAAAAAAAGTAAAACTGAAATGTTTGGCTCTAATTTCACCATATATATATTAATCTTTGTGTATGACAAATTGTGCCTAAGTTCAAGGAAACTGAATATAGGGAACAAATAAAAAAAAATTATGTGGATATATCAAACGGTATTTTTTTCTTGGATGTGGAAGCACATTGGCTTCAATTTCTCAAAATTACCTATCAGAGTCAGATAATATCACGCACTGACTGAGGGCACATCTGGCACTCTCAGTGTAACCCTCCAAAAAACCACAAATTATTCAAATTTTTGTAAAATGAATACTTAGTAATACTAAGTATTCACAAATATATACCAAAACAATAAGTAAATACGATCTAAACCCCCCCCATTTTATCAAAAACGGCCCAAGTAAAAGACGTGACGCCATTTTGAATCAGAATCGGCGATTTCAATTTCATGCTAACCTGTAATTGTAGAAATATACATATAAATATACAGTGAAGCGTGATTTCCCATGATATTCCAGCCAACATGTTTGTTTACAATCAGATTCTATCGATCTCAACATGTAATGACTGGAATATCATCGAAAATCACGCTGTCAGAACTTATCTCGCATCACGGCAAATCCCGCTCCCATGCCACTCAGTTTGACAGCGTTGCGAGCGGATTATTGTGGGGTTATTCACCCCACAAGATGACTTTTCCTTGGCGAAAATTTGCCACGCTGGAGCCATTTTGAAACTGAGATCTCTAACTAGTGGAGGTAGAAATCTCAGCTTCAATAGTGTATCTGCCGTCCGCTTGGCGACACCACCTTACAGAACGGCAGATACATACTGGCGCATCAGTATCCAGAATAGAAAGGGAGAATACTGATGACGCCGTATCCAGAATAGAATGGGTTAAGGAATATTGACTCACATTATTCTACTGTATGCAAATCACTCATTCGGGCAAATTAATCATAATGCCTTAGTCCTATGTATGTTGTAATATGATTATAGGTCTTAAGTAAATGAATTAAGAATTTCAAGAAATATTGGAGAGTAATACCCATATTAGTATTCAGATTTTAATCTTTCTAGGTGCCGTCTCGTCGATTTACAGAAAATTACATTGCCTATTAAGACACCTTTCTACACTTCATGTGTGTAGTCTGATTGACTTCCAGAAACTGATACTGGCCTGTGAAGTTCTTGACCCATTAACACTCAGAGCGGCCAAAGCAGGCCTGACAATTTTGGAAATATTTTTCCAACAAAAGCGCTTTTGGGAAAATAATTGAAGTAGAAATGTTAAAGAGTATTCACACTACAACTCTCCTTCAAATGCTTTGTGAAATTTTGCTTTCTTCCGAAGTTATTTTGAAAAGTATGAAAGAAGCAGACTATACTTTCTAGAGGATCTCTGAGTGTGAATGGGTTAATCATCTCTAAGCTGCCATGAAGATGGAGCTAATAGGATAATATATGTATATAGCTCCTGAGTGTAAAGATAGATTAGTCTTTATATAGCAGGGTTGGGAAAGTTGGAGTTGCATTGCTTTGAAGTGTTGATTATACTATTTGCCTTACTATTATAAGTTGTCTGGGAATTATTGCTTAAGAGGAACACAGCATTATGATATGCTTTTGGTTGTGTATAAAAAAGGTGCTTTACAAAAAGACGCTTTATTATCATCATCATCATCATCATCATCATCATCATCATCATCATCATCATATAATATCATTATTATATATTTATTATCATTGTTATTATCATTGTTATTATTATTATTATTATTATTATTATCATTATTATTATTATTATTATTTGTTTTTATTTATTTATTTGTTCATTATCATTATAAATATCATTATCATATCATCACTATACTTTTTACTTATTTATAATTGATTTCCTTCTAATTCATTGAGAGACTTATCTTAAGAGTATTTGATCAGGAGTCCTTGGATCATTGCATCAATTCTATAGCATATTATAAATTTCAGCTTGTGGCTTTGGCGGAAACTGCAAGGCGTCTCCAAGACTCGATGGGTGTCCTGCAGAACTTGACGAGCAATCCCGGAGATGCTGGTGCCATCTGGAATCAGCTGGCCCCAGAACTGCGCAGGAATCTGTGTAACGAGAGTATAGATCAGCAGATCATCAGATTCAACAACCCTGAGGACCTCAGGAATGCCCAGGCTCAGCTGTGCAACCTCACCACCACAGATTATATACAACTCATTCAAGATTTCCAACAGCAGCTGGACTTCTGGAGAACTTTACAGGAGGTATGCTGTCTCTGTATTATATAAATCAGTATCCTTATTGATTGAGATTGGAAATATAGTATAAGAAATGCAAGTATAAATTCGAGAATATTTGAATATTTCATTGAAAAGTTATTTCTTTTATTTATGAGGGGAACAGTAGCACTACATAATTTATTTGTCATGTTCTTCTTACTAATACCAGGAGCAGTCTATGATATCAAAGACAGTGCCTGCTAATAGTGAGTTATAGGAGTCTTCAAATGCATAGATATACAAGATATTTTGATTAGATTTCTCCCTTTTTTCATAATAAATCTTTCATAATCTTTTTTTTTCAAAATCTTGAAGCTTTATCAGTTATTCATAATTTTTATGAATATTTGAATCTTGTATCATGTAACTGGTCACTAGGTGATATAAATGCTCATAAAACCAGCATCTAGCTACTTTATCATGTTGTTTGAGACTCAAATAAGATCTTTGTTGCATTCATATTTTGTCTTCATATTATACTTTTTTTTGCAATGTTTGGTAGCCCTCTGGGCCAGTAGATTTGAAGATTTGGTTGCCCTTAGTTTAGCTCAGTATCCCATCAAAAGACCTTTGTAGTAGGACTATCATGAATGATGCAGGCACAACGTCAATGCATGGGAGGTCAAGAGGCATGCCTCCATGGAAACTTTTGAAATGCGGTTGGTCTGAGATGTATTATCCTGAGTAAGATCTATGTTGAATTGCAAATACAGTCAAACCTCTATTAAGCGACAGCTCAAGGGAATTGTCAAAAGTGGTCTTTTAAAGAGGTGGTCTCTTAAGAAGGGGTTGAGGGTCTGAGCGAGGTTATGAAAAAACAAAGAATTTCCAACAATGACCTAGAATTATTGAGGTTGTTATGTTTATCTGTGTTTGTTGAAATTTCTTCATTAAAATTTTAAGAATAAACAATTCAGAAAAATAAAAAATGAACTATATCATTATTTGAGGACCCTCAGAAATGATATACTTTCAAATTTCTACCAATTATTTCATTATTTTACTGTGCCCTTTCCAATATACAAGGCGTCTTGTCATTCAAGTGGCCGTTGAATAAAGGACCATTAACTCATAGGGATAAGATTTCATGGCCATTGGTCGTGTCAAGCAAGTGGTCGCTTAATCAAGGTAAAATATACAGAGAATAGCCTTGGGGGGATTTGAAACGGTCGTTCAAGGCAAGTGGTCGTTTAAGAGAAGTGGTCGTTGAGGCAAGTTTGACGGTATTTCATAGGAAACTTTTAAACAAGCCCGGGCATTTACTTGCCCTAGTGGTCGAGTTGGATGGTAGTCTGCTTGCCCTGGACGTTTTTGGTGGGTATCCATTGAATGCACTTTCTGTATTTGTCTGTCTTCTAGATTGAGAGGTACACCCAGATGAACCAAGGTAGAGGAATCAACTTTGACAACAGCACCTACAGAAGGCTAAGGAACATCCTCCAAGATGTAAGTGATTTCATTCATAATAAATCTGAAAGTTATACTCACTCAAGTTTGCCCATGCAAGTAAAAACAGAATATGACGGTATCATTCAGCTTGAATCAACTTCTCAAAAAAAAAATTGGAATGAAAGCTAGATTTCTAATATTATTTTTTTTGGCCCTAAGTTTGTTTTTGTTTTTGTTTTGATTGATGTCGATTGAGATAACAATGTAGAGGGATTAGAAGTTTGTTATGAGTAGCTTCAGCTAATCAGTGGTGCACAAGCTGCACCAGAAATGCGAGAAAACTTCTTCCGCACTCGAGGACTAATGTGATTGTATACTAAGGGATCCTCACTACTCCTCCCTCATAAATTTCTCTCATATTTTGATGATCAGGTTACTTTTATTCTACTTACATCTTTTTACTTTATTCTTGGTTTAGGTCTCCAATTTAGACAGTGTGAGTGAGTTCCAGCGGCTCCTCCAAGACAGTGCTGCAGCGGTGGGTGTCGGAGGAAATAACACCGGGAATGGTACCGATTCTAGCCGCCAGGTGGCCAAGCTGTTGTGTGGCAGGGAGGAAGGCGTCATTAACATCCCCATGCCCAGTCGTCAGAGTAATACTAACAACACTGCCTCTACACCAATGATGGATCCACAAAGCTTCATGAATATGACAGGAAACAATACTAGTAAGTTCCATATTTTCAACTAATGGTGTTCAATTATTTTGGTGTAGAAATATGGTTTTCGAGATGTATTGAGATTTATCATGGATATCAAGTTAATTTCACTATGCTATCATATCTTCATAAATATTTAAATAAGGATTTGAGTGATGATGCCGGAAATATTTAAGCTATCTGGGGGATTATTTTTTATATTTATATATATATATTTTTTTATTGTAGAGTTCAGCATGTCATGAAATATTAATAAGAGGATAAGTTTTCCTTTGCTTAATATGTGCTATACATCCATAAAAATGATACATTATTTTCCTATATGGGCCCCACTTTGATTTGAATTGTTTTTGTGTTTCTACAGGGGATTTTTGTGATAGACTGTTCAGTAGCATGCAGAGGTCCCGATCCTCCCGGCTGATCTGGCGACAGATCTCGCCCTTCATTCGCGGCAAAATTCCCTTCTACCCTAACACACCTGCCACTCAGAGGATCATTAAAGAGGTAAGCTACCACTGATTCCCTTCTACCCTAACACACCTGCCACTCAGAGGATCATCAAAGAGGTAAGCTACCACTGATTCCCTTCTACCCTAACACACCTGCCACTCAGAGGATCATTAAAGAGGTAAGCTACCACTGATTCCCTTCTACCCTAAAACACCTGCCACTCAGAGGATCATTAAAGAGGTAAGCTACCACTGATTCCCTTCTACCCTAACACACCTGCCACTCAGAGGATCATTAAAGAGGTACGCTACCACTGATTCCCTTCTACCCTAACACACCTGCCACTCAGAGGATCATTAAAGAGGTAAGCTACCACTGATTCCCTTCTACCCTAACACTCCTGCCACTCAGAGGATCATCAAAGAGGTAAGCTACCACTGATTCCCTTCTACCCTAACACACCTGCCACTCAGAGGATCATTAAAGAGGTAAGCTACCACTGATTCCCTTCTACCCTAAAACACCTGCCACTCAGAGGATCATTAAAGAGGTAAGCTACCACTGATTCCCTTCTACCCTAACACACCTGCCACTCAGAGGATCATTAAAGAGGTAAGCTACCACTGATTCCCTTCTACCCTAACACACCTGCCACTCAGAGGATCATTAAAGAGGTACGCTACCACTGATTCCCTTCCACCCTAACACACCTGCCACTCAGAGGATCATTAAAGAGGTACGCTACCACTGATTCCCTTCTACCCTAACACACCTGCCACTCAGAGGATCATTAAAGAGGTAAGCTACCACTGATTCCCTTCTACCCTAACACACCTGCCACTCAGAGGATCATCAAAGAGGTAAGCTACCACTGATTCCCTTTTACCCTAACACACCTGCCACTCAGAGGATCATTAAAGAGGTAAGCTACCACTGATTCCCTTCTACCCTAAAACACCTGCCACTCAGAGGATCATTAAAGAGGTAAGCTACCACTGATTCCCTTCTACCCTAACACACCTGCCACTCAGAGGATCATTAAAAAGGTAAGCTACCACTGATTCCCTTCTACCCTAACACACCTGCCACTCAGAGGATCATCAAAGAGGTAAGTTACCACTGATTCCCTTCTACCCTAACACACCTGCCACTCAGAGGATCATTAAAGAGGTACGCTACCACTGATTCCCTTCTACCCTAACACACCTGCCACTCAGAGGATCATTAAAGAGGTAAGCTACCACTGATTCCCTTCTACCCTAACACTCCTGCCACTCAGAGGATCATTAAAGAGGTACGCTACCACTGATTCCCTTCTACCCTAACACACCTGCCGCTCAGAGGATCATTAAAGAGGTAAGCTACCACTGATTCCCTTCTACCCTAACACTCCTGCCACTCAGAGGATCATTAAAGAGGTACGCTACCACTGATTCCCTTTTACCCTAACACACCTGCCACTCAGAGGATCATTAAAGGGGTACGCTACCACTGATTCCCTTCTACCCTAAAACACCTGCCACTCAGAGGATCATTAAAGAAGTAAGCTACCACTGATTCCCTTCTACCCTAACACACCTGCCACTCAGAGGATTATTAAAGAGGTAAGCTACCACTGATTCCCTTCTACCCTAAAACATCTGCCACTCAGAGGATCATTAAAGAGGTAAGCTACCACTGATTCCCTTCTACCCTAACACTCCTGCCACTCAGAGGATCATTAAAGAGGTACGCTACCACTGATTCCCTTCCACCCTAACACTCCTGCCACTCAGAGGATCATTAAAGAGGTAAGCTACCACTGATTCCCTTCTACCCTAAAACATCTGCCACTCAGAGGATCATTAAAGAGGTAAGCTACCACTGATTCCCTTCTACCCTTACACTCCTGCCACTCAGAGGATCATTAAAGAGGTACGCTACCACTGATTCCCTTCCACCCTAACACTCCTGCCACTCAGAGGATCATTAAAGAGGTACGCTACCACTGATTCCCTTCTACCCTAACACACCTGCCACTCAGAGGATCATTAAAGAGGTAAGCTACCACTGATTCCCTTCTACCCTAACACACCTGCCACTCAGAGGATCATTAAAGAGGTACGCTACCACTGATTCCCTTCTACCCTAACACACCTGCCACTCAGAGGATCATTAAAGAGGTAAGCTTCCACTGATTCCCTTCTACCCTAACACACCTGCCACTCAGAGGATCATTAAAGAGGTAAACTACCACTGATTCCCTTCTACCCTAATACACCTGCCACTCAGAGGATCATTAAAGAGGTAAGCTACCACTGATTCCCTTTTACCTAACACTCATGCCACTCAGAGGATCATTAAAGAGGTAAGCTACCACTGATTCCCTTTTACCTAACACTCCTGCCACTCAGAGGATCATTAAAGAGGTAAGCTACCACTGATTCCCTTCTACCCTAACACACCTGCCACTCAGAGGATCATTAAAGAGGTAAGCTACCACTGATTCCCTTCTACCCTAACACACCTGCCACTCAGAGGATCATTAAAGAGGTAAGCTACCACTGATTCCCTTCTACCCTAACACTCCTGCCACTCAGAGGATCATTAAAGGGGTAAGCTACCACTGATTCCCTTCTACCCTAACACACCTGCCACTCAGAGGATCATTAAAGAGGTAAACTACCACTGATTCCCTTCTACCCTAACACTCATGCCACTCAGAGGATCAATAAAGAGGTACGCTACCACTGATCAAGAGCTGTTCACTCATTCCGAAACACCAAAACAGGCCTGACTTCACAGTCACAGGTTCTTTACTGTGGCACTCTTTGGAAAAATATTATGGGAAGGTGTTTATCATAACTTAACATTGAATTCTCTTTGAATTATTTTGTGTCCCATGCAATGTGTTATAGAAACAGACAATGTCTCTTGTAGCCCCGGGACTACCCTAATCAAGGACTATTGTCTTAAGCGAATTTTCATGTTTTATAAGTACTTGTGTCTTTCATGAATATTATTTGCAATGATGTTTTTTATAACCAATTAGGTATGCTATTTGGGTTTGTTATAACCTTTATTTATCCAATTATATATGATGGGTCTGTACCTCTTTGAATTTTAGGCTAACCAGACGTTTGAGGAGTTTGCGAGACTGTACCGTCTCATTGATGATTGGCTGGAAGTGAGCCCTGTGGTTTATGACTACCTCTCCACCAGTCAGGATGTGGAGAACATCAGGGTAAGATTCTCCTTTTCTCCCTACATGAGTTCAGTCACTGTCACACATCATTCAGCCATTTAGGCTTAAAAGCTTTTCATGACCAACGTGTATAGTCAGCACGTAATACAATGTTAAGCTGCAAAATGATATGCACTACTAATTACCTATTCAGAATGAAATAACTTGGCTCTTTAGTAAAGGATCCTTTATAGTTACAAAACATATTCTTAAGTCACCCCTGATTAAATTTGCCATTATTTGTACTAAATTGCCATAGATCTGGTTTAAAATTGTGTTTGGAGAATGCATAACCTACCATTATTATCTTTGCACAAAATGACAGAGTTTGTCATATATCTCAGCCAGGCCTGTTCACCTGATATCTAATTGTTTATGCAGAATGCCTTACCTGCCCTCATCACCTTTGCTCCAAATGACCAAGTTCGGCGTATAGCTCAGACGTATAGCAGGTGGCTCTACAATGGTCCCAAGACAGACAAGTATGATTGGAGGGACTCGCTGAATCTCACCAATAACTTGCTGGAGACTCTGAGAATGTATCTGATGGTAAGTAGATTGAAAGTTAGATATTCAATGGTGTTATAGTATTTTTCTTGTTTAATATCCAGTGCTTCACATATATATTTAATGTGGATTTTTATATTGCTCTTTACAATACTATCAAACAGCCTATAAAGGCTGCTTTCTACACTTATGACATAACGCAGTAGTTTGATATATAACTTAAGATAATCAGATTTGTCCATATGTAGTTTTATTAGACCTTTTTTATTTAGAAGCAACAGGTTTAACATTACCATTTTGGAGTTATGTTATTTAAGAATATGGATATTTTTCTTTGTATTTTTAGGTGTCATATGACCTTTTGTATTACTTTCCTTCATTCCACAATCGCCATCAATAGCCAAATTCCCAATGTTACCCTTTGCTTACTTTCCTGAATTGATACAGAATGAATATTTTTGTGATATAGGCTGGAGGAGCTGACATCGAAAATATAGGAAAAGACCCTTCCACAATAAGTACCTGTTCGCCCTAGAATATCAACTTAACAAAATCAGTGCAGTTTTGGTGTATAATAATTTTTTTGATATTTGATATTGTGCTCTTTCCTCATTTTTTTTCCTGAAAATAACCAAACAGTGTCCTATCATTTATCTTTTTCTTCTTTTTCAGTGCTTTGATTACAGCAAGTATGAGGGATATGATACAGAAGATGAAATGATAGCCCACAGTCTCAAATACATCAAGCAAAATAAATTCTGGGCAGGTGAGAATAAAGTTGTTATATTACCTCAAACACAAATCATTTATTAATATAAAGGATGCTGAATTGTCTTTTTCTTTAATTTCAGAGTTTCAATTGAGAAAAATGTAAAGGGTCATTTTTTCAATTAAATCACTTTCAGCTCAGAGCAGAGGGTCAGAATGCCCATTTAAATTGGATGGATTACAAATTCATACATGTATCTAGAATATGGGTGTCTTGGATTTATATCATTTGCATTTCTAGGGGAGATATTTAGTATCAGAATCTAGTTGGGGTGGTCTTCCTATGGAAATGAGTTAATTTCCCTCTTATCTAAGGAAGTGGGCATCCTATTAAAAATCCAAGACATCCTATTTTAGGCACATGTATGAACTTGTAATCCATCCAATTTGAGTGGGCATTCTGACCCTCTGCTGCAAGCTGAAAGTGATTTAATTGAAAAAATAACATTTTACATGTTTCTCAATAAAGCTCTTATATTTAAGAAAGGATAATTCAAAGTAGCATTGAGAGGTAGCAAAAAAATGTCTTCTTTCAGAAAATATATAGTTTACTTGGTGTTACAATCCCCTCGAAGCTGTCAATGTAGAAAATGCTAGCTTATGTCCTTAGTGCTGGACCCACATCAAAATCAATTGTAGTAGTTTTATAGTTTTTACTCTGGGCAGAAGAAGGGTTAATGAAAGGTCTGATTACAACTATATTGTATAATCATATAAAACCTTATATTTTAAGGATTACCTATTGAAAATTATGGTTAATTACCTTAAAAATGAAATAATGGGAAACCTTGGTCCATAAGGAAACCTAAAGGAAACCTTAAGGGATATTTTATCTTAAAGTATTTTATGCATAGCTCTGCTAATGGGTCTCATAATACATTTTTGCTATAATGTTTAACTTGGGAAGAGAGTATGGCTGTTATCCTCAGCAAATCTCTTACCAGATCAGAATGGATGAAGGCATGCGTTTGATTGTACATTTCAGCTATAAAGTTTGACATGGGGAGTGATAACGTCACTTTGCCTCAGCACATCTCTTACCAGATCAGAATGGATGTGGATAAGGTGGACAGTACCAAGAGAATAGAAGACAGGTAAAAATACTATAACTTAGTTCTACTCAAGTGTGCAACTTTGAATAATGCGACTTTCAGTTGAAATCTGGTTGCCCAACCTCAGTATGTGAACGAAAATTTGATGAAAATTAAGTGACAGAAAAATGCTTTTCATTATACAAAATCTTCAAAAGGATCTGCTTATTCAATTCGGAATCACTGAAAGTTGGAATGGGCCAACAAAATCCAAACTTGGTGACCAATTGTGGATACAGCTCCGATTGCCTGAATATTTTTCAAATTTGCAATGTACTGTATTCGCCCGATTAAGCGCACAGTCCCGCACCCCCCCCCCCCCCCCCCCCTCTATTTTTCATGGTTAGAGGGGGAATGGCTAGCGCAATTGTCATGAAAAACTTCCCCCCCATAAGAAGTAAGAAAAGCAAAATCACATACCTTTCCTCTTGCCGTGTCTGCAAACCAGCACTGAATTCCACCATTTCAGCAGTTCATTCTCGCTCTCACTGTTCATATTCGCTGCATGATTGTACTATTTACCAATTAACGACCTTATCACATCTAAGCAAACTGAACAGCACGAGCGCAAAGGTGCAATAACGGCTAATACGCTCCGACCGGCAATCATTGAGGGATGAGGTAAAACGGATGATTGCCAACATCCCTTCTACAGAAAATTGTCCCAACCTCTACCCGCAATGTGCGCTTAATCCGGCGAATACGGTAGTAAGTTAAAGTCTTATACAAATCCAAGCCAGGTAGAAGAAAGTATATGGTGAGAAGTAAGACTTACTAGGGGTAACACTAGGGTAGTAAGACACGTATTGTGGTTATTAAAAAATTTAAGGGTTCAATACTCAATAGAGTATTAAGGTGTGTATTGTGGGTATCAATCACTCTAAGGGTTAAGTAAGGTAGTTAGACTTGTCTTGTGTTTATTGAAAGTTTTATGTTAGAGTGTAATAGCTGAGCAGAAGATGTATATATTGGGTACTGAGAGTTTCAAAGGGTTCAATAAAGTAGTAAGATGTGAATTGTTGGTATTGAGAATGACTTTGTAGATGAGAGTTTGGTATGGCAGTAAGATATGAATTTTAGGTATTGGAGGCCAGGGCCAAGGAGAAGCCCTCCTGGGGATACCAAGTACACTACTTATGGCTTTGCCTACATACAAGACATGCTGGAGCATGGTATTCTCAGACTCCACACCGGACTTAACATCACAACTGATACAGGAGTCTATCTACACCAGGCTCCATCTTCATGCTATATCTATGACATGTAAGTAGGTATCTGTGGACCCTTTCTATTTGCTATGGTTAAATAACTGATTTGTTATGTTGTAGATATTTTACGCCAGGTCCTCGAAGGACTCCAGGCATCGACACCAAATATACCACTTTTGGATATGCCTACATTCAAGACATGGTTGAGCATGCCATAATAAGACTTCACACAGGAATCGCCAATGATAAGATAGGAGTCTACTCCCAAATGAACCCCTACCCTTGTTATATTTACGATACGTAAGTAGAACTGTGCTGCCACCTATTGATGTCGCCTCTCACTAACCTGACTGGATTCTGCTGGATCTTTCTGTTTGCTGTCTTGGGACTTCTAACACGAGCCTGTGCATTCTTTAACCATCCTAACTACTTCTGTTTACTTGCAGATCTACCGTCTTTGATGATTTCTAGAGGCTGTATTTGCATTCAGCTCACTAACCTATGCTTTTGATTATGTTTTGTTGAAGTCTTTAGTTGCACACATAGATCTTCTAATTACTGTAATGGGTTATATTCCCTATTATGTTTATAACTGTGATGATGTTCTGGTTTAAAGAGATTGTGCAAAACCTGTAACAGGTTAATTTAATTTGAATGCATTGCCATGGGATGGGTCAGATTTCATTTTTGAATTGTAACAGCCATTAGAACTTCTACATAACTGTGTAATAGTCAATCAATCTACCAATCCAGCACTTTTTTTACTCTAGAAGTGTTTGATTTTTAGAGCAAAATATAAGATGACATAGTACACAAATAAAATTACTAGGTAGAGTTGAATGACATTTATAAAGGCTTTTCTTGTTTGGCCATAGTTGCTTAACTTTCTCAGCAGTTTGGTCCTGGAAGTGAAGAAAAATTGGAGGAAGTTTAATCTTTGTGACAATACTCTCAGCAAATAGTTTGTACTGTCAATGAAACAAGCATGTAATTATATAAGATAAATCCTATGCATATTATAAGAAATGGTTGCATATTTCTCACAATGAAGTGGCGTTGCTTGATACACAGTGTTGCTTATGACCTCTAACAGAAACACCTGTAAATTAACCTATTCATGCCTGGAAATCCCCTTGAATATTGATGTCTGGAAATATGGTATTTTTAAAAAATAACTATGGAATTAAGTTCAAAGTCACTGGAATTAAGTCAAAATTCACTAAATATTTGAGGGTGAGTTGTGGGTTAAGTTCTGATCAACATTCCTCCTTCAAAGCCTTTCTGAGAAATGCATTGGTAAAAAAAATAACACCAATATAGTCAGTGTGATTTTTTGGCGCTACAAAAATATTTGCATATGACATAAAAGTTCGGCAAGTTTCATGAAACTCTCCTAGGAGAAGGATGTGTCCAAAATCCTACTGTTGAAAAAACACATATTCAAAACACAGCTGTCTTATGACAAAGATATGTCCTACGGCTGATTGGTGAACATAACGCATAAAACTTATCACACAATAATGACACATATTCAAGAACATGTGATTAGGTCTTCATTGAGGTCCCCTGATAATTCCATTCTGTAAGGTCTTTGTAGCTTTGAAGAGGTTGAATGATCAATAGATATTTTTACAGATAGGTTACTATGAAATCTGTTTTGAGGACCCATCCTAGTTAGGAGAGCCTTATGTAACTTGGGCCTGGTCACGGGTTAGTGGATATGCGTAGGTCTATTGATATTAGGTATTGTGTATGGGTAATGCCAATCTAACCTGTTTGCCTACCTCATTGTAATTACCTAATCCTTCCAGATTGTGCTAACCAGAATACACCTAGCAATGTCATCAATATCATTCTATCGAAAGCAATGGAAACATATTGACAATATTGAAAGTAGATTTTTCATTCAGAAACCAGATAAATTGAACATTTGATCTGTTGTTTACCAGTGTAAATTCAAAGTCAGACTGTTTGCTTTTGCTGGCCTGAAAAGGTCCTTGAAAATGATCTTATCAAAAGATTTATAATCTTTTTAAGGAAATCTTTGAAATTGTATACTTGATTGTATACGAGTTTACTATTTATTCATTTAGAAGAAGATTGACATTGACTTCATCTGTTATTGAGTCAGAGATAGGTATAGTTGACCTGAAATAAGTCTGAATAGAATAATATGATCTGTAATAATACAAGTTTTAAGATTCTTTTGTTATTTCCAAAGATTGAATAGTAATATAATTACTTTTAACATCTTGACACATTTTTCTCTGTATTATGAAAATGCAATTCTTGTTTGACATGTGGAAGCTTTTGTAGATCAATTCATTCTTAAGAAGTGATTGAGTATTACTCTTTTACCCATTCCAGCTTTTCCTTCGCCATCTCGCGATCGGTGCCCCTATTCATGGTGCTGGCTTGGATCTACTCGGTGGCTATGATCGTGAAGGGCATTGTTTACGAGAAGGAGCGCAGGTTGAAGGAAGTGATGAAAGTCATGGGACTGACCAACTTGGTTCACTGGGTTGCTTGGTTTATAACAGCCTTCATCATGATGATAGCTTCTTCCATTCTCCTTGTTATCATCATCAAGGTGAGTGTAGAAACCTCTATTTATATAGGCTATGAATAAAAAACTAATGCTACAATTGAATTCACTGTATAATTGCAGTTATAATAGCTAAAATTGCTGTGCTTGGATATCTACTTCATCTACTTCTTTTTCATTTATCATCTTCTTTTTCTACTACTACTACTACTACCACTACTACTACTACTACTACTACTACTACTACTACTACTACTACTACTACTACTACTACTACTACTTCTACTACTACTACTACTACTACTACTACTACTACTACTACTACTACTACTACTACTACTACTACTACTGCAAGTACTACTTCAATGTGCCATTGTATCTATTACCTTTGTATCTTATGTACTTAAATTATCATTGTAATTATGTTACCAATATTCAACTCTATCTTTCAGGGTGGCAATGTGATGCAGCATACCAACGGGCTTGTTCTGATGACGTTCTTGACGTCCTTCACCATTGCTACTATCAGCCAGGCGTTCCTGTTCAGTGTGTTTTTCTCCAAGGCTAACCTGGCTGCAGCATGCGGGGGAATCCTATATTTCCTCCTCTACCTGCCCTATACCCTGCTCTTAAGATGGGAGGATTATATGAACTTCTCACACAAGGCTGCTTCTGTGAGTCATCTTTTGATAAAACTTGTGTCGGTAGATACTTCTATACTAACAGGGAACCAGCACTTCTAGAAATCCAGGGAATGAGAATAAAAAATGATAGATAATCAATTGTATATCGAATGTATTTTGTATCACAAATATCAACATGCCCATAGTACAGATATTGGTAGGAGCCTAGGAGGTAAAGTAACGTAGAAGTTACACTACCAAAACAAGAGTTGAACAAGGGCATTTCTATTCTAAATTCAAATGCTTCTGGAAATGGTGATAACAGTAGAGAACAACTTCACCCAACATAACATGAGTCATTCTTATATATATATGCAAATACATGCAAATGATTATATGGTGGAAAAAAAACTTTGATTTTATCATTTTCTTTTCACCCACATTGTTGTAATAGAATTCTATTGATTTTCTTACATCGTAGATGTATATATATCCAAGCATATTACTATTTCTGTTTGCAGTGCCTGTCTTCGACAGTAGCGTTCAGTTTTGGGTGTGGCTACATTGCCCGCTTTGAGGAACAAGCTATTGGCGTTCAGTGGTCCAACATTGGCACTAGCCCCATGCCTGACGACGACTTCAACATGGGATGGTGCATCTTCTTCATGCTCCTGGACGCTGTCATTTACATGATGTTTGCATGGTATATAGAGGCAGTTTTCCCAGGCAGGTTTAGTTCATTATCAATTCAGTACACCTATGATTGAACCATAACTGATATTCTTAATTTTCAGCAGTGGTATCATTCGGGCATATTCTTAGCCAGCAGGGCATCTGGGTGTCATTTAGACACCCAAACCTTCAAAAATCACCCATAAGGACAACCAAATTTTTGGGGAAGTAATTTCTTGAAATGTCAATTTTAAGCATCTAATTGAATATTTCATCTCAATATAATTCACATGACAGTATAAAAGGATATTATGCCTTATTCTAATAAGTAAATACAAAATTGTGGTTGCAAGATGAGTATATTATGGTCATACTTGAAAAACAGGATTCCCAAAAGTTTTACAACTGTCAATTTTGGGCACTCAGTTTTTAAATCCTGGCTAAGACTCTGCATTATGGCATTACATATTTCCCTGTATCAAAATGTTTTATATGTTGGTACTAGTAATTGGATGATACTGATAATTTACTTGTTACTTTAGGCCAGTACCATATACCTCCACCATTGTGTTACATATCTCCTTGTCTCCGCATTGTCAATATTAATCATGTGATCATCATATCTATTTGTTGTGTTAATGCTAGTATGATATGCCCCATCTATGGTATAACATATTTCCCTTCATCCTATATGTTTAGTATATGTCAGTATCAATCATGTGATGGTAATGATAATTTACTTGTTGCTTTTAGCCCAGTACTGTATATCATCTACATGGTATAACATATCTTTGAATCTTTAGTATATTTCGTAAGTGTTAGTCATGTGATGATAATAATAATTTTACTTTTTACTTTTAGGCCAGTACGGTATGCCCCGTCCATGGTATTTCCCTGTGACCAGATCTTACTGGTGTGGCCATCGTGTGAAAGACCCAATGGAAGGTGACAACTCCTATGATATCAACCATGTGTACGAAATGGATGCCAGTCAAAAAGGTGAACATCTTTCCCTGTTAGCTTATGAAGAAACTACCTGTATTTGTAAGTACGCAAGGAAGCAGTGCAATCAGAAAAATGCAAGCATGAAACGAAGCGAGAGACACTCATAGCACACAATGCTTGCACTTGCACTGTACTTATTTCAAAGTATATCTAGGGTCAGGAAAGGACACACACACACATATATATATATAATATATATATATAGAGAGAGAGAGAGAGAGAGAGAGAGAGAGAGAGAGAGAGAGAGAGAGAGAGAGAGAGAGAGAGAGAGAGAGAGAGAGAGAGAGAGAGAGAGAGAGAGAAAGAGAGAGAGAGAGAGAGATTATGTATAAGTATGTATATATGTATGTATATATGTATAATACATTGTTTGTTTGTTCACAGCATCTGATGAGTTTGAGAATGAGCCCACCAACCTGCCCCTGGGTGTGTCCATCAGGCAGCTGAAGAAGGTCTACAGTAGAGGCAACAAGACGGCCGTGGACGGTCTCAACCTAAACTTCTACGAGGGCCAGATCACCTCCTTCCTGGGACACAACGGAGCGGGGAAAACCACCACAATGTAAGGACAGCTAGTTGTGATACATAGGGGGCTTTAAGACATTCAGCAAACTCATTTTTAAATTGGAAATGTTAATTTACTTGCTTAGAATTGTCGCTTTTCTAACAATTTGAATAGTTTGATGCAGTTCCAGGGGAGTTCAAGGCATTCAACAAACCCATCTATACACAAATGATAAAACTACTAAATGTACTTCCCTCACTTACTAATCGCCGCATTTTTCTATTGGCATAGATCTAGTTCATAAGGTGTATAATTGTGTGTTGAATTTTTTCAGGTCCATCCTGACAGGATTGTTCCCCCCGACCCAGGGCACAGCTCTCATCTATGACAAGGATATCCGTACTGACATGGACGACATTCGCCAGAGTCTAGGCATGTGCCCCCAGCATAATGTGCTCTTTGACCAGTAAGTTATATTAAGTCTACAAAGTTTTTTTCAGGTGAATCTTGTGGTATTTCCGTGGGATTATGGTTTTCCCTTTGGATTTTCCATTTCACAAAAAAGTTTCTGAACCACACTCCTAACCAATTAATCATAAATCACCATTATTTATTCGAATGTCTGACACTACTCCTTTTGAATGGAAAAACTACCTTTTATTCTCCCAAATATTTCACATTCTCCCAAACGTTAAAATGTATCGTTGAAGTGTTCTTTGATAAGGTACATCAAGTGTAGAGTATGCTATAAAGCCTACTCCAATTGAGGTGGAGTGCTTTTACATGTATCTCCATTTATTCCTTAACCACTGCTGCCCGGCACATTCACAGTTATATCATTGGCATTGTACATAACTCTGAGTCACTCTTCAGAGAAAAAAAATTTGGTCCCATGCATTCAGGATTAACTAAGAATGCCTATTCTTCTCTGAATTCTGTATGATATTGCACTTTCAAAGTAGAGTATGATATTTAATGATGTTTCGGTGTGTATTGGAAAATTTGTGCCTTTTTTGAGGTAGATTGAGGGTAAAGCATGGTTATTTTCCTGTGTTTCAGCATGAGTGTCGAGGAACATCTGTGGTTCTACGGCCGACTGAAGGGCCTCGGCAAGGAAAAGCTGCAGGGTGAGATTGACCAGATGGTCAAGGATGTGGGCCTGCCGCACAAGAGGAAAGAACTGTCGAGGAACCTCTCAGGTAACTCATCATGTATAGTCCTTAAGGCTGTGATACTAGTTACACAGTCAAAATAACCCATCTCCGAGTTCAGCGCTCATGTTCCCTTTCTAAAAAATGTTATCCAACCCCTGTGGTCTTAATGTTTCAACTCTTAGTTTCCTGCTTGATCTCACCGGGAGAGGACCAGAGTTTCTATTTTGCAAAGTTTTACCTCAAATATTCTTGATCAATAAAGGGTACATTTGTATTGTAAATACAATTCACATCTGCTAAACACACTTGGCTAGGGTAACTGGATGGAAAATTTGGAGTTCCTGCAAGATAATACCTTACAGCACATGATTTTGGTAGAAATGTGTAATGTATGTTTGAATTTAATCCCTTTTTTCAATAAGCATTCCGCTCTATTCTGCCTATGATTTTTTCTCTGTAGTTCTAAACTGATCTTTATCTGTGTTTGATTTTAGGGGGTATGAAGAGAAAGCTGTCTGTGGGTATTGCCTTTGTGGGCGGTTCCCGCACAGTCATCCTGGATGAGCCCACGGCTGGTGTCGACCCCTACGCCCGCAGACAAATCTGGGAACTCCTTCTCAAATACAAGGCTGGTAAGTACTGGAAACCTGCATAGTGAAAATGACATACAAAGATATTCAATACTGGTAACAGTCTCTTACTCATTGTTAATGATGACAAACATGAAAATGGTAAGAACCGTTTTGTGGTTATGATAGGAAAAACAGGGCTGGGTTGACTGAAAATGATCTCTAATAATAAGGAAAGACAGGGCTGGTTTGAATGAATAATTTCATTTTGATGACTTTATAGAAACCTGATCAAATATTTGATTTTGAGGCTCTGGTTAAAATGCTCAATGTAAGTATTTTCGAATGTGCAGATTGTTATTCATTTATATTATTAGCCATATTGCGGCTAAGTTGTGACTAGCCAGTTGTATCTGGTGGAAGAAATCTTAGTACCTTACGAAAACCTAACTATTACTGCAAAAAAATTAATTCATGTATGAAGTGTATTTGTATGTTATTCTATATGATAACTTGCATAAAAGTTAATACAGCTGATCATGAAAATTTTCAACATGTACAGGTTTTCAATTAAAGAGGTTATCTTTTGATCCTAATTAGTAAAAAGACTAGATGAAAGTAAAAATGTTAGATAATCACAGTAAAATATATGCCCTAATGCAGATGTTTTAGTTTACATTCAATACACCTAACTATATTTAAAACATATTGATCTATTTTGAGTAAATTGAGTTTACAACAATGCATCTTACCATATTAATGTGCCATTTTCAGGACGAACAATTCTACTCTCCACCCATTTCATGGATGAAGCTGATATCCTTGGTGATCGTATAGCTATCATTTCCCAAGGGAAGTTACAGTGCTGTGGATCAAGCCTCTTCCTGAAGGACCGCTATGGTAGTGGGTACTATCTGACCGTGGCCAAAGCCAACCCCTTTAAGCCAATCTCTTCAGCTGCTAGTTTGAGGACATTGGAGCAGGTCAAGGTAGGCCTCTTGCTTTTGCAATAATTGCTATGCAGTTCGGGTTATGGAGGTTATGGAGTTTTTTCACTCAAATCAATTATTATGCATATGCATTTATAGAGGGAGAAATTTAAGGGCTCTTTGAATGGTAACAATTGCATTTATATACATATATATGTATATATACACACATAAGAGTGAAGGAGGGGAGAGAGAGAGAGAGAGAGAGAGAGATAGAGAGTTATAAGTCATTCTACTCTAAACAAAATATGTAGTTCATATAGATTATGTGAATATAGTTATGTAGCATACACTGTTCAACTATTTGCTTCCTACACTTGTCATGCTAACACTTGCCACCTCAGCTAATCTCATTAATTTGTCTCTGATTTATGTTAATTTGACATTCGATTGCTATGACATTTCAGCCGTCTCTGGAGATAATTGATGAAGGCGTGGCAGATATGGATAAGTCCAGTCGGTCGGAGCGCAGTGACAGCAATCCCCCATCCAAGAACAGCACACCACCTCCTGAGAAATCTGGTAATACCTAGTTACTCTGCACCAATAGTCATAAGAGAACTGCAGAAAATCAGAAGTGCAGCGCCTCTTGTTGTATGGTTATGAATAAAATCATTATCAATTCTTGTAAAAAGTTTACCATCCCAGTAATAAACCATGTTACGTGAGTTTGATCAATCCTTAGTCACCTCTAAGGTAATGGTTCATGATAGGTTTGAAAATAGATTGAGTAAATGTATACTTTTTCATATGTATATAACTAAATAATTGGTATTGTTATATTGCAGTAGCACCCTGTGATGAAATTAGTTTGACAGCCTTCATCAAGAAGTATGTTGCTGATGCCATCCTAGTGGAGACCACCGGCACAGAGCTTGTCTACCAACTTCCCGAGGAGGCGGCACATCGGGGTGACTTTGAGGTTCTCTTTGAGAGCCTGGATGCGTCCCTGGATGATCTGGGAATCGGCAGCTACGGCATATCAGACACCACTCTTGAGGAGGTATTCCTGCGGGTAGCGGAGGACACAGGAGTGGACCAGCTCAATGATGAGACCAAGCGTGAAGAGCTGGAGGCTACGACTGATCACGGCAAGTACCCCAGGCCCGTCTCCCGCCTCAGCTTCCGCGGAAAGCTTCGCAGGAGCTTCTTCGGCGAGGACAAGAACAAGGACACAAATACACTGGTCAATGGTGATGCTCTAGGAAATGGAGGTAAGGCTTAATGGAGCAACTTGTTGTTATTGTCACCCTCTGACACCTCTCACAATGTAACCTGTGTGATAGATAGATATATAGCACTTAAAATGATATAGCACATGGTTTACCATGGGTTAATATATATATATATATATATATATATATATATATATATATATATATATATATATATTTATATATATCTATATCTATATCTATATATATCTATATATATATATATATATATATATATATATATATATATATATATATATATATATATATATATATATATATATGTATGTATATATATTATATATGTATATATATATGATTCTATTTTGTTCAGTAAATCACATATTTCCTATAGCAAAGGTTCCTTATACCACACTACAAATGATACTTTTTTAGTTTATTTTGTGTCTCCTTTCTTTAACATTATGTGCATGCTTCATTTTCTTGTTGTCATGTTGGTTGTGGTTAACCTCTACTGTAAAGAAACCTGCACCACTGATCTGCAGTCTTTCTTTTGGTCAGGAAATCAGGAAGTGATTAAGATGTATTGCTTTTGCAAAGTGATTTGCTTTAACGAAAAGCTTTTGACACTAATTATAAGTAGATTAGCCTGTTGCTAGGTGTATTAAAATGGTGATTTAAGATTTGTTTATACCTGGCCAATAGATCTGTATATCAGTTGTGAGTGCCTTTCTGCATGAACATACTTCTCTCACACACCTGGAGGAAACTCATGTAATTCAAAAATTCAAAAAAAGACAACTTTATTTGATTTCTTGAACAAAATGAATAAAGTTCACCATGACAAGTGTTGTCTGGACCCACAGTGCTTTTGAAAATAACTCAAAAATTAATCATAAATTTACAAAATATTTCAAGTAAAGTTGTGGCTTTTGCTTAGATCAATAGTCTAATATTTGTAATTTATTGGCCTGGCCAAAAGTTTTTTGTAAAAACTTTTTGATGAAAGAATTTTTTTTTTAAATATTTGAACTTGAAATTGCAACTGGAACATCAGTCATAACACTCCTTCACATTTTTCAAATATTTGGTTTAATTTTTAGATAATTTACAATTATTTTGAGTATTATGTTACACAGACAAATATTTCTTGGTCCATCTTTGTTTATAAGGGGTTTAACTATAATACCTTACTTATGGCTTGAGATGAAGGTGATTGTGTAGCCTCCAGGATGGTAGTGAGGTGTTAGATATACTAACTGTTGTGGTGTGTGCTATCCTGGTTGCCTTTAGGTGTCCAAGTTGACCACGGGTCAAGCAGGAGGAATCTGATCGAGCCTGCTGCTACAGGGGAGTGGGAGATGGCCACAATGGACGGAGAACTCCCAGAAACAAACACAACTAACAACTTCCAAAACCCCCGCTTCAGAAGAAAATTTGGTATTCATGAATTTTGATTTAACTTTTTTACTTCGGAAAATGTTCTGGTTTAAGCTATCTAAGCATGAGGACATATTTAAGGGGCCTTGTAAAATGCATTTTAATGAAATTCAATATCATGGGTAATTTCTTCTGCATTTAACCATCTGCCTTTTGGGCTAATTGAATTCTTATTTGTTGGGATTCAATTGAAGTTATTACCTAATTTGATATTGTTTGACCCTCCATTTAATTTATACCCTAACACCAACAAGTTTGCTGTTAATGCATGCAAAATTAAACCAAACTTAACAACTAAATCAAATTGACTAACAGATACATCCAATTGACTTGACTTTTTTCTTACTTAGACTTCTAATCTGATTAAAAGTGAACGTAGAAATTATCTTGATTTATCTTAATAGTTGTAGCCGGAGAGAACTTGATCAAATATATGTAATTCAGACCTATCAAAAATGTATTCAACAATTTGAAAAATCACAGGTAAATAGGACTGCTTGGTTAATTATTTAGCTACCCCTTGAACTAGTGTCTTCACATTATCACAAGAATCTTAGTATTTCGATAGTTGTAATATGATGATTTCTCACTAGAAAGAAATTGATAGAAACATGCTACATACAGGACTTTGTCAATGAAACAGTACATGGAATATTCCAGAGATAGGGTTTATGTACAAAATAAAGATATACTCTAAGAATTCTGTTTAGATGACCCCACATTGGCACGAATTATGAAATGGTTAACGAAACACCTATTTGTCTTCGGGGACACTTAAGTAAGCTGAAATTAATAATTTCATGTCCATTGAAAATTTCTATTAGTCAATAGTTTCCTTTAACTAGGGCTCTCAAATTAAAAGAGATATGCAGTTGACCACTCCTGCTATGACCTAGTAATGAAGCAGCTCACCTGGTTACCTGGGTTATTATTTTTGGCACAATCCTATTGTTTTCTATGCATGACAAACCTATTGTTTTTATGCATGTACCTTTCTGGATTATTCTTATTTGTTACAACTTCTCTCCTGTAGTCATTGTTTTATTGTTTTATCCTTTTTGCATGATCTTATCTCCTACTCACATTTTATTCTGTTTGTGTTTCACGCCTTGATTTCCTCCATCCTTGGTTTGGTTTGTTGTGTTTCTCAGCGGGTCAAGATGACGATGCAGGTAAAACTGCCCCCCATAGATTAAACATGTCTAAGCAATACCTCATTCATGCTAAAAGTTCATCTCAAAAAGAGAATCCTGCATGCAATCAGACTTCTGAAAATTCTTTTGAAAATGCATGATAGTATTATAATGATAATATTCAAAGAAGTGTTGTTGGAATTATTTTATCAAATTTTTTAAGCAAAGTACTTAACATTTTATACACTTAAAATGTAATTGTAACATGTATTGTTCTATAATGACTTGATAGCATGCATATTTAGGAACATAGAAATAAGCGTGTACATTAAATGGAGATTGATGATTGAAATGTTAATAGTATACTAAGTTTGTCACTTACAAAGTTTTACTCCATAACACCTTACATATAGTATTCTTAGTATTTTATCAAGAGTATATCTATCAAAAACATTACATCAATTATCATGTTGTTGTTTTTCATTTTTTAAATTCTTTAACATATGTGACTTCTCACATTTAAAGACATCTGTATATCAAACAGATATCAACAATTGATTACTCTATGAGTTTGTCAGGTAGTATGAGCTAGATTACTTCATACTGTCATTACCTATATCTATATCCGTCAAATTCCTCAATAAAAAACTTGTAAATTCTCATAAGAAGTATAATCGTAGCATATGTCAGTCTAAAACCTGATACCTTTGTATGATGCATAAAGCATTACTTTCATATATCTCTTTGATACAAATTTTAGATATACATGTATATGTTCCATCAAAGTGTGCCAGTAGAAAATATGTCAAACCTTAATGATTTAAGAAAGACTACAGGAATAAGTAAAATACTTTTATTCTAGACAGATTGAGTTCATGAACAGGCAAATGTATATCCATGTTTTGGTGCTGATTAAGAGACCTTTATAGACAGGTGGTTTTAGTTGAGGATGGTCTTTTAAACAGGTTTGATAATATTTTGATGGTAGATAGCTATTGTACTGTATAGGGCAACTGTTTAGAGGTTACAGCATCCTGTGAGGTATTTGATTGAACATGTTTTCTTTCAGTGTCTGAGGTATCAATGGGAGTAGATGAGAGAATCAAGAACTGCAATGGTGCTGGCTCCACCAAGATCACCGGCTCCCGACTTATCCTGAGACAATTCATGGCCAACTTCACCAAGCGTTTCCACAATGCTAGGCGAAGCAAGAAGGGTTTCGTCTCAGAGGTATGTTTAACAATACAGGTTGTCAATATAGTTGCATGGTTGTAGGTCAATAAAAACAATTTTACAATTTGGTAAGTTCCGCAAACTGTACCACATGGTAAGGCATAGCAAAATATGAACACAGAATCTCAGTTCTGTTATGATTTAGAATTGATATGGCAGAATAGGTGACAATATACAAAATTCCTTATTCAAATCCCTTTGTTATGAATAAATATGTAATGTTTGTATATCACATTTTAGGTGATCCTCCCAGCTGTTTTTGTCCTGATAGCCATGGTGTTTGCGATGATTCTGCCTCCGAGCAGCGAAGAACCTCCCCTTGAACTCCACCCCTGGCTCTACACTCCCCGGAAAGGCGCCCCCAACCTCTACACATTCTACAGCAATGACAAACCTGGCGACCCCATGGCCGACGCCATGGAGAAACTCATCGCTGCTGGAAAGTTTGGAACCAGATGTATGGACCCGAATGTATACCAAATAAAGTAAGATATCGAAATTGATGTATAAATTGAATTCCTCATAAGTGTCTCTTGATGATTAGCCTAAGTCATATTTGCAATTTTCTTTCTGATCATGTATGTTAATTGGTATTATGCCATAATGTGGCTTTAGAATGTCCTTACAATTTCTCAATAATACTTCCTATGAATGACTGGTGTTTTTTTTGTCAGATATCAGAGGTGAATCAAGATAATCAAAGTGTCCACACATGAATTGATGACTTCCAATGAATATTTCTTCATTATCAAACATTGCTTATTATTTGAATCTGAAATAATTAGCACATGGTGATTTGCATAGCAATTCCTTGGTATGAGATGCTCCAATTTTGTTTCCTTTCCTTATGGTATACTTGTATTACCTGTAGTGGCTTCCCGTGTAGACCTGAAGGTAGCAATAATCAATGGACTGCTCAGCCTCCTGTGACGGGCAACACCAGCGTTGACTCACCTGACTGTGACTGTAGCACTGGAATGCAAGTCTGTCCGGCAGGTAAATAAACATGCCTTGTTATAAGGAAATGCAGCGTAGTTTCAGAATATGAAGCCTCCTTCCTGTGATAACAGTTTCATGGGTTCCATTTCAATTTCTAAGATATCAACTCCCCCAAATGTTAACTCTTTTGCCTTGGTTGCAAGGTATTCAAATCATGGAGTTTTCTCTATATGTATATCTCTATTTGTACATCTCATATATCTTTATATGTATATCTCTATTTGTACATAAATGGGTCCATGTTGCTAAAATCATACCAGAAGAAAGATTTTAGGGGAAATGAAATTAAGTTTCAATATTTAAAATGTCAATGTACACTGTCTGTGTAGTGCATAGCCTCATAATGTATTCATGCATTTTGCATAACCAGTATAAAATCAATCCTAATCATTCAGATGAAACTTGCTCTTGCTAATAATAATAATGCTCCGAATGCAGTTTCTTTTCTTTGAAACATTTTCTCCAACCTTTATAATTCAATCTGGTTTTAACGACTTTATGATAACTTCAAGCCAGTATGGTTAAAACACTTAAGAGCATCAATAAAGAATTGCTTTCTTTTATTTAAGAACTGGGCATCTTGATGCATTATGTTATCTTTAAAGGTTTTTAATTAGTCTCATACAATTTAGTGTGTGACTAAGACTTCAAATAATCTTATAAATGCTTTCAAAGACTTAACCCTTATGCTGCTAGTGGCTAATTTTGCAAATACAAAATGATGCAAAAAAGCAGAATAATGACTGAAACCCTGGCTTATGGGAACTCATCTGAGAGTATTCAGTGAGAGCTATCTAATGAATATCAACATGAAAGGGTATAGATGGTTTTCAAAAATATTTGCATCCTTGTGATGTGGACGAAAGTAGCCTTATCATTGGAATGGTTGATTAATGATGTGTATTCTCTATTGATAACCAGGAGCTGGAGGACCTGACGCATCCTGGAAGTTGTTGCCGACCACAGACTTCCTCTACAACATGACAGGCAGGAACATCTCTGATTGGCTCGTCAAAACCAACGACAGATACATCAAGAAAAGGTATTGTTTCATTTATGTAATAAAGTCATTTATGTCTAACAATGAAGAGTGGTTTCTCAATTACACTAGTTAGAAATGTAACATGAATTTCAAAATAATTTAAATGGAGAGTCAGTGGTTGAGTCCTGATTATAGTTCTTTAATGATATTTTGAGATGCTGTTATCAGAAAGATGTTTCCAAAGTAATTGGAACTTTTTGTTTCATTTCATTTCTTTTTGACCAAAGAACACATATTGGAATATTTCCAAGAGAAATGAGAATTAGGACCCAGCCAATAACTCTCCTCAAAATATTTCTTTGCGAATACACATTTATTTTCCAAGTATTCTTTAAAAGTATCACATACCTGGCATATTCCATGTAGTTCAACTGAAAATCAGTTCAAACTTCTTTGAGAAGAACTCTATAGTGTGAATGGTCTAGTATTTTAAGCTTTAAAGAAATTAGTAATAGGAAGTACTACAAATTTTAATTAATTTTTAATATGAAGTATATGGGTGTATTCTAACTTGACAATGCTCCTTTCAGATATGGCGGATTTTCCTTTGGAGATGACAATAGGATGGTGACCCTGAATGGCACCCAGCTGTATCAAGCTCTGAATGGCCTCCTGACAGCAGCTAATAATGGCAGGCCCGTCCTCAATGAGTCAGCTGCGTTTGAAGACCTGGATGAGTTTATAGATGGGCTGGAGGTAGCACAGAATGCCAAGGTAACTAACATGTGTTTCTCTCCACCTCCTTCGGAGCAGAAGAGCTTAGTAGGGTAAAAATAACCACACTCTGAAACCAAACTTGGTGTTTCAAAGAACTATCAGGGCTCCTTTGAAACCTCTTCAATGAAGACAATTTCCTAGGGCTAAATTTTCTTGATCATTCCATGCTCAAATCAGTGAACCTCAAAGGCAGAAAAAGTATTTGACTGTGGGGATTATTTTTTCTAGAGTGGGTTCATATTTAAGAAGTTAAACCTGCTCAATTAACTATTATTGTTTAATGAACATTAAATGATCCTCTGCATGCTTGTTATTCCATTTTTTGGGCCTTCTTTATATCACTTTTATTTGATTTTTAGGTTTGGTTTAACAACAAAGGCTGGGCTGCGAGCGTGGCGTACATGAACTCCCTGAATAACGTGATCCTGCGAGCCAACCTGCCCCCTAGCGCCGATCCCGACCAGTACGGCATCACCGCCACCAACTACCCCATGATCAGGACACAGAACCAGATGGAACAATTCTCTATGTAAGTTACTGCACATTCCTATCTCTTGATTGGATTTTTTTTTAATCATTGAGAGATTTATATTTAGTTTATGTATGACTTTCCCTTAACAAAATCTAATCAAAATAAGTATATCAAAAACATACTTGCATCGCATGATGTGTCAACTGAAAAATACCAATTATGTTGAAATTTTAGTAAACACTTGAATTATAAAGCCATTTAGGTAAATGAAATGAAATACATGTATATGTTCTTTAAAAGGTTACAATATTGCAAATCAAGTTATAGATTTTAATTTCTGTGATTGTTAACCTATTTCACATGATTTCATTGGTTGGTTTCAGTCGTACAAGCATCATTGATGTGTTGGTGGCAATTAGCGTCATCTTTGCCATGTCGTTCATTCCGGCCAGTTTTGTGATTTTCCTGATTGACGAGAGAACTTCCAACTCCAAACACCTACAGTTTGTGAGCGGCGTCAATCCCGCCATATACTGGGTATCCACCTATGTATGGGACTTTGTAAGTATTCACTTGAATATTTTGTAAGCGTGCCTTTAAAAAGGTATCTTATACTGATCTGCTTCAATTCTAGTTATATGTTGTTAAAATTGCTGTCTCTTCAGTTATTAGGTAGATAGTCGTGGCAAACATAGCTACTTGATGATAATGATAATGCTGATGGTGATAATAATAATAATAATGATGATAATAGTGATAATAATGATAATAATGATTATAGTAATAGTTATAATAACGATAATAATAATAATAATAATATTAATAATAATAATAATAATATTAATAATAATGATGATAATAATAATAATAATAATAATAATGATGATAATAATAATAATTATAGTAATAATAATAATAATAATAATAATGACAATAATAATAATAATAATAATAATAATGATAATGATAATGATTAGGATGATGATAATAATAATAATAATAATAATAATAATAGTAATAATAATAATAATAATAATAATAATAATAATAATAATAATAATAATAACAATAATAATAATAATAACAAAGATAATAATGATGATGATGATGATGATAATAACAATAATAATAACAATGATGATAATCATGTAGAGTTTAAGAATTGCTGGCCTTATTTGAATCAGGTACAATTCTATTTTATCATTTTCACCTTCTGTTTTTCAGCTGAACTACATGGTATCTGCCACGCTGTGCTTCTTCATCTTCGTGGCTTTCCAGCAGAAATCTTATGTGGGACCCAACAACTGGCCTTGCCTCATATGCCTGCTGGTTCTATATGGGTAAGTTTACTGTAGTCCTGATCAAGGTCTTAGCCAGGATTTGCAATTTTGGTGCCCAAAATTGTCAATTGTAAACTTTTGGGGTGTTATTATTATTATTATTATTATTATTATTATTATTATTATTATTATTATTATTCTATCATCATTGACATAGTTATCAGCTACTGTAAGTGCAATAATTGGCAGTGTTTCAATCTAGTTACAATCACACCCTTTGATAGTTATGTTCATTGATTTACCTATCTATTTTTCAGCTGGTCTATTATTCCCATGATGTACCCTTTCTCCTACGTCTTCAACATTCCTAGTACGGCCTTCGTAGGCCTCTCTTGCCTGAACGTCTTCATCGGCACAACCGCCACACTGGCTACCTTCACCCTGGAGATGTTCAACGACGAGGAGCTGAATGATATCAATGAAATCCTTCGCCAGGTGTTCCTTGTGCTGCCTCACTACTGTCTCGGCCGGGGACTGCTGGATATGACAAGAAACCAGCTGGAGGCTGATCTCTTAGCTAGATATGGTAAACTACATTTCAAATAATGTTATTTATGATAATGTTACTACTTCAACAGTTATTTTCATAAATATCAAAGGTCCAGATAAGATATCCAGGATGACTGGGTTAAATGCACCAGATGGAGGCTGATCTCTTGCCCTGTTTGATGTTTTCTGTTGTTGTTGTTGTTGTTGTAGTAATATGTTTTTTTTATGACATGGACAGTTATTTCACAAAATATTTTTCTGCAACTATTAATGAAAAAGGAAAAGCTTGATGTTTAGCTGTCCGCAAAGTATGTATCAAATTTACTATCTATACATAATAATTACTTACATCATGCATGATTTTCATAAATCCTTTATTACTTGATAGTCACAGGTGTGCCATCATACTTAGGAGTAGGTAAGAATTCAAAGAAGGCAACTTAAGATCTAAGCAAAAACAAAAAAGAATATGAATCTAAAGCTTCTTTTGAAAATGGATTTTGAATTTTGATTGTTGTCACTTTTCTGCCCTATTGAGGCTAATTTGTGGCTAGTCAGTTGTCAGTGTTTGGGGAACCTGGAGTGCCAGGGGAAGACCACCACCTAACCCCTAATCACTGACAACTTTTCCACATGTCTCATAAACCCAGGCAGTTATGAGAGGCAGCAAGCAGTCAGTGGCAGCACCTTAGACTGCTCTGTCATCAGAACTTTAAAAAGGATTTTTTTGATGAGTAAAACCTTTGAAAGATCTTTGATGAGGAAAATTTTATTGAAAATAATGGAGCTAACAGTATGTCTACATTAATAACATTAACCAAAAAATATGATTAGATTATATGAATACAAAACGTCTGAAACATTAGTTCTACATATGTTTTTTTTTCTCTAGGGGAGGATTCATTCAAGAACCCCTTTACCTGGAATTTGGTTGGACGTAACATGGTGTGTATGCTGATACAAGGCATAGTGTTCTTTGGACTGACCATCTGCATACAATACAAGTTCTGGTGCAAGTCAAGGTCAGTATCTAGACTATGGATATGGTCCAAATGTACCATGCACTGTGAAAACCCTTAAGGCTTTGTGCAACTGCTGTAGGCACAGGGCTTGATAAGTTCAAAAGAGACAATCATTGTAGATATCAATAAGGATAACTCCTTTGAGATGTTGTAAGCCTATCGTTATCAAAAATGCACCATAAGTTAGATTTCAAATTTTCTAAATCTATACAAGTAAAAAAGATATTGTTGATTTTAAGCCAATCTCCATCTTATGATCTATTACAGTGAAACCTCGGAGATGTGAACACCTCACAATCAGGGCAGAAGTGTTCTTATTATACCTCACTTTAAGATCGTAAGCCGTGATTGGCTGACTTAACAGTGAACAATCATCATGTTGCCTGATGCCATCAGTGAGGGCTTCATGTTGCCCGTTGCCACTAGCGACACCTAGCGGGGAATGTGTGAATCACCAGTCATCTGTGACCTTGCTTTGTTTACAATTACAAACAGGGTTTGTTCGGTATAATAAAACAAATATGCCATGCCAGTGTGGGTAACATGATGGAATGTCTCCCCTCGGGAGGATGGTTTTCCCTCGGGCTCCGCCCTCGGGGAAAACCATCCTCCCTCGGGGAAACATTCCGTCATGTTACCCACACTGGCATGGCATATTTGTATAATATTATGAGGTGTTCACATCTCAGGGGTTATTTCCCAGTGTATAAGGTACAGATGGGACTGGGAAATTATTTTCTCAATAGGAGGTGTCCATATCTCAGAGGGGTTCACATTGAGAGGTTTTACTGTACTTCCATTTCTTGTATCCAACAATGATGACACCCATTATAACCTTTTACATGTTCCCCCATTGTATAATTTGACAACTACATTGAATAGCCCTGATTTAATAAATATATTCAGGTTGTCATAAATCAACAAAATTATATCTTAGTTAAATGTCTATATATTTAACAAGTATAAGCCCTGTAAGAATGCATTTTTCTCTGTATTTAGGCCTGTGAAGGCCAGTGATGCTGGGAAGGAAAATGAAGATGAGGATGTTGCCAAGGAGAGCCTGCGTGTTGCTAATGGTGAGGCTGATAATGATGTCTTGAAGATAGAAGACCTTACTAAGGTAGGTATCATCTAGAATAAGTATGTTCATTTATCATCACTTTTTCTGCCTATTCAGATTAAATACTGACAAGCCATTTGTAAATCGTAGGGAAATGTGGTACGGTACCTGGCAAAAATCACAACATGGTGCATGATTTGAACCAGGGTAGTGGTGAGAGACTGAGATAGCAGTAAGTGGCATTGCCTTAGACTATTCAGTTGATGTGCTGGCCAAGTTTCATCTAGAACCAATCATGGAAGGACTTGAAGGTTGCAAACTGGAGTGTCTTTTTTCATTTTAAATTTTTAGTTATTTTTTTCACATCTGTGCAAGTATCATGAATGAATTTTTAGCTAACATTTTAGGTATTACCCGTACATATATTTGTAGTTCATCGAAAACTCAATGTTGATTTATTGTACATAATAAACAAGTATCATGATGGGATTTTTAGCACACTTTTCATTTGTTATCCTCAGGTGTACCGGTCAAATAGGCGCAAATTCACTGCGGTTGATAAGATATCTGTCGGGGTACCCAGTGGTGAATGTTTTGGGTTACTTGGAGTGAATGGAGCAGGAAAAACAACAACCTTCAAAATGTTGACAGGAGATATTCCAGTAACCAGTGGAAATGCTCATGTGAATGGCCACAGGTAAGTTAATGATGAAATGCTATTGTTTAAAACATTTTATAGCTTTAAAATATAGAAAATATAGTAAATGTAATTAATTATAAGAATTAGTGCTTCATAAAATATGAATTATACATTTTAGCTATGAGAATGCATTTATGAGTGAATACTTAAAGTAAAGATTTCTTCACTTATGAGTTTGATTCTAATGTTTGTCTTGTGATCAATATAATTGAATTACCGAAAAGAATATTGTTTTAATTGCTAGATTTATTACTCATTTTTATTCCCTTGTTCATTCCTAAGAGTTATAACATATTTATACACATTAATAGATTTTTCCACATAAATTTCTAATCACTACAAATGAACTAAGGGATTTGTAAAGTCAGTGGGATTTTTCTATAACTAATTGGCGTTTGCTAGAAATTTACAAACTGACCTTCCCATGATAAATATGCCCTTTTTCCCTGTGTTCTAGTATTCTGGATGAGATGACGCTGGTCCACCAGGACATAGGTTACTGTCCCCAGTTCGATGCTATCAATAGCCTTCTGACTGGCAGAGAGAATCTGGAATTCTATGCCAGACTCAGAGGTGTTCCTGAGCCTGATGTTGGCGTAGTAAGTATTCTACCACTTCTCCTCTCTCTACTCAGACATTTACCCATTTATGCTTACATGTTCTTTGGAAATTGCTGCTGGATCTCTGATACTTAAAACAATAACTTTAGAATTTGCAACTGAGGTAATTCCTACTTTGCTTTGAACCAATGCTTAAAAAGAAAATTGTTGTTAATGTTCTTATTAACATTTCTTCATAAGATATTTTTCTATATGCTTTTACTTGCAAGATTTCATCAAAATTGTTAGGTTGCTTTTGCCCGCGGTGAACATTAAAAACATGAGAATTTCCATGTCTACTTTGAGACACAAATATCCAAATTTATTTCTATTTCAGTAGCAGCACTTTTGTACCCCTTTAACTTCCTTATATGTATTGCACCTGTACATCATGTTGATATCCCTGTCTCTATTCCCTATAGGTTGCAGAGTGGGCCATCAGAAAGCTGGGGCTACTGCAGTATTCAGAGAGGTGTGCCGGAGACTACTCAGGAGGAAACAAGAGAAAACTCTCAACCGCCATAGCCCTTGTGGGAAATCCACCGATCATTTTCTTGGTGAGGAAACTTGAAATTCACTAGTGCTCAATATCATTCAATGTTCTGCTACCAGCCAAAAGTGTGTCTAAGCAGATCTACTGAATGACTTGAGGAAAATTTGAATCTTGCAACTTTTGTTTTAGAGATAAATTAGTGGGCGATTTGGTGTTAGCTGTGCATACATAGGTTATTTGCTGCGATCTCCATACTACTAAATAGTAGTTGTCTAAATGAAATGGACATATCTACCTAACTTATCATACCTAGAACCTAGATTATCCCATGTTGAAATAAAAAAGTTGAGGTCATTTCCCAAGCCCAAGTCATTCCAAACTGTTAAGTTGACCTTTGTTTATCTATTTTCATTTTTTCCGATTTCTTATGTATTATATCTTAGGATGAGCCTACAACAGGTATGGATCCAAAAGCTAGGCGCTTCTTATGGAACTGCATCCTTCAAATCATCAAAGACGGACGGTCTGTCATCCTGACATCTCACAGGTAAAGAATTGAAAATATATTACAGGTGAACTTGGATATGACGGACTCAATGGGACCAGGAAAATTGGTCCGTCATATGCAAAATCCGTCGTATAAATATGACGAATACTTGATATGCATCGGATTGGGACCAAGCATATCGTCCGTCATATGCAAAAATCCATCGTACAGTGGTCCGTCATATCCAAGTTCACCTGTACATTCAAATTGATATTCAGTTGTTGTTTTTCAATTTTAGTCATGAATACCCATGAACATATTAATTGCATATTGGGGGGACCTGTCCTGATAGGCTAGTGGTCTAAGTCGTTCCCTCTAATTGTTTTCTGTCTGTTACAAATGACTGGGTTTGAATGTGAGAAAGTTACCAGTGACTTGGGGTAAGGCTCCACCACCTACAACTTTCTAGTCATGACATAACCGCAATGTGGCGGTGAAAGTGACAATAAAAAAGGATATCTGTGATCATATGAATATTGCATCATAGTGCTTAATATATGAGCACCCTAGCATGAGGTATGAATTTATTTGACCTTGTATATGACGTTTTCTCTTGCGTTTCAGTATGGAAGAGTGTGAAGCCTTGTGTAACCGTATCGCCATCATGGTCAATGGATCCTTCCAGTGCCTGGGCAGCATACAACATCTGAAAAACAGGTAGGTCATTTAAGCGAGTGGCACATCCTTTTTGTACCAATTCATAATGTTCTGAGTTCCACCATAATAATAGTAGTAATAATAAAAATATTAATAATAATTAATAATAATAATAATAATGATAATGATAGTTATAATAATAATAATACTAATAGTAATGATGATAAAAGTAATTAAAATGATGATGATGATAATTATAGTAATGATAATAGTAATAATAATAATAATAATAATGATAATAATAATAATAATGATAATAATAATAATAATAATAATAATAATAATAATGATAATAATAGTAATAATAAAAGATGAGTAGACAGATAATGAAAATGAATAAGTAATAAATATGACTAAATTGAATGATAGCTAAATTGCACTTAAAAAGCACCGGGGGAAATCCCGGTGTGATTCTATGCACTCTGTAGTTTTCATACAAGTTAATATTTCTACCTTAAAAAGGTGGTTTTTGAGGTTTCTCTTAGAACTTGAAATAACTTGTAAATGTTCTCTTCCATTTGACAATAAATTGGAATATATTATGGTTCATCATGATGGGCTTCATAAGTCATGGTCACTTAAAAGAATTTAAGATGTACACCACAAGCGAAATAAAATTTAATATTTCTACATGATAGATGTTTTTTCCGTTTTCAGGTTTGGGGATGGGTACATGCTTGACCTGCGTGTGTCAGGTGACAATCCAGACATGGCTCCTATAGTACAGTATGTACTGGCAGAGTTCCCTAGTGCTGTGATCAAGGAACAGCATTTCAACATGGTACAGTTCCAGCTTGGAGTGGGGGCCACCTCCCTTGCCAAGCTGTTCGGCACCATGGAGGCTGCTCGACAGAGATTTAGCATTGAGGATTATTCAGTGACTCAGACCACCTTAGACCAGGTACAGTATAGTCTAGAAACAAAAACAGAGGAACACTTCAGATGTGGAAATAACAAAAGATTCCTCCTATTATGTTTTGAAACATGTCACAGAATATTCATTTGTGATCACTTCAGTCTTAGATTGAAGGGGGTAATGAAAATTAGCCACCTGATCATGAAAGTGATAGCAAGTATATGTTTCTTTTATATCCCACAAGAACTAGTCATTATTCATGTAAAACGTTATGATTAACTTGATAACTTTAGCCACTGAATTAGGTAAATTGAATTTATTGGATTAAGTGCATAGAGCTTTATATCCCACTGAAACCATCTCAACATTTGTGTAAAAACACACTTATGATTAACTTTCCAGGTTTTCATCAACTTTGCTAAGAACCAGACAGATCTGTTGGATGATGAGATGCAGGCAGCAGCTGCGGCAAAGGTAGACCAGTTGACAAACCCACAAGGGCTAGGTGAGAATCAACACTGTTCTTTCTTAGTGTAGCATCTGCAAAAGTTGGGAACTCTATTTACGAGGGGTATTCCTACAATCTGCGGCAAAGGTAGACCAGTTGACAAACCCACAAGGGCTAGGTGAGAATCAACACTGTTCTTTCTTAGTGTAGCATCTGCAAAAGTTGGGAACTCTATTTACGAGGGATATTCCTACAATCCCCTTCATTTACATACTCCTTCACATTTCACACAACTCTGTGTTACCTTGGGAATGTGTTGAACAAGTCCCACAATGGCATTTAAGATTCCACCTGCTATCTTAGATGACCAAACACAAGTGGATTCGAAACCAGCCGGTCAACCTGAACATGCTAGCCTCAACCAGTGTCAACTAATAGCCGCTAATAGGCCAAATAATTGGTGCTCTGGGCACCCCCAGCTGGTGGTGGAGATAAGGTTTCTCAGTAATGTAATCGATGCGAGAGCCCTGATTGGTCCTTGTTCCCACGTGACCTCACGCGGATGGCTTTTCTGGTACTCCTGGCATGAGGCCAGCACATAACTATAGGGCATATAGTAATTGGTCTCTCGCTACATATCCATTCTATTCTTCATCCAAGCTGCTACGTACCAGATTTGTGCTTTTGTCTTGTATGGTTGATCTGTGTTGACGGTGATCACACTGCCAACGTTTTTGGAAAATGCTGTTTTGAAATATTACTAGGTGTACAGTACTCATCTATTTCAGGTGGATCTGTTCACCTTTGAATTGATAGAACTTAAAGCTTTAATTATGCCTTGGTTTATTTGCAAAGTGCCGTTGAAATGGTAATGATAAATCCTTTCAAGGATTGTTATCCTAGTCCGACGGGTGCCTAAAAGATCCAATGGTCATTCTTCACAAGGATTGGTATCCCATTTGGTGCCTGAAAGGTGCATTAAATGATGAACTCTTATGGGATATGTATACCCCTCCATTCTGGTGTACATATTGGTGTTGGCTTGAATATTTATGCTACTAACCTCACTCTTGTATTGACAAAGCTTTCCATGGTATATGTTCTTTCTTTTCTTCTTTCCTAACCAGTGTTCTTTCTCTCCCTCTTGCTCCTCTTGGTTTTGGGTCTGTTCTCTAGCGGAATCGGAACCCCGTTCCTCTAGCACTGCACGCATCATGGCAGCTGAGGCGGGGCTGCCTGAGAGTCAGCCACCTGGCCCTGGGCTGCCTATGGATGTAGTGGTGAATAATAGCCAACCAACTATTGCCACTACAGAGACATCAATAAATATAATGGCTAATGGTGCCTCAGGCACGCGGCCGTCCCCTTCTGCCCCTACGGCAGTAGTCACAACTGACCAGTCACAGGGTAACACAAGTAAGTATGCGTGCTATGTTGTGTGTGTTTATATCCAATTGTGGGTCTATCGCCAGGTCTACACTGTTAGAACTTGAATCTACGTTTCAGCTGCTTAGAGACCTCAATGTGGTTCAGTCCTAAGGCTGACTGCCACTCTGGAGAAAGTACAGAAGTAGATTACCATCGCCTAACTCAATAACCCATTAAACCCATTAATAGTCAATCTTTAGTACCAAATCGGTTATACCAGCTTCCATCCTTTTTTGGTGAGTCTCGCTCAACCGCACTAATGGTTTTGATAGAGTTGAATACTTGTGGTGGAGAAATCCAGTTTTATATTGAAATGCATAGACATTTGATCAGATTGCTAGCTATGACATTGAGGTCTCTTAGTAAATGAAACATATTTCAGAGTAATAAAGAATCTGGCCTGATTAAAGACCCCACATTGGGTTTTGTTTGTGTTGTGTGCTGTATAGCGCTTTTAGTGTAGTTGCCACCTTGCATACACTGTGAGCATTGCCCCTACTTACTTGCTTCTTTGATGCCTACCATTGTTTTCCTGCTCACCTTTGTGACACTAGTTGTTCTAGTTAAACCATCTATGTATAGGGTATTTGGAGCATTGCAATCTACCTAATTTTAGCAATCAATACAATCCTTCAAGATCAATATCCACAAGTTAAACTACACCACATTGATAGTGAGAATGCTCCTTGAAACATTTGTTAATTATAAGAAGTCCTAAGATAAAACACTGAATAAAGAACACTTTCAATGAAAAGAAACTTGCCCACTCAATATATCAGTTGAAATTAACCTCTATTGGATTCTACTTTATTTGATTTTTCTCTGCAAGTTATAGATACCTGTGATTAAATGATTGATGTTAATGCAATCCAGCAATAAATCAATCTTGAATTTAATATAGAGCCCTGCTGATGGCCAGTAAGCTTTTAGGATAACTCATATATAATTATCTGTTATGTAACTTATGTAATAAGTATAATTATTAATTGGCAATATGAACATACCTGCAGCTTATCGTGCATAGTATTTCATGACTGTTTGAACACTCTACAAGGTCCCTTGAACCTGAATATGTTAATCATGTAAACTTCACAAACTAAGATCATGTTAAAGCAGAGGCAATTATGATTTATAATCAACTCAGGCACTATATATTCTGGTTAGTTACTGTTGACTGCAAGACCTAATGTTGTCTTAAATCACAATTCTCAATCTTGTGGGAATCTTTTGCCCTGGCTTTTGTGTGGACCTATTTGTGCTAATATAAAGTTGTCTTGTTTGAGCCTAGGAATTTGCCCTGTCTGTAATTGATTTTATAGTTAGATCTATTATGTGTAGTTTTCCAAACTGTCAGACACTCATCTTTATTTGTATACCAAAGTCCTTAAGTTGAAGGAACAAGTTTCTTATAAAAGGGCATAGCCCATCTGGTTTGAAATCCTTTGAAGATTTGTTCCAGCTGAAATATTATGAGGAAATGGCAAATATATTTTAAGGGAAGTGAATTGTTCTGATTTAGTTTCTATAACTACTTTCTTACCTATTCCGGAGATATTTTCTATCAAATTCTCTCAGGGTTATGTGTCCCGATTACATCATCCTTTTCTGTTTTTATTCTACCTCTAAATTGTATACAGATATATCAACTAGCTCCTATAAACTCATCCTGTCCTTTTAAATCTTTCGATTAAAACTTTGTCTCAATAAGACTGGTTAAGGCAATCATCTACTGTACCAATACATTTTCTCTAGCCATGGGCTATAGTATGGGTATGGTGATTTATGGATCCCTGCTCTAAATGTGATAATCTATCATCTCTCTCTGCACAGATAAATTAACTCAGTCTACAGGCATATTTAACACAGACAATGGTCCCAATAACAGTAAGTGGAGAGAAGGTTGTTCTGCAGATGCAGTTTCATGATGTATTCCAAGTTTTGTTGTCTCCCTGAACAATCAGTCTCTCCCTAGTATTTGCATGGACTGTATTTTGCCAGCTTCCTCTCATTTATTGTGTGAATTACCCTTGTGACTTGTCCATTGGATTATCACAATGAATGATAAGAAGCTATAATCAAAGAGTATTCATGATAAGTTTAGAGAGGGATAGGTATATATAATTGTCTCTGATATAGACTTGACCACAAAACCTGCACTTATGCAATGATTGCAAGTACAGTGAATAACAAAATGATTAATTGAACATGGGCTTTACCACACACTTGATGTACATAACCTAGATGGTATGGTTGCAAGTACCATATCTTGTTTTGAAGCCATAAACTACTAAAATCATACAATGAATAGTTCAGACATACATGCACTGCAATGTATGTCTCACCTTAGTTCTCCTCATGTGAGTGTATACCCTCTCATAGAGCCTTAGAAATTGCATGCCACATTTATAAAACTTATTGATTCATTTTCTCCTATGATTATATTGATTACCTCTGTTCTACTTGATTCTCTCCTGCCAATAATTATAAAATCATTAAAAAAAATGACAAACAGTGAAAATCAAGCTTATTGCTTTAATATCCTGAACCGCCATCTTAAAACATTTTGGTTGAATATCATTTGTTTGGATACTAATAAGCTATTCCATATTATTGTGCAATTTGTGAACTCACTTCATATGAAATGGAAGAGATGAAGGAATCTCCATGTTTAAATCTTATTTAGACCATTCATTTATCAAATTTGACCTCTCTTTTCATTTCTGCATTTCTAAAGAGTCCTCGCATATTTGTTTCAATTTCTATGAAGAGGAGTTCGGTCATTTGTCATTTAAATTCACATAATCTGCATTTGATCAGCCCATTAGCACCTTGCTGTTTGTCTGCATTTTAAGATAAGACTCATTACAAAACTGTTTAGCATAGTCAACCCTGCTAAAGAGACCATGGTCAAACCTGCTAGAAAATGGTCAAAGCTGTTAAATAGATTGTGGTCTAGCCTGCTAAAAGAACCATGGTCAAAGCCACTAAATAGAGTGTGGTCAAACCTGCTAAATAGGCCATGGTCAAACCATCTACAAAGACCATGGTTAAACCTGCTAAAAAGACCATAGACAAATCCAACATGAAAGACCTGAGGCAAACCTGCTTAAAGGACCATGTTCAAACTTGTTAAGAGGACCATGGTCAAACCTGCTTATAAGACCATGGTCAAACTTGTTAAGAGGACCATGGTCAAACCTGCTTATAAGACCATGGTCAAACTTGTTAAGAGGACCATGGTCAAACCTGCTTATAAGACCCTGGTCAAACTTGTTAAGAGGACCATGGTCAAACCTGCTTAAAGGACCATGACCAAACCTGCTTATAAGACCATGGTCAAACCTGCTTAAAGGACCATGACCAAACCTGCTTATAAGACCATGGTCAAACCTGCTAAAAGGACCCTGGTCAAACTTGTAAAAAGGACCAGAGTCAAACCTGCTAAAAGGACCATGGCCGAACCTGCTAGAAGGACCAGGGTCAAAAGATCCGAGTCCAACCAGCTAAGAAAGACCATTGACAGGAAACTTAAATGGTTGTCTCTGAAGGCAGATGCTCTTTAATAACTGGTGACATAATGCACATTTCACTTGGTGAGCTTTGGGCTGGTTTTCATAGACTTGTGGTCTTTGCAGACAGGTAGCCTTGTATTGCTAGCAGATTTGACTGATTCTCTGTTTATGCATTCCTTTAATCAGTGCGGCATAGCTTTGTGCTTGAAGAGTTAGAAATTGGAATGATTGCCTGAAGGGATAGATAAAATATGTAATAATCATTTCTTTTTTTGAGAACATATGTGCTTTCCTTTTGTGTTCATTTAGCATTAAGGTTTTCCGTAATGATGATCTCAATTCATTTCTTACAAATATTAAGTTTTTATGTTGCAGTAATGTTATTGTATCTTGCAAAATGTTGTCAATTATCTTGCTACTAACTAAAAATACAAGCTTATATATTTTTTCTCTATTTACCTTTACAAACTTCTGACTACTAACACACTTATCCTATATAATATAGTTTGTCTTACTTTTTAAATGCTTAAAGCACTAACATTTCTTACAAGTCAAAGGGAAAGAGACCAACTGACAAAAATTAAGAAATCTAAAAAAAAAAGATTGTTTAGATGAGGGTCACAAATTATCCACCTTTTCTTGATTTTGAAAAACAAGTACATTTTAACTAATAGTTATGTAAATAGTTGGAGGAGAGATGATTATCAGAATATCAAATACCATCTTTCCTTCAAATATATTTCAAAATCATGGAATATTACCAAATCAAACCTAAAACAATGGACATCCTGACAATACATTTTAATGGGTAAAGATTTGTACTCTAAAAGAAAACTGTTTGAAATTCTGGCACAAAAAAGGGTGCATGTATCTCCTTCTCTTTGACTTTGCATGTGTTCCTCACTGTCCTCCACTTTCAGTGCCTGACCCCAGTGTGTAACATTCTATCATGATGCCCCCTGTGGCAGCACCAGCAGGTTAGTGCCATCACTTCTTTCACACCTCTCACGTAACACACACGTACACCTGCCTATATACGCTCAAACCTCTCATTTCAGGTAACTCGTCAGGCCAGGTGTGGGTCTAGGGCCCTATTGTCTCTCACCTGGCTTTGTTGTTGCTTGATTGTAAGTGGAAGGACTATTTATGGAATGCTGCATGGTTTCAAAGCAGGATGTTTTATTTCATTTTGCCCCTTGTGTTTATTTCTTATGTATATTTAGGTCCATTGCATGGAGACAGTTTTACCTTTCATGTTGTTTATCTGACCATCATGTAGATCAAAGAGACATTGAAGGAGGAATGGTGCTGTTAAGTAAATGCCATTACCAAATGTTGTTTAAAAATGGAGACTGCCTACTGCAATGTAATTGTTCTACTACTAATACCTGTCCCTTTTGTTTTATTTGATTTTAATACTGTTATGTATGTCCTACAGCAATAGTTGTATTGGTTTATTACCACAGAATGTCAAATATTTCTAAATATTTTATTTTGCCATATGAAGTGTGCGCAGATGATTGTTATAGTTAAGGATTTTCTGGCCGTATATTTTATCTCTCTTTGTTTTGAGCTGTATTGACAATCATGTGCTGGTTTCATAAATTTAAGATTGTTTGTATCTAAAACAATTGCCATCTTCAACTTTCACTACTACAAAACTATCCATTAGACACAATGAAATTTAGTCTAAAAGGGCGAATTTGGCAAAATGCAGTTTGCAAATGGCACATTCATCCACCTTTCACTAATTGGCAAACCATTGAAAACACTTGTCTCCTCTCAGCCATTAACTGATGACTTATATTGAGTTTTTCCTGGTAGTGAATTTCAGATTATTTTCTAGATTATGTTGATGCTGCAGACTTTAGTTTTGGGATACTTGATATTTTGTTTCTTGTGCTGTTTTGTATTTTTTTTGTATATAATGGATATCTGTTGAAGATATTGGTCATTTTCCTACCTGTATATCATAAGTAGCATATTATATTCCTAACCTGTCCATTTTACTACGTTATTTCAGACATCCTTGTTTTTAGAGAGATTATCCTACGGATAAGCTCTCTTTTCCTGTCCTAGATATCCCGTATCGCAATATTTCTTTTGTTTTTAATTGTTTTTCTATTGCACTTGACTCTACTTATCGAACGCCATCTTTGTTTTGGTCTGTCACGTGATATTTCTATTTGTCAACATGTGTCGTTCCTGTTCTATTTCTATTCCTCATACCCCTATTTAATTTCTACTATTTGTTTCTTTGAACTTAGCCCGATCTATATTTTCTTATGTTACTATTTTTTTTCTGCTATATTCAGTGTTATTCTTCAATTACTTCGTCCAAGTTCTACCTTGTAATTTCGAGTGGCCGTCTCGCAGCGGCCGCCATCTTGGTATTTGTGTTATAAGTGCCTGTCCTTTTGTTATTATAAGAGATTCTTTTTCGCATTTCCAATATTCAACATTTTACGTAAAGCCGTATTTCAAATCTGTAACCTTAATCCGTTCTATACTTTGTTTTGTTATAATGTTATTTTGCTATATTCAGTCTTAAAATCGGTATCGAAGTTCGCCATGGTCCTAGCGTGTTATTCTGAGTGGGTCGCGCAGCTAGCCTGTTATTCTGAGTGGGTCTCGCAGCGGCTGGCCTCTTTCGTTTTGTTCTATGGGTGCCTGACCGTCGTCAACATGAGATATTATTTCCCCTCAAAATTCAACATTTGTCGTAATTCTATATTTCATTCATG